>JTDE01000048.1:89190-141625 GCA_014338405.1 Paragonimus skrjabini miyazakii | reverse complement strand
AATTTCAAGTAGAACATCACCCACAATTGATCTCAGCTGTCGCATTCCCATAGACTATCCAGTCGACTCTTTTTGAACTGCAGAAGCACTAGACTTGTGTTTCGCTCGCATTACAGCTCATCAATAGTGCATATCCTTGCCACGGCCAGGACTAGAACTCCGGCCACGCTTTCATGAGGCAATCATGTTTACTACTGCGCCACCGACCTCACATTAAGTATGACCGAATTATTATATGTGAACACTCAACCGGCCGTCGCAAGGATATACACTACTGACGAGCTCTAATGAGAGCGAAACTCGAGTCTAGTGTTTTTTTCGAAAGGAGCCGGCTGAAAAGTCTATGGGAATGCGACAGTTGCGATCGATTGTGGGTGATGTTCAACCTGTCGTTTTGTTTGTTGCTGGTAAAGTGTGCAAGACAATGAGGACTGGAGACTAGATCAGCAAAAATGTACAGAATCGCTATCCAAAGAGATTGTCTAATGCTGTCATAGGATGAATGCTTGATTAATACCTAAATTAGGTAATGGGATAAGCCAGAAGGGAACGTTACCAAGATTAAGACTAGCCGGAGCTGTTGTGTGACGGAAACTTTAAACTGGGCGGCGCAGCGTAGATACATTTTCAGCTAAAAATCAAATCAGTACATTGACTGAAAGGTCAACTAGAACTTGACCTATCACTTAGGATTTTTTAAACGTCAGACGCCAATGAATGTGAACAATACTAGGAACTGCACGCCTAGAACCGGCAAGTAGTAAATAAGATGAGTCGCGAAGCCTAAACGGGACCTCTGGATTTTCACACTTAGATTCCGTTAACCACCGAAATCACTGTGTTTATGTCATCCACCAGACGATCCAGGGAACTCACCATCTAAGCCGAAGCTCAGACTTTTACAAATGCTAAATTGCTGAGCTCCGAAATCGGTTAATTGACTCAGCAAGCTATTTATGTCGTTGGTTCGAATCCAGCCGAAGTTCATATCTTTTCCAATGCTGGTTTTCATCTCATCAGATACCTCGCACTATTTATCAGTAATGAAGCTTACTTAATTGGTGAAGCGGTACAATATACAATCGCTTGCTGTTTACTTCGAACTTCATCGTGAGCACTTAACCAGCTACGCATTTTTCAAGTTGCAGTGAAAGCAGAATCTTCTTTAAAGGCTAATGGGCCAAGTGGAATGTTTTGCCACAGCAGATCCGAATGCCTCACTGATTACTCGACCATTTCTGTTTGAGTGCATTGCCCCCTCGAAAATCCTTCAGTTAAGACAGTACAATAAACTACTTTGTCAAGTGATGAAATATCCTCTTTAAACAAAAACACTTTTTGGAAATATAGCCATTTTCATCAATGAACGTACGTCAGTTGCATGTTAAATACACTCGGATATGACAGAGTAACAAACGTTGTTGAAAAAACCATACTGAAGTAACTGGGCGGTGGCATTTTCAACCTGCAGATACTCGTTCGTGGTAGTGAGTTGCAAACCACATAAATGGTCTACATTTCCCTTGTATTAAGCTTTTATTCAGCTGACGTTTCATTTCCTTTTCCTTGCATAACTTTAAATAAAGAGAACTATCGAAATTTGTATTCGGTAAAATAGAAGATTATGACGGTTCCTTCTCATTCTTGAAGAGTATGTACCCTTTTATTTGGTATATTTTGTACTATGTCAAACAACAAAAAATTACAGACTGTTGAAAAACTTCTAGGTTTCCTGTTTTCAGCATGTGAATTTAGAATAATTACGTTAACTTCGAAAAATTTTACAAGATCACTCTTGCAGCTTTGATGTTACAGAACACTCTTATAGATCTCTTGTCTTTTGTTTACCTTCGGCTGTACTTCACTATCGAGGTCTCGCTTTGTCTCATTTTCTCAACTTGAAGTTACCAAAATTGCATACGCAAGGCAACCTGTTTTTATTTCATTGGTTAAAACAATGTTTTAACCAGATTAAGAAGCTGAGTCTACTTTTAATTATGAAACTGCATGACATTTCGTTGGCTCTTACATCCCTACTTGGGGAGTTTTGCCGCTTTTTCCTGAATGACACGCTTTAAGCGGCAACCGGTTCATTCACTCATCACAGCTGTAGGATGACTGTTAAGCGGATACAATTTTCCTACATACGTTCCAATCCATGTATGTCAGTTTCAAAGTCGTTCACAAATAACTGTTTAACAGCACATAAAAATGGATGAGTAGTCGGCGATTTGGTTAATTTCAAGTTAAATATCATTCACAATTGATCGCAGTCGTCACATTCCCACAGATCTTCCGGTCAGCCTCTTTTGGAAAAAAAACACGGGATTTGAGTTTCGCTCTCATTAGAGCTCGTCAATATTGCGTATCTGTAACAAGGCCCGGACTAGAACTCCGGTCATGCTTCCATGATGCAACCGTATTCATCACTGTGTCATTGACCCGGTGCGAGCCACGACCCAGTTAATCTTATGTGAACGCTCAATCATTTCCGCTTGTGACTGATAATCAGGTTGCTGGAGTTATAGTCCTGGCCAGGGCATAGGTATGCACATCTATATTGCTGACTTCGTAGTCCCAATTTGAGCTTTGTCTTCCCTCACCAAAAAGCAGTATGATATTGTTGTGCGCACTGTCCACAGCATACTTTCAGTAAGCGGTTTTGTCCTCAATCTCTAATCAACAGCATCTAAGTGACTGCTTGAAAAATCAAGTTGGAAACAAGGTTTATGTTAGTTCTGTGTTTGTGATATGCCACAAGTATATCAGGTCTCCCGGGCTAAGTAGTTATCATAAAAGTCAGATATATCACATTCATTGCCTTCACACCTAACCCAAACAAGCAATATATAAGTCTCCACTGAGTAATCATTCATTGGTTGTATTTTTCACCAGTAATTTTTCCGAATTGCCCATCCGAATGTTTCCTATCTTTCCGACATTCGTAAACTACCCGTTCAGGCCGAAGTGGTATTTTACAGCCTAATATGATTATTCCTTCGTAATTTTGTCAACAACCGTAATTCCTTTGGATGTCACATGATTTCGATTTCCATTATTACTCCAATCTCTTAAAGTGTACGCACACAACCACTACTAGTTCTAGCAACAGATATTCACATCATTTGGGAAAGCTCAGTGATATTAGCCTGTCCGTGATGCTCAGATTGTCCGACCGCCAACAAAGATAACCGAACCTGTTCTGCTTAATCTAGTCGATGGCCACATGATTAGGACTTCCCCTCAAACTGACATGACGTTGAACTTATTGAACGATGTCTTGATTATTAGTAAGCGGTAGAGGATTATGGTCAATATAAGGTGAACATCACTCGCGATTAATCGGAGACTATGGGAACTACTCATAAACCAAAATGGCTGAACGTCCAAATATGATATTTAATTCCTGTCCAATGTGTGTTCAGTTGAGCAATGTTCAACGCAACTACTTAATGGATGCGTGATCAAAATTCTAATTTCCGTCGTGGCTCGAATACGCACTAGTGACTTGCTCTAGCAAGAGTTAAACATTAGTCTAATGCTTCTTTTCGAAACGAATTGATTGAAACGTTCATTAGAATGCAAAGTTTAGACACAAGTATGACTAATATTAAGGTTGTACTGTCAGAAGCATTAATAAGTCTTACCCCTGCTTCTGAATTGTTTGTGACTTGCAACTAACACGATTTTCATTACTGTTTAGCTATTCACAAAGAAATCTAATTTCAAAGTAATGCCGCCAGGTTTACCTATTTTATCTCGCTACATAACAATGCTGTAAATGATAGATATTCAAATTCTTAAGTGCAGAACTTGGTCTGATTTATTTTGACATCCTGACACCTTGAACAAGTTATCCATAATTCCATTATTGTATTACTATTGTTGTGATTATCATTGCTTGCGAACGTTTTCAGTGTTAGGACTTCTTGCTAACCACTTATGTACTTTGAAAAAAAGAAGATACTTCAAGGATAAATCCATGAAAATAGTTAATGTATTTTCTTAAATGCGCTTTCTATAGGAATGAAGTGCTAAACGTTTGTCTAAATGTTTTCAAATGAAAAACTTACGTCGTTTGCTTTTGAACGTCTAAATTAGTATGTACAAATCATAAGGTCACCCATGGTACAATAAAAAAATTATTTTTGCTGGTGATATCTTAATTATATCCTGTAACTATTACACACACAGTCATTGCTTTGCCACATTGAGTTACGTTTTATACTCCGTATTTTCATGGTATGCGTTCGGTGCCCGCAATAAAAATTTTCTGGACTTCAGTCAATCGCTTCTAAACTTTTTTCTTGAGTATTCATGCACTTGTTTAATTGTAGAGGCATTCCTCTTTATAAGTTCTGTGAGTCCAATCGCGGTTTAACATATTAAAGCGTATGGTCGCTTGCCACCCAAACTTTGTCAGATTCCAAATTTATCAGCTGTATATCCACATCTACAACTAAGTCAGATCTGTTCATACGCATATCTGCGCGCAAGCGATGAAGTAGTTATTTCTTACTTATGAAGCTTTCTTCGTAATCCCGATAATTTTTACAAATATACTGACCGTAGTTTTTCATTACCGGTAAGTTTCTCATTTATCTTTTTCCTTAAGGTTACAAAAACTTCTTAGTTATCCCCCATGATGCGTAAGATAATAGTTTGGTTAATATAACTTCAGTTGCCCGTGTGGTTTGATAACAAAATAACCCAAATAACTTTTACTGTGTGCAGATTATGCTCGAATAAATAGAAATATCCCGCTCGGGAGAAACTGAGCCGCATTTTGTTAACCAGGTTATTCCATCAAGTGCTCTCAAACAAACATCTACTGAATGAATGTTTTTCATTTATTCTGAGCTGCTTGATAAAAATTGCTGGCCACTTGTTTATTCATTAGTGGACAATACTGATCTATATAGTCATACTAATTGTTCGGCTCGAAGTAAGCAAAAGCGCCAAACCGACTAATGAGTTTCGACTCAATTCAAAAAAGCCACGCATTCTGTAAGAAGACATTTTGCGCGCGAAACCATATTTGTATATATATATATATATAATAAATAAAAGATTTGATAAAACATCACACACTTTATAGCCGTAAGGTTACAGGCATCATACATAGTTTGCGTACAGCACGTGCCATAGTAGGACGTTAGTTTTAACTTTCATGAATCCTGGGATTTGTGTTGGATGTTTGCTAATAAATGAGTTTCATGCGGAATGTTTTCCAAGTCAAACTTCTGATTTGAACGACCACTGAGCACTACACCGTGGTTATAAACCCTTTATGCCAAATTAGGAAGAATGTTGTTTTGCTTGCTAACACGATCACAGGGGAACGGAGTGACTGAGACGTAAGATCTCACAATTTGGTTCTACTTGAATTTTCGAATCTTGAAACTCACCTCGGCATGGGTGAGGAAGTAAGTGGAACAGATGCAAGTTAGCATCCATATATGCACATAGCAACCATCGCGCAGACAACCGGTATCAGTGATTGTTCTTCCTCTCCTGGAAAGCCACCACCAGGTGGGTCTTACACAGGCATTCAAAGTTACTGACGCGACCGATAAGTTCCAGTTGTTATGACATGTTGAGGCAGTTACTCTGAAACGTTGTTGTCCATCTCTGCGTGTTCAGAAAGACATTTGTTAGTTGACCACTGCCATGGTAAAAGTACCATTGACTGGCTAGTGAACAGCTCCACCATATATTTTTATTTTATGGTTAATTTCACACCTGACCCCTGTTTCCCACTATATTATCTTCTGTTCCATAACGCATACTTAATAATATACACATAAATTTCCCGGGTCTTGAATCGTGTGCATTAACGTTTTTGACTTTTCGGTTAAACTTGTTTCGGGAAACTGTTGCTTTACATTTCTATCTGAAGGGTTCACAGAACGTCAAGCGCAGCTACAGCGTTTCTGTTTGCTAGTGATCATTTTTAAAAGCTTGGAGGATCGGGTGGTAGTAAAATGAACGAGTGCATCAACTGACGGCACAATGATTCCGGCTGGTTCTAACGGATGAGTCCGTGCAAAGACATACTTCAACGGAAAGTGTTATTATGTTAGTAAGCATTATTAGGCACTAAACCATTTTTAAGGAGATCCTTGAATCAGGTAACTTAAATCCCATAGATACGATGTCAACTGTACCGTGTAAACTTGTCATTCGGTGCAGACGCCAAACTTAATCCGTGTTCACATAGGATGTTCCGTGAAATGTTAATTCATCAATAGTGACTGAAAAAGCGAATATTTGTCGAATAAGTGTGAATGTATATAGACCAATCACGGGCAGTTATGATAATTCCAGTTTATAGCGCAAACCAGCCATGTTGTAAATAGGACAAATATATTCTGCAAGCGGTACTGCATATAACGATAGTGAACTGAGGGTTTCACATCAGTTTTTTGCAATCTGTCTTTTTATTAAGTCAAGCTAAAAATTAATCGGTCTTGTAATAAACGTGACGTCTTTAGAAAATACACTAAAAACGACCCTAACGTTGCACGTATTTGGCAGTTATGCTATTTGTCTATCCCTAAGTCAACAATATACCTGCCTACGTATATTTCAGCCCAAAAGGTTTCAGACATTTCAGAGTTGTACAATAAACCAACCAATCTAAGTTCCACATGAACACTGGAATACAGTAATACAGTAATGACAGGACTAGGTGCTGACCTGTCAGTTTTAAACTAGCTGTAACGCTGTGACCGCCATTCCCTGAAACTTGAACATTGTATTTGGCATTTAGAGACATCCGCCTGTGTGTGTGTATGCATATCACTATAAAAGTACAATGGCTGGAAATGGTAAATGGTACATAAAACCCACAGATTAGTTTCTTTCTTTGCCAGTATCGTAGAAAAAAATAGGGAAGTTGGCATTTTGTAAGATACAACAATCACAAATGTTAGACAGACAAGTGTGAACATTAGCTGTGTTAAGTGAACTAATAACATGGATTACTATTGATTACACCGTCTTTCTGTATCAAATGTATGAACGAAAGAGAATTATTGCATGTATCTTTCAAAGTTGCCTGGTCATGTAACGTTCAATATCCTCGGAAATGTTTCTTCGTGGTAGAAACAAGTATATAGGTGTATTGTTTTATGGAATGATTTTGGGCGGTCCATGTAAAGGAAACTACCAGACTTGACAGGTGCACAAAAAAGAAGTCTGGTGTTACTCAGTAGTTACAAGTGTGGTAACCGTCTCAGCAGATAAAGAATGGCCTCAAAGTTCTATGAGTTTAATGAGGACCGAAGTCTACGAAATTGTTTAAGACCATCTGAAATTTTTTTCAGACACTCGAATGCCACCCGTGTGTATCTGGTCTCAATTGAGTAACATCAATTAAATGAACATAGAACTACTTGCAGTTGATCATTCGCCGATAAATGTACCGTCTACAAGCTTTGTGTTTAGGATATTTGGCTCAGTCTACGGCGGACAGATTGAAGCATTGTTCATTGATGAAACCGAATAAATTCTACTCACTCACACATTAGTGAGGATATACCGGTCAATCACGATTACTACATTTGTCATGATGACACATAATATACTTCACTCGTTTTCATGATGACGTATAATTTTGATGTAAGGGAGGAAACGGCATGTTTATAAAGTCGTTCACAAACAGTTATGTATAGCGTTAAAAACAGCTGGTTAAAAATAGTTGTTTGACGGAACAGTTGATGGCGTGTTTGATGAAAGTGGTGTCGAATCCTCTACGCGATGTTCAGGGATTGACGGGCGGAAGTTTCACGGGCACATTTTACTGGTAATGCTTCGATGACTCATTGCTTTGAATTGAATCATCTTTTTTTCAGTAGACCGAATGAACCAAACTAAACTTGTAAGCGTTATGAGTTGAATCAACCAGGTTTACGAATAAAGTTCTATTATTTTACGTGTTTTCACCGAGAATGATTTTAATTTCGGCCACTGACGTGACTAGAAAATGTGTAACGAACGTTGAAAAATGGATCTGCTTTGGCCATCCCCTCAGCCTGTTAGCCTGCCAAGAACCACTGTTCAAGAGAGTACTTCATGCAGTTTAACATTGAATTGACTGACCTCATTAACCACCCGTTCCATGTTTACCCCCTTCATGATTCCCCTGTAACATGTGATATAAATATGATGTGCTTAGCCTGACGATGAATCACTGAAAACGAGCTTGTTCGCTACACAGTATTTTTCATGACCACGCTGGGGATTTTTACGCGATTTTGCAATTGTCTGACCTTCGTTGTCGTAATTTAATAGAACCTACATGAAAAACCATAGCTTTTGCCGACACGTTCTTTGTGTGTGGTAATCAACTTGACGAACGTTATTCGTATGTGATCTTATTTCGGCAGACAGATCCATTTTAGTACCACTGCCTTCAGTTATGTCGACGAAACATTTTATTCACTAGAACCTCTATTGGATTAACCGTTTAGGTGCTTTATACTCGGTGACGAAAAGGAAATTCTATCTCCGGAGCTGATTTCTGACTTGTGTTGTTGAATGAACGCAGCCGAAGACGTAATAAACACATAAATCGGATTGATCTCAAAGATTTTTGTGCACAATAAGCAATGTGCGTCGAACTGTGTATTCTGAATTAAAAGCCTAAAGAGTTTTCCGTCATATTTTGGCCTAGTCTGATTCACGCTTGGCTCACGTTCACTAAATTTTGTAGCATATGATTGTGTGGAAGCTGCCTCCCACTGTTGATTTTATCCTCACAGTAAGGTGATATTTGTCTAACAGTCGACAACCACTGGTTCAATGGTTGCTGCTTTTCGTCATATGTTGTACCCCGTGGAGCTCCAGCAGCTTTCCTAAGGTAAAAACACGAATTATATTGCAATCTTTGGGTACTAACCACTCTGAGCATTGTTTGTGCGCTACACATCGAACACATACTGTCTGTTAACTTTCGTGAAACCAATCTAATATCTTGAAGTCCACTGAGGTTCTGCACAAACCATGTATGCGGCGTTAACATAGGATCCAACCTAAGGGCTCAACTGGGTCTGACATAATTAACGGAAATGAATTGAAAAAGAATTCTTCTTGATCACTAGTCACAAGTAAAAATGGTTGGGCTCATTTTGACGTCAGTGATGAAGTGGTCAACTCCGCTGTCTCATGAAAGCGTCACCGGGATTGTAATCCCGGTCATGGTAAAAACATGCACTACTGTTGAGCTCTAACAAGAGTGACACTCGAGTATAGTAATTCTTCCGTAAATAAACTGGCTTAACTTACATTCCGGATGCAAAGATTGCTGTCAGCAGTGGTTGACGTTGAGCCTGCAATTAGATACAATACTTGTCGTTACAACTGTCTAGAAATGATTGTCTGATAAGCCCGAAAGATTATTGACGTGTAACCTGGGATTTGGTTAGTGTCAAGCTGTACATCACCCACATTTCATCGCAGCCTCCGCATCCAGATAGACATTCCAGCCAGTCTCTTTAGAAAAGAAGCATTAAGTTTGTTAATGTAGAAATATACCGTTAATCGCCCTGCCTGCTTCAAATAACATGATATGCAATGTTCCAGTAGGTGCAAGACGGCAGAAATTGAGAACGTTGTTTCAAACTGGTTTCTTGAAATCAAGCGCATGTGATCGTGACAGGTGTTTAAGACATTCCAGGAAAATACATTTCCGCAAAATTTGTTTTACAAAGTACCTGAACGCATACGAGTCGTTTTCACTTTAAGTTACGCTTCAATTTAATCCGAACGATAGACTAGTAGACGTTCGATTAGGTGTTAGCAAAATGTACCAGAAGTGGAGTTGAGTGTAGGAGCGTCAGTCACACTGAAATATCACAGTTGTTGAAGTATTACTTAGCAGAGCGGCTTTAATTTCATTTTCAACAAGGCGATCTTTTAAAGAGCACATTTTTTATCATGGATTTATCCGTAAATCCTATTGATAGTTGTGCAATGAGTTGATAATAGAATAATTGATACCGAAGTGTATTCGAATCGAGCGGTTAGAATTGAATATGACTCGAACAGTGTGCTTGATGTTCAACTTGAAAGTAAGCAAATCCCCGTCTAATCATCAGTAACTTAAAATATCTCCCAGCAGGTTTAATAAGATCGGGAATCACGACCTGTCTAAAAGTCTTAACAACGGGGTTATCAATTGGAATTCACAGGACAGTTACTGTATTTTCTACCGAGATGATCGAACAACCTGATCATTACTCATAAACAAAAGTGTTTGAGCATTCGTAACTGATAATTCGGTCATGCTTAATGGGATGTCGCTGAAGCAGTGATAAACACGATTGCCTCATGAAAGCCTGGCTGGAGTTCTAGTTCCTGCCTTGACAAGGATATTCACTACTGGCGAGCTCTGTTGAGAGCGAAACTTAAGTCTAATGCTTATTTTCAAAAGCGGCGACCGGAAGATTTGTGGAAATGTGACGGCTACTATCAATTGTAGATGATGTTCAATCCATATGAAAACTGAAAGATTCCAACAACACGACATATTCCACAGTAATCAATCTCGTTGTATCTCTTCGGTTACTTTTTGCGAAAGTACCATTCACAAATATCTGTTGTAGCCAGTTATCGAGGCAAAAGCTTGTCTGACTGCTAAAACGTGAGTACCATACTACGAGTGAAACAAAGATGTAACTACAGGGCATGAAATCGATGCAATACAGTACGGTTGCTGCAAATCTAGGCCTTACGGATACGGAAAAAGTAATATTTCGGATATACTATACATTTACATCAAACAGGTCTGAAATAGCATTTACTGAATAACACTGTCAAAATTAATAACCCACAATAACTGAAAAGAAAGCAAACTTTAAGTTATTAAGTCCCCAGAATAATAAAGTATTTTAAATATGTTGAGTTGCAAAAGCCTGGGTAAATGACAGGAAAACATCGAGCAGCGCAGTTCCTTCCCATTCCTTGTAAATGTCAGCTAATCTGAGTGTATAGGTTGGGATTCACTTCGTATATTGACGTGGTTACTGAAATTCTGGGTGTTTGTTTTAGCTTTGGTCTGAAGAAAGCTCTGATGGTGATCCTACGATCCACAAAGTTTCTAGCTCGTGGGGGATGTTTTGTCATTATATCAGCTACGCAGCCGAACTAGTTGCATTCATCGAGGTGCCTTGGAGTTGGTCCAACCCAGTGTGTGTGTCTGTGAAAGCAGACATATCGACGAAAGCAAGGCAAGAGATTGTACATATATATATATATATAAATGTGGGTACATCCTGCGTCTAGGCACTTTGTTTCGACAAATAGTTCGAAGCTACCCAAGATCAAAACTGTTCAAGATTGAGACCGTTCTAAAATATTGAGCCTGACGATTATCTTGTAGGTAACGCAGTTTTACCACTCACGTGTGAAACTGAAGGACTTCAGACTGAACTGCCTAATAGCTGCTGGTGAGCCGTCACTATCCTGGATCATTGGGTGATATCCATATGTCAGAGTGGAGTAAATGGTTGACTGAGTCTAAGTGAAAAATTTCTGATTTTTCTGCAGGGCTTCACAGCTCAGTTGGTGAAGTATTTGTCGCATCCGAATTTCCTTTTTCTGGTAGTGGTTCGAGCATAGCCAAACCTTAGATGCTTTACATTTGAGACTCTTCTAACTCAAACAACCTGACGAGCTACCTATCATATCACAGATTATTCGTAACTTCGCCTTGGCCTCGAATATTCTCAGCGCTTTCGTTCATAAGTTTTTAATTGCGTGTTCTTTGGATCAGGAGTTTGAAGTCAAACGGGAGTGGCGCAGGATTTCGACGTGAGTTCTTAAACTGGGAGCTTATGAACTTCAGGGCTATGACAAATAATTTGGTTACTGTTGCATAAACTGTGCTGTTTAAGTTTGCCTTTGTTCGCGCTATATTTGCCATCTACAGTGACCGGAATACCCTAAGTAGGTCAATACAGGATAGTTATAGATCGGTGTATCGCAATTAAGGAGTTCTGCAGTCAAGTCTTGGATGGAAGAATATAACGTTTTAGATGAAATATCTGGTGTAAATTGTCCCCATCCGGTATGTGTTCTGTAACTTATCTACCTAACGTGAGCATTATGACCATATGTCTGTTTGTATTTTACAGAGAAGTACGACGTCAGAGCAAAATGTTTTGAAGCGTCCATTGTGGTGGTTCAGCGTCAACACAACCTGGAGTTAAAAAGACAACTTTACCTCTAGGTCACTTGCCGGTGTTCTGGAAACGTCATGTCTTAATTAAAACTGTGATTCGCTAAGGATTTCACTCAAAAAACTGCACAGTTGACCACTGAACAGAAAATAACGAGACGTTTCAGAAGTAAGTCTTGAATATTGCTGCGAACTGCAAAGGCCAGTAGTGTGTAAGCAAATGCTCGTAAAAACTCAGTCCCTTTCGATTATACAACATATAAAAATGGTGACAGAAGCTTCCCTAGGGTACACAGGTATTTCTTTATAAATCCTGGTGCAAATGTGCTAAACAGACGAAAGCGTATTCAGATGCGCCATGGAACAGACCAGTCGAAACACTATTTATGGCAAAAGTTGCTGAAATATTTGAACATCAGTATAGTACATATTCAAGTGACACCCAACTGAATGTTTTTGAAATTACGGATTACTAGTGTATGCATGGTTTTAAACAAAACGGTATATTTGCGCTGTTGCAGGCTCGTTTGCCGCCTCTAGAAAAATATGGGCAATTTATTGATGAATAAAGCGTGAGGAAGGTAAAGCTGTCGGTAACATAGTTCTATAGCATTTTTGAGTCCGAACAACACTATTTTGGAACAATTAATTCACCATAAAATTCATTTGAAAAGTTCCCTACTTCATAACCACTTTTATGCATTGTTTGACCTCCTCAGCCATTATGGAAAGAACGGTGAAAGTGGCTTTGTGTATAAGTTGAACATCAGGCACAATTCGTATCAGCTGTTGCATTCCCACAGATCTTCCGGTTTGCACACGTTCCTTACGTTGCTTTCATTTTGTATCTCGGCATTGGGAGGAAAACTGTGAAGCTTTGTTATCTGATATCTTGTTTAGTCAATAGGCCGAACTGGTCCCCTCCATCTATAACCCTTACTAGTCATGCGGTAATTCACGAAAATCCTCGTGACCTTGCATAATGGTCGTTAATTGAGTGGACTTATCTAAGCCACTGCGTCGTTCTTCAGTTGACGGAGTATACTCAGTATTATTAAGCAAATGACATGCACATCATGATTGGGTCGGTTGGTTGACGGCACCGTTTAATTATGCTGCATTCAATGTTGTCTGTTTAGGAAAATTATACTTCGTTCGAGCCGAAAATGCCCTCTTACTAATGAAAACTCATTCAGTCAGACCATTTGATGACTTACTACTCCATGTATGCTGTTATACTGTATTTAGTTAGCATATCCATACTTCTTGGGGCCAGTAATGCAACGGTAATCTACCTACTTCCTACTTGAGAGTGACTGGTTTAAACAAGCCATATGATGTGAAGTGTTTCCATTCGATGTGTTTGTGTGTTCTATGATTAATCTGCCTAATGTCACCAATGTGATCGTAAGTCTGTTTGTGTTCTACCAATTGGTATGACGTGAGAATTGGATTTTTTGGAGAAATCGTGGAATTCGTGAGTGCTGGCCTTTGAATGTATCCTCAATCGTCTACTCAGACATTGATTCTAACATAGATGATTTTTAGTACTTATCTTTTAAAAGAGAACACATTTGTTCCTAGCAAGTAGTTCAAAAGATTTGATAATTTAGTAAAAAATCAATTGCGAAAAATCCAGAAGAGTCTAACGGATCACTTGTCAATAGTAAAATTGAAATGCACATTGGCGGCTTTGGTGAAATTTGGCGTAAATATGGGGAATTTTGTTTGGTTAGTAAATATGCTAGATTATTTGGTAGATTACACATAAGACATTAGTTTGGACGGGCAACTGAATCCAAATATGAAATTTTTGTTCTTCCTGTTAAGCTCAGCTGAGAGAGCGATTGCTAGATCTGGATAAGCTGTTTTTGTCACTAGTTGGAATGCAACCAAAATCCATATTTTCCAATAGTGGATCTCTTCTAAGCATGTGTGTGAAACATTGACCACATTGACTAAGCACAGCGTGCAATAGGTAAGATGGATTAATTTTCGGAAACATTTGTAACAAACAAGCAGTTTTTTAGAAAAGATATCCAAGTTCGGTCATATCACTAGTCAAAACGGCATTATTACACTGTGGAGAAAACATGATTCGTCTGGTTACTGCTGAGCAGAAAAACATAAAGAAGGGGCCAAGTACAGTGCTACAAAACATATTACGATTGCGGTGGCGTAAAAACAGTGGGTAACCAGGTAGACCTATAGATTATCTCATTAGTTTAATGAGATCATTCGAATCATTTTATTTGAAGCATCATTTTTCAGTAGCTTATCAACACCTAACTAAATTGTTGAGTCAACTTTTAAAAAATCTTTGGGATGTTTTACATTATGTTTGATCGCAAGTGGTCTTTCAATGGAGACCCTTAGCTCCCGGTAAAACGATATCACTTTGAAATTGAGTCAGTCATTGATTTATCTCCTCGTCTATCAAAGTAGTCTGCAGTGCATTCTACCACTAGACATTTAAAATTTTCTGTGATCCTTCTCTGGAGATGCACATTGTAGGACATTTTGAGATATGTTCAAGTACACAAGCACGATATGATCAGTGGGCAACAATCCTAAGAGTTTCATTTGCCACAGAATCCACGAAGAACTTGTTTCCATCTGAATATATATATATATAGTTGGTAGCATAGGTGTCCGGTAGTTTGGGGCAATTTAATGCATCTAACTGGGACTGGAATTCTGACTTTAGTTGTTGTGAATGTATAACTGTGCGAGCAAATCCTTTGTATATCACAATCACACCGATAAACTAGTTTTAACTCTTAAATAAACTCGCATTTTCTGTCTGAATAAGAATTAATAATCACGGATTAGTAACTAACACAAACAATATATATGATGGGTATTCATAGGAGCAGATCGTGACAACCTGTGCAACACAGACGAATGTCGAACATTTAAATCAATGCTGTTTTGGCGTAATATGAGTTCTTTAATTTACCGGTCGACGAACATGAGACACAATCAGAAAACACTGCATTCTACTAACGGTCAGATCAAAGAAGGGCGCAACTAACAAACTGTAACCAGAAGGATTTATGCTAGTGTACTTCTGAATTGGGTCTCACCTGGAAAGTGTTTATGAAATGTTAAAACTTCAAACGCATATGTATATTTTCATATTATCACAATCAAGTTTCTGCTCTTCTTACCGTGATTACGTACAACTATAGTAGCGGTGTGAGTACTGATACGTATTTATGGACTTCGAAGGATGCGTTATCGAACATTCTCATAATCTACTTAGGCTTTTGTAAACGTCTTGGCGAGGATCAGATGTGTAAACTTTCCAGGAATCCCAGATTATTTGTAGATAAATGTCCTAATCATGCAAAACGGCAATCTATCAGTCCGACCATTGCAAAACTAACGAAATTATTCATAAACAAGGTAGATGAATATGCAAATTAGATATATTGCTCGGACATTCAGACAAAAATGTCGTTTATGTTAAATTTAGCGGAACACTGTTACACATGTTTTCACATTCCAATAGCAAATCTCCTACTGGAAATAATTCTTCTGGAAAGAAGTGTTCTGAAGCAAAATATTGTAAACATTTCTCGAGAATTCAGTTGTGGCTGACAATTGAATCGCTTGTGTCAATAAGTTTTGTGTACAGGAATTTGAACAAAATTAGCTAATTGTTTGCTGACAACAGCACGTGACTCCAGACACTCTTGTCAAACTTGATTAGAACAATATCAAAATAGTGGCATTGATTCAAATGACGTTTTGGACGTCTGTAAAAAGAATTTGCCTACTCGCGTTTCTACTCGCATGTCTAAGAAAATCTTGTAACTTTAAACAACCGTCTTAATCAAAAATCTTTGAACCAGTTCAATGCACGTCAACTTCGATGTATTGCTCATTTTAGGGTCTCCGCTAAAACAACCGTTTGTCGTCTAACAGTTTTAACTAGGACAGAGTTTGACAGACCCATCTTACTATGAAAGTCAGGAACTGTTATTGGTTTTGTCCCCAAATACCTCCACCGAACCATGAATTCGGAGAGTTTTATTGAAGTACATTTGAAACGAATGATACAAAGCTCAGAGCAACATCGACAAATAAACGTTTAGTATATCTATCATCATTGCAAAATATGCGCAATAACTCCAGAAAAGTTTTCTTCGTCCTGTTATCCTGATTGATAGTCCAAACTCCCCTGCTGAATTTTAAAATACTTCATTGATATATGTGATGGAGACATTGAGTAAACCCGTGCCACGTCTTTTATGTGACAATCATCGTTTCCTATGATCACATGTTCTTTCATTTGCCCGACATGCCGTCGGTGTATTTTTTATGTGATCAAAATTATCCCAAATGGTTTATCTGTTTTATTCCTAACTACCCGAACACTTCGGCTTAATGAAACTTGGCGTTTTCGCTTCGGTACAATTTTATAGTTTGAAACATTGAGTTCCCTTTATCCAGTTCATTAAGACGACAAGAAGACATACATTGCGAGATGCGAGCATCTCGTTTATTCTTATCAGTCGATTACATAAAACATTCAGTTATATACGTTAAGGGTTTGGCGACAATACAATGAAATAAACGAACGTCACATGAGAGCAATCAGGGTTCACTGTCACGGTAACTAAATTGATTGCGTCAGTACCTTTTGCCAACAAAGAACCGGGGCATGACGATGGATCAACAATGCCTCCGAGAATGCCAACAGCCTGTGGTTGCGGTTACGCAATAGAACCATGAACGAAGTGACAGGGTCAACCACATGACCTGTTGCGATTTAGTGTTTCGCGATCGAAGATGCCGGATTTCTATTCCAATGTTGGCATACTTACCCGCGTTGAGTCATTGTTTGCACTAGCCACGTGGGGATGTGCTCCGCCTTCCCTTGTGGTAAGTTTCGGTCCGTTCTGCCAATGTATGAGTCACCACAACTGCAAGTGAACTGGTAGATAACACGAGAGGTAGAGGTTTCCGAAAAAGAACGATCAGGGCAGTGGAGATTCATCCTGCGGCTGGAAAGCAACAGGCGCAATTCCGCTGCGGGATATGCACGACCAATGGCTAAATTCAACTTTCGACTTACATCAGTGATATTGTGGTCACCTATGTAAGGAAGGGTGATGAAAACCTGTTTCTTCGACACTGATTGTGGTTGAGGGGTAGCCACTCGTTCTTTGCAATGAATTTCAACAAATTTGCTCGGATATCCATTCGCCAGCAAAACACTCTTCAAAAGCTCCTCTTCAGACTTTAGATAATCGGCTGTGCATATTTTCCTTGCCCGGTGAAAAATAGTTATCACTAAACTACGTTTATAAGCCACGGGCGCGAATGAACAGAATTGTAGATACTGCCCACTCCATGTGGCTTTTCGATAAACAGACCTACTAAAGTGTACCGTCTAAACGTCTAGAAACAAGGACGTCTAAAAATGTTAGTGAGTTATCTAGCTATTGTTCATGAGTGACACGGAGATTTTGGTGAGTGGAATTAAACTGATGTAAAAGAGTAATAAAATGATCAAAATCGGTGAATATTAGAATGTCGTCTATATAACGCTTATAAAGCAATGAACGGTCAACATAAGTTCACTTTTCTTCTTACTCGAAGGACTTTACCGTCTTGAGTAATAGCAGTCGTGAGTGCCTCACAAAAATGTAAACTGGAACGGTCGACCATCCATCACAGTACCATGGAGAGAGTTATGGTAACTCGGCCAGAATAACTTACGTCATCTAGATGTACATTACAGGAAAAGTCTCCCAATTCAATTTGGAAATACAATCTTGTGGACTGAAATCAAAAGTCTAAAGATCTTCGCATATCAACCTAAGCTCCAGAGGATTAAACTTTGTCTCAGCTTGGTTAGGAACGTTGAGCAGTAGCACAATGTATTCAGCATTGGTTTGCCGGTGGATGAATGCGTTGTCACTGTAAAAATAACGGCCATTCCAAGCATGGAAAGTGCTACCGAACATACACTCAAGTTTGCGCCTGTGTGTACGTGAGTGGGAACGTATACTCTATCGATCATCATATCACCATACCGAACCAGACAGTCAGTGAAACGTCAACGGCAACGGCCAAGGACGAGATTCCGTCTCATGACAGGAACAAACGAAATGATGGTTCAGTGGACTGGTTGGTTGAAGACACAGCAAAAATTTAACCTCTTTCAGGATGTTGATCTTTGGGTCCATATTTTTTTGCGATGTTTCAAACACGGTAACATTGCCGGTTATGGTAATAAGAGACGGACTCAGTTACATGACCACTTTTGTTTGTTAGTGTCCTCTGTTAAGCTGTCGACAGAAGATCACTAATGTCTGGTTGTTTGATAACCGAATTGGCCGTGTTACGTTGTTGCGAGCTACCTTTCCTAACGACAGAATCATGGAACACCAATCGATCCATGAGCTGGGGCACCATCGTCTTTGAGAGTGTACAAAGCACAAGGTAAAATAGAAAGTTAGGCATTTGGCAATTGTTTAAGGGGCAGACTTTGTGTCCAGTGGATAGTTCCATATTATTCAAATCAATGATTTGTACAGCAGCTGTACGACCGGACGGGTGTATGTTTTTCCTCCTCTGTGTATTGATAAAACCCTAGCCTGAATCGTTATGATGCGAAGACTGCCATTTATGGTCAGTGCGTTCGATTTGTTTTCTGTCCTAATCGCTTTTTTTGTTAACTACCTGCGATATCTCTTCAGAGGTTCTATGGTCTACTTATTGGCTAGGTTTCAGCAAATGTCTGTTGCAGTAGAGACGCGCCTTTGCAGTAAGTTGCAGGTCAGTTTTGCAAGTGAATTAATAGCGTGTGAATTAATTGACATAAAGGTATCAAAATATGAAGTGGCCGATTCAACAACAAGATGCAGCCAATAGGTACAGTTTGGCACCGCCGAATGACACAGCCCATGCACTGTTGATGTTCGACAAGTAGGTGGAGTGCGAGACAAAGCGCCTCAGCATTGCAATATAAGGCTTGGCTCTATGAGTACCATTCTCAGTGATTAGTTCACTCACACCAAAGGCAAACAATCCCCTTATGCGACTGGTGCACGTTTAGCAGTAATGGGTTGGGTGAGACATATTTTCTCCTTTTGGGGATCAAAACAGTACCATCTTTCTGCTTCGGGCTCGCCTTAAATAGAAGTGTTCACACCAATGAAGATAACATAGTGCCATTCACGAATCGAGCAACTGAAATCTTCAGGTTGTGACAGACGATACTGTGCATCTGTCAATGCTTCTATGAGATTTGGCCTGTTCCTATTATTTTGAATAACATTCTAGTAAAATTGAAATAGCACACTCAGGTAAGCTATCACCTCGCTAGTGCATATTGTTTACAACCGTTCACGCAAAACGGAATCAAGCAAGGTACATTGATTAACACAGATCAGTCATAGGTGTTTGTGTTAACCATATAATCCGTAGTTTACCTGTGTCAACTCCTTTTGTGAAAGCTATCAAGCCATGAATAGTGTACTGAAGGACTTATGCTTGCGGTGCACTGATAGCCGCTATCACATCTCTATCAATTAATTCGCCAACTTACATATGGATTTGCCGACAGGTTTTGCATCCTTAAAATATTCAGTTTCTTGTTAAAGTGCCTGCGCTAGACACCGTGACTGTCATGTAGAGCAGTCCAACACAGATGGCTGTGGCTGTCCCAGTCAGTCGTGTAATTAGTGGCTTGAGTCGTTCTAACATAACGGATTGCACGCGCATGACATGTCACCTTCCCACCAGCAATCGTTTCAATTTGTTTTGCATGAATTGTGACAAACTAGGCGATCTGTTTTGCTGTTCTATTAAATGAAAGACTGTACATTCTTTTTTGTGTATGCACAGGTGTACTCGCGAGTGTGTGTGTGGTCTAACTTTGATGCTACTTAAAGCTACTGTATTTATCTTTTGCGAGTGGCAAACTCTACGAATCCGTTTCTAGTCCGTGAATTTTGAGATCATCTGATGCTTACCTCTACAGTCCTTGTTTTCGTCCTTGATTTACCAACCTCATCGTCTCTATCGTCAAATCCTAATAACTTGTCGGAACTCGTTTGGCTTAATCATGATCAACTGTGGCTAAATGTTACCCTAAACTACCGTACTTCCAGTGTGTGGGCATTGGTGATTGCGATTAGTAACTTATTGATAACGTGAGAAAATATGAAGTCGGAATTGGACAGCAATTCAGGCGTGCCCACACGTCTATGAAAATCAGCTCCTTCAGTGACCGTATGCCATCCAATTCTGTCCTGATATTTTTATGGATTATTCTTGAGACTGTCAGTCACCTTGATGTTGTCCAGAAGTGAGCATAATATTACATCCCGTATCCACTTGACTGAAAGAACGGAAACATGAGCGCAAACTATCGTACGGGTGGCATTTCAAGGATACGTCAGATTACTTCTAGATTTTTCTTCCTCGAAAAGTGTCCATCAGACTAGGTTGCCTCTTGCCCTTGGTTGCTTAAGGTTGATGGGTCCATGCACCGCAACCTAATGAACTTATCAATCGGGAGATTGTGCTCTTGAGTTTATAGGTTCGAAAGTTTGAGAAGAAAACTGAAAGTTCCAATTATTATAATCCACTTCTAACTTGCCATTCAATTGGTTTATATGGATGGATCCAGTCCACCCCAGACTTCCAGTCTTGCAATGACTACCACCACAACAGTTCAAAATTGGATTTGCAATGGTTCATGATGCCCATTTCCAAACCAACACTCAATGACCGGTTTCGTTCTTGTTTGGACTAATCAGATAGAGACAGTCTCATCGGGGGATTGAACCAGTAACCCTTCTCGATCCGATTCAAAGCATCTGTTCTATGAACGTCACTTCTGAGGGAGAAATTTTGTGATTGGGTCATGACTTGCTCAACTGAGACTCACATGAATAATACATTCACCGCTGGTTTATGGCTAACAGGAAATGCATGTAGATAGATAGCTAGATACGTAAAGAATTTTGTAGATTAAGCTAACTCTTCTTTCACTGGTTGCAACGCGTTATGAATTAACTTGTGGCTGAAAAATTCCTTTTGTGTGAGTTCATCATCAATCATTGGGCTTCATTTTTCAAACTACATTCCAAATGACTTTAATGAATCCAGCAGATTCATCTGGTTGCGAATATCTCACCTACAATTATCCCAATATTCAGAGACGTTAAGGTATTTCAAAAGTAGGAGAGAATCTAGAGAAAAATTAGTTTAATAGAGTAAAGATAGCGAAGCGGAATGACGTCCTGTTCGGCCGGTAAAGTCAGTGTATTGGAGTGATCATTAGATAGAGTATGTAGAAATCTGATATTCTGTATTTTATTAAATAATACTGTTGAACATCGATTTATGATCTATTACTCTGGGTATGGGATTGGATGCCACCACTTACAACATAATAGAAAACGCATTCCTAATTATTTCAGTAAGTAATGATTTAAGCCTATCAGTGTGTGACAAGGCCGAGTGGTTCAAATTGAACTCATCGAGAATTACTATTTTCGCTTGACGGCTGTCTAGCGTATCTAGCGTTTTCGCAAACATCGATAAGGATATACAGCCAAGATCACTCATTTCACCAAATATACTCAGACATTAGTACAACTTCAAACATTGTGTAGATCAAGTAGATGCATTTCAGTCTGACTTTGTAAATTAACAATATGTATAACAAACAATATGTTGAAAACCACAAAAAGGGAACAAGCTGCATGAAACGAATCCCGTAACAATTTCTTTCTGTTTGTTTGAAAAATGCGTGCAATCATTAATTATAGGTTACTGACAACGTCACCCCTCCGAGGTAAATAGATGGTAACCATTTAGCTAATAGGAACTTTCCCTTAGACTTGTTTGGACCTGCTTTCCAATATATACTGTGAAAATCATCTTAGCAGCTCATTGGACAGATAAATTCTTCAAATTTTCAGTGGTGGATATGTTGCAATGAGTTGGGATTCGAATTCATGACCTAGTGCAGTTGGGTGGGATGAATTGTCCACTGTTTTATTTTTCCAATAAGCATTTTGAACTTCTACTGTGATCACGGAAGAGGCAATCTAAATCAACGCACCCAAGAATGAAGCTATAGAACTATAAAACTATGCAATAAACAAGCTTGCCTTGGTTTATCTATTACCAGACCGATTTCGTAATATATAATATATAATATGGGAATGCGACAGCTGCGATCAACTGTGGGTGATGTTCAATCTATAGGAAAATCAAAATCCCCTAATACTCATCAGTAATCGAATACCGCTCAACAAGTCAATGATTTCTGTGATTTCAACTTGGGGAGAAGTCATAGTTGATTGGTCATCGATTGCAGTTAACAGACAGTAACTGTGTCTCCTCTCGAGGCGATCGGACAACCTGATCGTTACTCGCAAGCGAAAGTGGTTGAGTGTTCACATACGGTGATAATTTGGTCGTGCCTAATGTGAGGTCAATGGCGCAGTGGTAAACACGGTTGCTTCATGAACAGCATGTCCGTGGTTCAAGTCCTGGCAGTGGCGAGGATATGCACTACTGACGAGCTTTAATGTGGGCGAAACTCGAGTCTAGTGTTTTTGCAGTTCGGAACGGGCCGAATGCAAAGTCTATGGGAATGCGACAGCTGCGATCAGTTGTGAGTGATGTTCAATCTATATGAAAATCATAATCCCCTACTACTCAGCAGTAATATATGAAAACATTATTGTCGGGGCGAAGCGAACAAAACAAATAACAAGTTCAGTTGAGGTCAACCACATCAGACATATAGATGAAGGTAATCTTTTGATAAAATTACTTCACAATTATGATGTAACTGGAACCGTGGCAGTTTGATCGGTCCTGGTGTGGGTGGTGGGCCATGGCAACCACAAGGCGTAGACAAAGCTTTTCTGTGCGTTTAGTGGTGGAATATTTAGTTGAATTCCGATCGTCTCAGCTGTGGCCAAAATTTGACATCTCAAAGCCTTTGACTGACTGATCTTGATTGATAAATTAGACGAAAACAAGAGGCTGGGTTGATGGTGTGCTGTGAAGCAACGAGATATGTCACAACTGCTCTGGTACAATTGGTGACTTAGCTGTTCATACAAACTGGATTATGCTCACGGACGGGTTCAGATATGCGCCTGGTCAAGCAAATCACTTAACCAGCTTCATAGAACCAATGAAATAAGTGTACACGCGAAGCCGCAGAAACAGTCATTTTATCACATAGCCGTAGTTATAAGACTGAAGCAGAGTTGAAACATAATCAATCTGGCAGCATAGCACGTTCCATTGTCTGTAGTTTCAAGTCTCCTAGTGTTTGTTCTCGCAAGCATGTCACCTTCGAATAGTAACAAAATGTGGTCAATATATGTCATTTTTCGTGCCATTGCATAGTCTTATCTACAAATGTTCTCAAGTAGCCATTTTACAAGAATAATATGTATAGGAACGATGGTTCATTGGAAATCATATCCTGTTCACATATTCTTATGATTCTATTAATCAAGTTGTAGGACAAAGCTGCTAAAATGGATATACTACCCATTCTAGATCTCTTACCTATAGATGATGCGTTGAACAGATCGACCAGCACGGCGCCTGATAAGTACGTTCAACAAGGCTAGTTGACCGTTACCTTCAGCTTATATCGGCCGGGTTGAAAATGATCAAGATATCCGTTGGGCTGGCGTTTCCGCTAAGTGTACATAAGATATCATTCACATATTGCATAGTCAGAATACATGCACGAATGACCTCTTCTAGCCAGTCGTTTTTATATTTGGCCTGATTATGAACGGACGAAAACGGACTTGTTCGTCACACCGTTGTTATTTTTAGACCAAACGTGCGGAGATTTCAACTTACAATTAAAAATGAGCCAAATTTGTGTGCGCAAAATAGTGATATTCCATTCCAGTTGGTTCTAATCGTTCATACCTAAAACAGCAAGGTACCTTAAGAATTTTCTTGACATAATTTGATGGGAATCATTTCCTCTATCAAATAGTGAGCGTATTTAGTTTTAATTGTTTCTCTTATTGAAACACTAGCAAATATATGAAGCCAACACTAGATCGAACAAAAGTAAATTTGTATAGGACCGCCATAGTTCCCGCCTACCTTCTTTAAAATATGCCCTTGACCACTGTTACAACCGCAATTTTCGCTCACCATTCCCCAGTTTAATTTAGAAGAGTTTACGGTCATCTGCTCATTAGGTTAAACCATCACATATATACGCTTCGTTATCACAGCATGATTTTTATTTTTGTTGACGTTTTTTGCGGCGAAAAATGAAACAGTCGTTTACAAAATGAAACTGGCATGTATTTCATTTAATTAATTTCAGTGTGTTCATATGCGTGCGTGCGCGCTGATTTTGTCCATATTTCCATTGGATTTGTGTCGTTCGTTCTGAACGCTATTCGTTCATGTCGCAGACTTAACCAGTCATTTGAGAGCCGTGTGTAAACACGAGACAAGAGCGCTTGTGGACAGACTGTATGTCTTTCTAGCGATCTCAACATCAAAAATTGTGTTACAGTTAATTTATCTGTACGCGTATCTGTTTGTTTCATGTCGGTATGTAGGTATGTGAATAGTATACAGTGATTCAACCTAATTAACCGTACAGGTGGGTTGAGTGATGTTTGCAAGAAAGTCTTGAGGACACAACTCACGACGAAGTCATTCCTGTAGCGGTTGAGGTTGCGTGTTTCCCGGTTCACACTTTTCCTCGTCAAACACAAAGTGCGTATTTTTCCACATACAGTAGACCAAAGGAAATATGTTCATTAGTCAATTTTTTGATAAACATGTGGAGAAATCATACGGCTAAATGTATGATATACATTGCATTCGTATTGATCTCTTTTTTATTAGTGTCAAATACTCTATGAACATTTGGCCTATGTTGTTGCAACTTATTCATCAATCAACGGAAATTACCAAAAAAGAACTATGGTAAAAAAGGGACATTCATCGCGCAACTAGAAAAATCAATACCAAAAATCGTGAGTTGAGTCAGTTATGAACTGGTGAGGTTTCATCACAAAGCCTGTTTACTGAAAGGATATCAAATCAATCAAAGGCGGGAAAATTAAAATAGTTGGTACAGTAAAGTACATATGGCTACGTGAGGTATGTTAACTTCATTGTAACGTCACCGCAGACAATTTTTCTACATAGGGTGGTTGGCAACCATGATTACCACATTTGCTAATTTTAACCTTGTGAAATTTAGCTTTTGATGTCGCATCAAAACCCTCAACGAAGCTGCCAAACCAATGTGATGGCTAGTCACTAGCAGAAACTTTGCAACTGAGGTGTTTGGTTAAATCTGTTTATTTATAGACAGGTTTGGGACTAGTATTAAGCTTTCAACAACCGGATTGGTACGTGCTCATTAACCATCGTAACTGAACCTCCGTCAGTGGACCCAACGAAGTCTTACATACAGCCATGGGTTGACTTGTGAAGTATTAAGCTATCCCACTGTTTACCGAGCAGCAGTTGGGGGTTCGACTGACATTATCAGATAGACTTTTGCAGTGGAATAAACGTGTTGTAAAACTGTGCTGATTCCCTCAGCTTGTTATTTTAATCCATTTAGAAATTTTCATTTAGTACTGCGAGTGATAAAGACTAAAGAAGCGATCCTGTTATCTCAAAATCAATATCTTCTTTCGTTTTTAGAATTTCTGAGAATACTTGTTGCCTTTGATATATACAAAACGGTATTGCATGGTGAGGAAGTCATTGCGAAGTTGACTGCATTTACAGTCGTATTAAGAATAGTTGAGACAAGGTGATCGTCGTGCTCAGCGGCTCAACAAGAGGGTCGTAATTGATAAAACTGCTGGTCTCGAAATCCCTTTCGAACGAGAGCACCATACTCCAGTTTTTCTCTAGTAAGAGCTCGCTAGTTACGTATATCTTTGCAACGGCAGTGATCGCAATTTTGGTTATGCTTTCATGTTGCAACTGCCTTGATTACTATATCGTTGATTCCACCTTAAGCACGACTGAATCATTAGATATGATCACTTAGTCACTTTTGCTTGTGAATATTGCGCAGACCGTCCGATTGCCCCTAAAGAAGAAGCAGAAGCTGTCTCGTTGACTGCAGTCGGTGGCCATGTGACTAGGAGTTCACTATAAGTTGAAAATACAGAACTAGTTATAACTTTTGAACGATATTTTGCTTACTCGTATTGTTCCGTTTTTGACAGCCAAATCTCGTACTGCTCACCAGAGTACCGTTAGGATTACTGATGCTGAATAAGCCATTTCGTTAGAAGAGAGAATTTGTACAAACTATTCCACAAACAAAAGGTTGGCTGCTCAACGAGCAAAGGCCTTGTTTATCGTGGATGATATAACTGTGGAAAACGTTTGTCTATTCCTCCTGTACGTTGTGGGACAAAGTAGCTGAGATAGACTATGGCAATAAGCTTGAGCCATATAAGGCTGACTGAATGCCAACTCGTCTTAAGCGAGCACAGTCAAGCTAGCGTTGGATGAAGCAGCAAACAATCCAACCAAGCAAGTGTAAACAGACTGATCGAGAACTGTTTTTGATTGAATAGATTATCGGGCCTCGATACCGCAGTTCGCTTTAATAATTGTGTTCATTTGGTTGCTAATTAAGCACAACGAGGTCGGTGTGATTTCAGAACCTTAGGTCGCTTACGTTAAGTCAACCAAGAGCACCGGTCATCTCCTATGAAGGCACGGGTTTGCCCGAAACTTGCCGGAGAAATTAAACCGAACCATTATTCTACTGGCGTTCTTTCAGTTGTAATACCCATATTTGTAATTTTTTGAATCCCTGAAGCCAACTCGAGCTCCTTTATTGGTTCTATCGATGCAGTGTTTTAGAAACAGTCAACCTCACTAAACACGACTAAAGACAAAGAATTCTTATTTATCATGTCAGTGAGCAATCTCCTCAATTTGGCATCGCTCATTCAATTGGTGCAGCTGGGTTGCCAATCCATTTCGCTTGTACACAAGTGACATCGAAGTGAAAGAGTCCCCATGCCATTGCTTTTGGTGATCACTTTTATCTTGGGGCTCAACAAACTCAATAAAGACAACTCAGACAGTACTTCAGTTTCTGTGACTGTTACTCAAGATTGCATGTTGAGCACATCACTCGTAACCACAGTGTTTGTTGTATTTTCTATTTGTTGTAACTTAAAATCGACCAGCACTTGCAACCATACAGTATATAGAAAAATATATCAGGCTAACTAGCATGTTAAAACTAAACGATATGACACTGCAATAACGTCTACCCCTATTTTGATGAGCACAGTCAACTAGCAACACAAAGCACAAAGGCAAACATTAGACATCTGTCCAGGTCACCGTGCGTTTCAGTGAGCGAGTGATCCGAGTCTCACGTTTGGTGGATTGAGTATCGACACTCATGAAAAATTAATTTTTTCTGTATAGTCGAGTGAAAGATGATTGTTCTGCTTATCTTATCGGCGCATGTGAGCTAATCCTACAGAATTAATTCTAGCATTACTGAAATGGTTATAACTAACATGCAAAAAGTATTATTGCACTAATAACGGAAGAAACTCGAGTCTAAAATCCGGCTAGCTACATCAGTCTTGCAGAGGTTGTTGACCAACATAAGAGTGCCCACTCGATTGCCCCATCGTTCGACTAATAAACGTCGATATGAGCCGCAACAAAGCCACGTGACCAGCGTGTATGTCGAATTAGTGAATGAAAATATAGTGAACAAGAACTATCACAGATAAATACTGTAGTGAATTACAGGCGGACGAAACAGCGGTTAACGATCAACAGCAACAACCGTCATGGCAGCTAAATCGGATGAACAAATCATTAGTCCAGCTGTGAATAGTGTGGAGAAGGTTCTTGTCATTTCTGGAAAGCAGTTACGAAACGCTAATTTCCTTCACAGATTAAATGACAATAGTCACATTTTTGATAGTGTTGTCAGGATTGTGTACAAAGGTTATTTATTGACTTCCATGTAAATTTTCTTATCGTACTAACCGATTAGAACAGTAAACGGTTACAGAACTACAGAGGAAAGTCTATAATTTTTCCAGAAAGTTCGGAGATACTTCCAAAAAAACATTACTGAAATATACCGGGATAACCGGTTTACATGAAAACTGTTGACGATAATTTTAACTCCAAAACGTCAACGCTGTTAATGAGAACAAAATAAACTTTTCCTATCAATCACTAGTTTGACTGACTTATTAATCTAAACAAACTCGCTTTTGATAATCCGGGGTCTCGACCGGATATGAACCGGTGACAAAAGATGCATTCTGAACAGTTGTGATAATCGATCCCAGCTTAAATTGCTCCAAAAATCACATTGGGAATCGTGCTACTCATCGCGGCATTGTTGTCTAGCTGTTAGAGCCCACGTCCATTGTTTGGATGCTGTCTGTGTCGATAGTAAGAACCAGATTGAAGACCAGCTCTCCTGCATTTTGACCTTCCTTAAACACTGAGTGATGATATTTGAATCATAAGTGAATGATATATATATATATATATTGATATATCATAACAACCCCCATTTAATCACTGTGTTGTGGACGTTTCGGAAAATTGAGAGAAAAGATTTACTAGCGTAAGTAATCTAGAAGTTTCATGTTTCATGTTGTTTACTTGTTGTGGTTCAAATTTGGCCAAGTTGTTTCAAGTTTCATTTACTGGAAGGTGAGGGGGGTAATACTTAACTGCAGATCTGTCGCTGCAACTACTGTCCACCAAAACACGCATGCGTGTGTAAAGCCCAAGCGGAATGTAATTGAGGCGTATCTCGGAAAAATTGTGGGTATAACCGTACGAACGACAATGGGGTTCGCCAATCAACAGTCAAGGTCACCAACTCGATTAGAAATGCCCTCATTTGCATACACTGGAGCAACCGAAGTGTAACTGGTAGATACATCCATTTGCTTTGAACCTTCTCACACTCTGATTAGAAAAAAATGCTAAAATATACACGCTAACTACTATACCACTAAGACTTTTAGAGAAGCAGAGTGATCGATGAACCTGGGGTGTTTTTAGCACTCAGGGACAATAGGACACAGCTAATTAGTCCTTGTTACCACGGTTGTTTGAGGTGTGATAGCCATTCATATGTGCGCAGCAGTTAGACAAGCATATGGATCGCAATGTCAACACCGAGAGCATAGCGGTTGCAGTTCTTTCGCTCCAAACTTATTCCAACATATACGCGAGACGTCGTGATACACAAGTTGTTTAAGAATATCTTGAACGAATTTTTACTTGCAGCCAAACGCTAGCGGAACGCTTCCAACAATCAGCCGACTTTGTTCCAGTAAAACGAAGCGAATTGTGTGAACTGGCATAAGTGGTTACAATTCGCCGCACTAATCACGGTTCTACAAACAAATGTTCACAAATCTGACGGATAATCACAAACAGAGTTGTGCTGTTCCTCGTTGCAAAAGCTAGTGCCTATTACCAGTAAATTAGCTTGGAACAAAATTAACGTGAGTACGTCCTAAGTTTACCCTTATACTCAACTTGAACTACTTCGCTAGTCATCAGGGAGTAGACGTTAACCAGCTTGTTGTAACGCTTGTTACGAAATGATTATAAAGGGTAGTATTTGATACAACGTAAGTTAATTGAAAGTAGACGGAATGGGCGGACAAATAATAATCAGTCCTTTTGTCGGTGTTGAGAAACATCTTTAAATCAAAATTCATTTTAAGGTTAGATGAGTAGAGACATGAGTTCATTCCTCAAAGCTATGGATATGTACAAAATAGGCAAAAACGAGATCCTAAGCAGCACAAGTGTGACATAGATTTAATGTCATATTACCACTCCTACTAGACAGGGCCAACAAGTGGTTTACGTTAATAACGGCACTGTTTTACGACAAAAATCTTCTGAAATTTATGAATAGTATTACTTAGCCAAGCCATCGTTGGAGTAGTTATGTTGTAATTCTACAAACTCATAAAATCTCGTGATTATGCAGAAGATTTTGCTCAGCCCTTCTATCTACATTCAGTAAGAGTGCTATTGGATTTTCTTATTTATCTGAAAGGCCATGCTGACTAGAACGTTTTGGCCTCCTGAGGTGGCAACATCCAGCTAAGCTGATTTTAGGCAATCAGACGAATAGTTGCTAAGCCCATGAGATCCTGTTACAGCAATGTCTCGAAAGTGTGTTGAAATTGCTTAACGTTACAACCGTTTGAAAAAATTGAACTAGTTACAGATAGAGGTTGACTGAAATTTCAGTAGCGTTAATTTTGTTGAGAAAAATGCGAAAGTCAGTGGCGAACTATGATGGGAGGAAAACAAGCTCTCTGAAAAGTTGCATGCTGACACAATATATCATTCTTCTTGCCGGAATACCAGATCATCATATCAATAATCATACATACAATGAAAAATAGTTTTTGATTAAATGAAGCGAAAAGGAACCAGATAGTAATCAACTTATCGGTTGGTTTTCGGTACTCCGGGGGAAAACCCACTCGGGTTTGATTCGTGCTGTTATTGAACACTGCCGTTTGTTATCATCAATATATGTAGTTTCATTGCCAGAACGAGTATTCTATTATTACATTAAACGGAACAAGATAGGCCGATTGTACTAGCCGCAGCTATCGTCATATCTCTCAAATGAATTCATATTGTTCAGTTCTTTATCGCATGATAGACGACACTCGGGACAGAATGAGATCAACACTGTTGTTCATGTCAACCGGAAGGACGTTTATCAGTTCCGGCGATCTGTTCTCCAACTAGGCTGGATTATTCTCTTTAGACAGCCATTTCATAATACTTCCAGTAGGTTTAACCGCAAATACTTAACCAAACATAATTCTGGCGTGGGCCGGGACTATGTTTGAGCTGGTAAGAGATTGTTGTGACAAACGACGAACAGCGTTCAACAACCATAATGAAAACGAGAGAAAGCAACCTGAGTTAGGTTAATGTGAAACGTGACAAAAGTGGACCAATGGGACAAGTTAATTTACAATTTTTCTTCAGATTTCTTACCAATATGAGCAGCATTCATTTGAATGAATATGTGACAGCCCGACGCAGATATTTGTTAGCCAATCCGTCGCCGTGTTGGCGAAGTTATCATACTTTTGATGTTTTACCTGTTAAAGGTGTGGAATGATAGACAAACCGGCTAAACAAATCTGCAGTAAAGCATACCTGTCGCTTCGGTGAAAACATACAACAAGAACCTCGTCAGCTTATTGCAGAAGAACATTACTGCACTTGGCAGGACTTCGCTTAAAATTATAGATATTCAACGTTTTACTTTGTCCAATTATACGCTCATTTCGCGTATGACAACAACAGACCACTTTACTGAAGATAAATCATATTGTAGAAAGTGCCTAGCCAGAGACGATAAAGGATTTAGAGACGGTATTCGCCACGTAAAACAGTTTAAGGCGGAATGGCTCGTTACACGAGAAACGTAAAATCAAGAATACACTGTGCAGTTTTCGAAGCAGCCTAGCACTTTCCACGCAACTCGAACGTGTCCTGCTTAACAATATCTTCTGCAATTAATCATAGTGCTATAGCAGTTTCGTTTGCTCTTACTTTGAAGCTGTGAGCGTTTTTTGTAGGTTTGGCGGGTGTTGAGAAACCATATCTGCCATCTAACATAATTTCTTTTTTTCTACATAAGCCACCCTAGTTTTTATGTATAGGTATCTGTCGGGCTTACATTTGCATCGCTGGGCGTAAAACATGTAAAAGTAAACATGCCAAAATCTTATCTGCATGTGAAAGCTGTAATCAAGTAAGGGTGGTATATAATTTGTAAGAATGATTTTTTCCGTGTAGTACCAACTGGGTTAGCAAGCATTTGTCGAACAGACATAAGTAACCACTCTTTCATTTACAGTCTTATGTATGTGTGTGAGTTAGCTTAGAATATTTAACGATTTGGAAGAAGAATCAGCAAACACTTTTAAATCATCCGCACAATAACAGTAGGTTTCGCGGTCGTCTAGAAGCCAACTGCGAACGGGAATATGACTGCTGTTCATTCAATCTATCACTGGGTCTACTGGGTTCGTGAAGAAGCTATAAAGAGAAGGACTGTGTGAAACCGTTTTCATGAAACCTGTCCACTTAAACACGTTTGTCTTCGTACGGTCAACTCTAATGTCTGTCTCGAAGTGTACTTCGATCAACCGTTATGAAGACACCGTTGAAATGGTCTAAGTTGCGTTCTGGAATTAATATCACGCGTGAATCGCTCGTTGCAGCTGAATGGGGAGCTAAATCAAACACTTTCTGTTTACCATACCGGTCTTCTACAATAACCTAAGACCTATATTGCAAGATAGTTACATATCTCTTACTTTTTAGTCATGACTGTGAAACACTAGGGTATATGATCTAGGGATAGTCTCACTAATGTGACCAACCCTTTGGCACTACACTAAAGAAAGACAAACTGCCTGAGTAGACATTTCATGCAAACACGGCCGACCGACGAGTACTGAGTAACGTTGCCTAAAAGAAACAAAGAAGTTTTAAACTTTAGTTGCTTAACAACATGGCAAACGAGTTGGCGTGGTCAATAACGTGACATTCATCATGATGCGTCCTGCAGTGGGTAAGATAGTATTTTAGCCCACTCTTTTTCTTGTCATCTTCCGTTGTGTTATCGCGCGCCATAACGAATTAGGCGTATACTCCGCAGTTTTTGTCATACTGAAGGTTCCCTACATATTGGTCTTCGTAACGCCTGTTCCATATCGTCTATGTCTGCGTTACAGTGAATGCATTCCTGGACTTATTTGTCACAGCTGGTGGGAGGATTGGCAGGTGTAACCGAGTTAGTTGTACCGTTAGCTGTCTGTGCTTCCGTAACCGGCGCAGTACAAGTATAGTACAAACCTACGGCCAGATGTGACTCAATTAGCGACCAACAAACAGCATTACATAACTCACTTCAGTAAGACATGTTGCTGTGCTACCTTTTCCATCATTCTGGCACCTGTTTGTAGGCCACTGACTGATTGTGAAGGGACTGTATAAATCTTTCTATCCATATACATCGATGAAGTAACTGAGTCCCCATCGGTTTTTCCTTTTTGAAATCGACCAGGTTAATCATAAAAAATAGTCACGATAGTTCCTTGCTTGTAAGATTCCATATTTACACTTCGATCTTCGGCTAATACTTCTCTTACCTTTTAAAACCGGGCATAGAACCTTAAATGGACAGGTTTCAGTGTAGTTTGTGTAAACTATCTCACATATTCTCTAAGCGTAATGTTGTTGGTCATGTCCACTTTAAGACATACTTCTATAATAAACACAGAGTTTTCCGCTATTTGAAATTTCGCAATCGAATGCCGCAGAGACTGCACTGAAGTGGATATCATTACGGCTGACGTTTACTGTGAGCTCTTGAAGCGCCTGGAGGAGAGTGTTCTTACAAAACAAACCGCTTTAGATCCACGTTTTACTCGTCCCTAGCCAGTATGATTTTCAAACTGGCAAATTTGCACAAAGTGCCATTTTCCGTAGAGCTACCGCATATTTGGTTTCCTCACTAAGTTTTTTGACGCATCAACGGTCGACGTCTCCTTTGTTATTGCGTTTGAGTTCTATCCATCTAGCAGAGTTTTGGGATTTAATGACCATTTGATTTCTTACACTGACTATTAAGCAAACCGCCGCATATTAGAGGGTTCTTAAGGTATTCATGCTGCTTATGTTTGCGAAAGTCTCATCACCACTTTCGTATCTGTTTGAACTCATCAGGTATAGATGATCAGTTGGCGTTGTTCATTAAGGGGCAGGCAGTTGAAACGACGGGTGAAGGACGACGTACGATTAGCGAAGGTGCGATATTTAAAAAGATGGACAGTTACTCTGGAAAACTATTCACGTTGGTTCATTAGCAATACTGAGTGTGTTCCGTATGACCAAGCTTGCTTGAAAGTAGTCATACTTGTGAACTCGCGGCCTAGTTGATAGTTGAACTCTATCATGCCGTTGGTGAATGAATCTGCCGCAGACACTGTGGTTGAAATCGATAAGCTCTGTTGAACTGTGATTTTCAGTTCCCTGATTTCGATCAGGTTCACCCAAGTAAACATTATTTTTATGCTGTTGTTGTCGCAAGTTGTTAATTATCCATGACGTGACGATTACTGTCGGTCATTCCTACCAAGTGTCGCAATCAGACCAAACACATTAATTCAAAACCTGACGCTCTTTTATGTCACTCAAACCAAAATCAGTGTTTTCTGTTAACAATAGAACAACCAGGAAAGTTTTATCCCAAGTACCAACCATATGAGTTATATATGACAAATAACGTCTAGTTGTTTCCCATAACGGCGTTTCTAGGTCGAACATCTAAACAGCTGTGAATCGGTTCGAAAGCGGTGTGTGATCGTATGAAACTACCGATAGGCTACTGTCTGAAATTTAGAAATAAGCAGAAACAGCCGGAAAAGAACACTCAGCAGCATAGATTCCCATGTCTGTCATTTTTCATTTTACAACATGCTAGAAAGAGTGTTTTTGAGCATTTGATATTCGGCGTATGGAGAATTAACCTTCAAACTTTTTTGCACCAGAACGTCTCGACAAAAAACAAGCAAGCATATTAAGCGCAAATTACGTCAACAAACCAGGTGAAATCGGCCAGGGGCCTGATCTCAATCTTTGTGGGTCCACAAACCATAAGAACATTAGAAAAACAAGGTTTATCACACATATTCATCAGCCACAAGTTTTTAACGCACCGCTTGTATTGTGAAATAGTTTGCTTACTGGATGATCGCCAGCCATGAAGTAGGCATACGCTTTGTTTTCTTGTATAACACCTAGATGTGGTTTGATTTTGATATCCGGATGTTAAACATCAATTTCTTTTCTTTTTAATTAGTACACTTGTTAAACATAGAATGTGGGTGAAATGTGTTGTCTCGATTATCAATCAAACAATACTTCCACCAGATTGTGTATAAACTCCTTCCGGTTAGCTTCAAAATCTAGTGCATCTTTATAATTAGTACTTGTATGCAAAGCCATTATATCGAGGATATTTTCCACCAAAAAACCATCGGTCACCGACAAGATTCGCACCGGCTGCTACGTATTCGCAGCAGTTTGTCAGCATTGTTGACTCCGTACTAACTTTTGTCGTGGAATGAAGCAGTTAGAGTTGTCTTACTAGATGGCTGTATATGCGCAGTTTAATGGATAGTTGCACGCATAGCAACACAATTCTGTTGTGAATCTGAACAACTAATAAAGTAGATTATATCACAAAGAAACAGACATGAAAAGAGGGATGATATGAATAGAGGAATCTGACGCATTGTAGCTCGGGAATATGCTTAGGTTTAGAGTTCCATCACACTGTAAAGGTACTTCCAACGGATTTTGTTTGTATGGCTGTTTTAAACGGACTCAGAGCACACGGTGGAGATAATATTTTGAACAGCTTTATAATACATATGCGCCGAAATCTCCTGTAAATTCCGTTAGCCTCGAACCCACAAGTAAAGGCACAAAGAGCATGAGGCGGCAGAAGAATGAACAATTCATGGTCTCCGGGGAAAATAGATTTCGCCATTCACGTGTATCAACCACTAAGTACAGAGGTATTCTCAAGAAATTTGAAAAGATAAGAATAGTGTTAAAACGCTAGAAACGAAAAATGCCTTTAAAGCGCTACATTTCTGTTACGCTTGATAACTTGTAGAAGATTAGCCGTTCAACCAGGTAAAATAGAAGGACCTTTCCTAATGATTGACAAATTGTATTTCATCTCCTATGGAAACCCTCTTTCATTTGAAATTTAGCGTCCTCATCAATACTGCACGATTGTTTTTGAGAGAAATTGATGATTAGTCCATGGTGATATGTTGTCCATCCCACTGTTAACTACAAATGTGACCAGTCAGACAATCAACTAGTCAGAGGTCAGGAATGGTGTGGTTCAATGTAGTCAGACTTCTAACGGTTAGTGAGATCGGCAAATGTATATTCATTCGCGGGGACGTCACTGGCATTGTGGTGGCTACCATGTCTGAAATGTGGTTGTGTGTGAATGAAAAATACTCATAGTAAGTGTTTACAGAAATGAGCAGTAAGTATGCAGTTTGCTCCAGTTTTTAGATACACAAATGTTCAACGGGCATGCGAGTGTACTCAACGAACTAATAAGAAGCAGCGCCAGTGGTTAAGAATGCGTTATCAAAGGAGAGGTCGAAGTTAGAACTGCATGATATCACTTGCAGCTAAGGAGTCTATTCAGCCCAATAATTGCGATCATATCATTATTAAACTGAGAAGTTTGGTAAACTGTTTGTATATCTTGAAATAAACTTTGATCCCTGATGATCTTCGGTGTAATGTGTATTTTGTAGAGTTTAGTTGCTAATAATTGCTAGAGAGTTGTTCACTATATTACATCGGTTTTACAGAAAACCCAAAAGCTATAACTGAATTTGCTGTGCTTTTAAATGGGCTCATTTTGACGGTAATGAGGAATGTCCCAAGAGAGCTGTCATAATCCGTATGGGTGTGTTAAGCGCTGTTGGTGGCAAATTCTAGTCTGCCTCTCCAGATGTAAACGCCCATTGACTGGTAGGCGGATCAATCCTCGTATAGCGAAGATTCCCACTTACAACATATAAGACGCTCAGAATGTTTTGAAGGTATTGGCAAATAAAACTGGGGAAATTGCATTGTCGTAATCTGTTTGAAATTGGTAATCAATTACGGCTAACGTTATTTACAATGAAATCTTCCAGTGCACCAGTATACACTTTTGGCAAAGTGTAAACGGTGTATCTTCTGGAATTTAAGCAACATGGATCATACATACATATACATGTGAACAGACAAGCGGAAAGAGTCGGCTACCATCGGTTAACAGAGAGACATCTGTAGACGGAACGTCCAAAGTGCCTGTTCCCAGTTTGCCGCACATATGCTTGGCTGCTTGTTTGTAAGCAGCCGCGGCTTCGGTCAGTTGATAGTTTTGCATGAAACTGTCATATCCGATTGTCATACACCGATGTAAGTCCAAGGTTCTTAGTAAGTGCTCACCCTGAATTGCGCAGCCTTTTCCATTGGGGAGCCGCATCAGTTAGTCAGGCCATTCTTACTTTGAAATACCTGATCATCTCGGACAACAATAATAGTGAAGGTTCCTGTAAATCGAATCGCTGACTAGGTGATCTCCAGCAAGAGTCTCTTGCGTGGACCGAGATGCCAATATCTCCAACTGTGACATTTTTACTATAACGGTACCACGCTAGGCATGCATAAGAGTACTCCTTCACCTAGATTACTCTGCTCAACCTGGGATTGCGTCTCTCACACTTCAACTGGCTTTTGAATCTTATCTTCGGTGGCGATTTTGCTGATCTAGAAAGATTTACGTTCAGTTGAGTGAAAGTTTGTTCAATGGACTGAGCACACGCAGCAAGGTTCAATTTGTCATTTGGTACACAGAGAAAGTAGAAACAATAGCAACACCTTGTTTTATTCATTTTGGGCCGGTGAATATTCAGATAACGCGGTCAGTTGCGAGTGAATCGCGTCAGATTTAAGCCAGCTGGCTAATACTAACTACCCTGCCCAAGTTATTTGCAGTAGTGCATGCAAGCAGACGATCAATATATGAGTCATTATTTGCAAAAGTCATCATGAAAATGGAACCTTGGTGAACGTGTATTTTCGATGCCTTTATCACATTAACACATTTATATACAATCGACAACTCTGAAGCAAATTCGGTATACTATCCGAGAATGGAGATTTACTGTTGATAAAAAGAGTTGCTTTGGAGTTTCAGAAAGCATTTATTTCACGAATATGGAGATAGACATTTTTGTCTGAATGGAGACATGCAACATGTTTGTCAACTAAAACAACTGCATGATTTTTATAAATTTGTGTGAACAACTAATATGTGGGAATAATCTAACAGCAATCAAAAATGTAAATTTGGAGTCAAAATAGGTTTAAATTTGTTTTTCACACAACCAATCGAATTTTTAAAAGTGATTAAATGTTTTCAAAATTGTTTCACTTTTTTCGTTTGATACTGGGTCTTATCTATATTTTGCAGTCACTGGGGACCGTTTTCAAATGTTTTTGGTGACTGATGTCGTGTCGATTTTTGTCTGTTTAGTGAAAAAATATTTTAATTGTCATCGTCTGATATTTTCTGTCGTTTTGCAAAAAATCGCCACAGGATCTCAATTAATTCTGACATTCCGGTTAATTAAGTCGGACGTCCACATCATTTTGTAATTAAAAATGATGAATCCTAGTTCACTTCAGTGACTTGTTTGTGTATGTTATCCGAAACTGTTTGTTTCCTACAGATGAAGTAGTGCAACAGACTAATAATCTGGTAAAAAGAAGCTTTGCACACGGATAATTTGTGCATTCATGTAACTGCGTTTGAACAACCAACAAACATAACAATGACTGTATAGAACATTATGGAAAAATGGATGGAAGCCGTTACCGTTGGTTAGCTGTCTCTCAATTAACACGGAAAAGCATATCGATGGCTTAGGCACATCCACAGTACAAACCACTGGTGATTTATTCCAGGCATTGTATGGTCAACTGTTCATATAGTTACACTGAAAACCGTCCACCATGATTGAACTTCCGTTATTGTCCAATCAGAATGCTCACATATGTCCAAGTGACGATGCTTCGAACTACGGGTACTCACGTACAGACTGTCTTCTAAGACTGACTGTTAATCCTGTTGTGTTTGAACATTTGGGTAATCCAGTGGAACCACGGTGACAGTCCCTCCACGAACAAGATTCTGTCTTCTAACTGCGATCGGTGAATTTCTTCTAAACACTCCCGACCTTACGGTGAGCAGTCAACTTCTTGGTAGACAGAACAAAGTATACGAGTCAAACTGCTCCGTAAGTTAGATGAACGATCGATCAACATGATAATTAACAGTTAACGTGGCCAGCTTTACGAGGCAAACAAGTTGACCTTATCGGTTTATCGCATGACTATCAGCAGTCCAAACCATAAATCGTACATGTTAGTCATAGTGCCCATGAAGCTGTGCCATTTAGGTCGGTTGGTCGATGACTATCGTACAGTCTAGGCTTAACTAAACTCAGTGGTTAGAATGTTTGATTGTAAAAACAGTCACAATTTCATACAGACATGTCCCAAACTATCAATCATTCAGGACCTGTAGCTGTGACGCTGCGCCTATATATGCGTGTACGTGTTAACTTTGTCAGCAAGCAGTCAGTTATTGCAGGATGTTTCCCAATACTCTGCAGTCAAAATTTCATGAAAGCTGTGTCTGAATGATCTGAGCTAATTTTCAAGTTTTATGATGAGCTACCTACCAATGTAAGTATGGAGAACAAGTAAGAATAAATCAGAAGCTCGGGTGGTCAAAACGTTGAACGATCAGCTCGAATGTGACATCTCGATAATTCGTCAACCGTTTTGAACCAAGAGGTCGGTTTTGTTCTGCATGGCCAAAAATCTTTATCTTACATTTAATAATTACAAGTTTTACTAAATACAAACCTGTCGATATAGCTGAAGTTGTGTGAATGGATTTCATTTCACCTGCCCCAAACAGAACGGTAGATTAGAAGGTCGGTTTTCTAATGAGCATGCTGTTTGTCTATAGTCAATCTATGAAATGGTTACTTATTTGGCTAAACGTAGCTACAACATTGTGGTTGTAAACGTGCAACTCAGCTGCACGACTTTCTGTTGCACACAAGGATTAAGTCTAATACCAGAACGAAATGCATCCTTACAGGTAAACCTTTGTCATTTCATTCAGGAGAAGTCTGTACCCGCGATCACTCTTGTTCAATATACAGGGCAGTTTGCTGATAAAATGTAATTATTGCAAACGAAGAGACCACAAAAATGACGATATTTCTGGTACAGCTTTCGATAAAAAAGGTAAAACAGGAAAGCGGTAGGGAGTTTGACGTTCAAGGGAATGATAACGGATAAGTCGACAATAAAATGCAAGAAACGGAATCATCAGAACCATCGAGGATTAGCAATCCTCGAACCAAACGACCAAATGGGAAAGAAAACAACCGGTCTCCAAATAACTCTTCTCTTGTTTGCTCAAGAAAAAGCAGCGCACGATCCGTCCAGCACCACATCTGCAAGGATCTGGAACCTGGATAACCCATTAAACAAATTAGGTTAGCGCGTTACCACTAAAACTCGAAAGGAAATGATGATTGTTTAAACCATGAAAAGTACACATTGTAAAATATGTTAATCTTCTGTTAAGCTCAACATTTTCCAAAAGTTTCTCTAGAATAGAAGAGGAACTAAATGTAACCACCTTTCCGCAGGATGTTTTTATTATGTAGTCACTGATGAGTGCGGAACAACAATAACAATGATTCAGGCTATCTAGACAGTCAAAATTAGCATATGGTTGCGAATGATACTGTGGTTTCATCAAGCGTCTTCTTGGTAAAGTACAACTCAATTAACACTATAAAATAAAAAATTTTATCGAGTGAGCCCTGATTTCAGCTCACTGTGACGCGATTCCAGTCATCAAGCATCAGTAACTGAGCACACATCGAGGGTGGTTTAACTGATAGAGAAGGTAATCCAAGACAACGAGGGGTACATCAACCATCACCTGTTGTGATGCGACAGCATGGTTGCATTAGGTCAGGGAAGCTGTTGAAATTATCACGTACATAAAAGTCTCTAAAACTGCTGTACTGACTAAGAGAACAGCTTTTCTTCTGTTGAGCTCAAAATCACGTTAAAAAGGGTACTAGGTGGAAGGTGGCAGTATCTTAAAGATTGTGAGTTATTTACTACTGTATTTTTACATTAGTTCGTATCGCTTTCCATCTGAAGGGTCTTTATTTTTTATGACGGCTACGAAACTTTGGGCAGTAATTTCAAGATTTTTATTCAGAACCGGATTCTTTGGTATCTCCTGCGTAACTGGGTACTTCTGAAACTTATCTGCCGTGTTCGTTTCTTGGGGAACTCAAAACCTTTTTTTCTCTATGGTTCGAGGAACATTATTTCCCAACAAATTTACCTTATATTGAAAATATTCCGTGCAAGCGACACTATTACTACCTGTGGCTATATCCTATTTTCTTCTAAACTACCCGATTACATTTCACCGACAACCTTTACAAACAGAGAAGATTGCTGTTTGTATATTTCGTTAGTTTGGTCACCTGAAGATTTTAATGTTTTATTTGATTGAACGCACCTACCCCATATATCAAGAGTCCTGCTCAAGGCGTTAATATTTTAGGTTCATATATGTGGGAAACATTTAGCACTGTAAGAAGGATTTGTGATCCTGCATCTGTGCTGGTGACATTTGGCCAAAAATATTCGCCACATGCCTCCAAATAAGCCATCCGTACTGATTAATATATTCCACAGATTATATTAAATTAGTTGCTGCTCATTAGGTGGAGTATTCATTAGCCTAATGTGCAGTCTAATTTATGGTAACATTTGTTGATAGGACCATTCGATCGGTTTGTGAGTGTTAGATAACAGTGCATTAGAAACTTTTAATCACATAGGATTAATTAACTATTATAACAACGACCATGCAAGTCGTCAACTCACTGGTAATCGTGCGAAAGAAGTGAACAACCAAGTGTTCTCGAAAAGCAACCGTTAGATCACACGGTTTTCCTGTATGTTATCGTTTTCTGAACACCGAAAGATGTTATGCTATCAGAAGCCAACCAATTTCTAAACAACACTACTGACTGCGACATATAAGTACCAAATGCGTCACAAACTGCAATTCAACAACCGCTGGTCAGGAATTACTCACCCACTATTGTAATGAGATATTGAAGTTGAAATTTCATCGCACAATTCTTTAGAGCGGAAAGAAATTTGTATTTTCAATTAAGATGACAAGCACATTGAATTTTTTTCAGTCGGAATATTATAGAAGACAGTCGTCTATAAGGATGACAACTACTTTTGGCCCCGAAAACATCGCTGCTGAAGCCTACTTATTGTGAGTGGATAATGTGATCACAAAGTGTCAACATGTCATAAAAGAATGTTGGATTTTTGTTACCACTAACACCTCTGAATCGGACAGTATGTGGTTCCAACGTTTATTCACACTGATGTTGATAATAAAAAGCAGGCAAATTTGCAAGAAACCAACCATCATCACTGTGCTTAAGTGCTCTGTCGTGGACGCTGTGAGACTTGTGAATGATCTTGAAATCGGTCATTAATGTCTCACTCAGATAACTGGAATGCTTGTGGAAGTACACGGATAAAGTTGAGCGCTTGTAAAAATACTTGTGCGTTTCGGCGTCAACGAAATGTTAGTGAATCTAAGCTTAATATCATTGAAGTGCCTCAACTGGTAGGAAATCCAACACTAGACTAGTGTTCTGTAGACAGTACGCCGTCATCGCTAAGTTCGAATTGATATTTTAGCACAGTTAAATGGAAATAACAAGCATAGTGAGGGGGCTACCAAAACAAACCGGAAACAACACACCGTTTACTCTACCAAAGTGACCGTCGAACGGAATGGATACAAACAGTTTTTGGCGTTCAGTTTTCCCTGGAAACTCAGGCTAGAGATAAATATCAGCCAAAATGGTTTCTAAAACTGTGGAAGAATAGCTTTTCAACGGAATAACCAGTGTGTGCATGATATGTTGTTTTATGTTACCTTATACTATTTAGGGACAATTGTTTCAACGAGCGAATGAAATTTCTTCGTCCTCTGTGACTTCTTTCGCTAACGTGGGAAAACAGCACTTGGCAATTTGTTGAGCAGTGCGGGTAATCATGAGACACCTCGTTGGTTACATTAGCAACCACAGGAGGTTATTAACAGTTTTGAAGAGTCGAAACAATTGTCGCAGAATGTCATATCTTAGAATTTCTAGATACGATTAACTTCACTTCTAGATAGAAAAATACTGAGCTTCCTTTAACCATTTCACTAACGCAAAAAGATAGCATGTATTGTAATATGTCAACACATTTTTTAATCTGACCAGTTGAAAACGGAAGGCATGGAGGTCACATACATCTGGAAAATGCATATCAAAAGAGACTAGACACCGTACATTCCGTGAAACGGCTCAAAATCACGGGTACTAGAAAGACTTTGCTCAAACATTTGGCCATATACATCAACAGGAAACCATATTATTCCTCTGAACACCGTATACCATAGCATTTTGGCTGGGTTATAAAGGAAAACGGTTATCTAATCAATTGAAATATTGCAATCAAGAGCGGTGATATTACGAATATAAAATGAAACATAGATCACAGTATTGACCAGACATTATTTAACTTCCCGAATGAAAAAGTATCACACTGGAACATTGAAAGAAAATTGATAATAAATTTTGGTTTGCGTAGATAACACTATCGACGTTGTATATATTTTTGCGAATTTCATGCCAAGAAAACGAACACAATTTATCAGGTTGATAAGAAATTTTATGAAACCGCAGGAAACCCAGTTAAATTGAGAGTGGCATGCATTTTTTATACCCTGGTCAAAAACTGTAGTGAATTATACCCCGATTAGTACCCTTTGCCCTGCAGTTGGTTGATAGTGACATAATTGAATTTTGTTGTAGCTAGTAGCAACGTTGGTGCGTACCAGCTTTAAAATATTCCGATTTTCATGGAGTTTAGAATACGTAGAAAGGTAATCTTTGGCCAATTTGTATAAATAATAGTGTTTCAGAATCAAATTAAGTCAGCATAAGGTTGTACTCGTTTGACTGTATTGCTAGCAGCGTTGAAATCGTTCTGGATCGATTAATTAGTGTAAGGTTGTGAAGTTAAATGTTATATCCACCACTGTTTTGGCTTAGGTCGAACCTGCAGAAAAAGTAGCAGCCCATGTGTAACAAAAGTCCTCATGTGACAGTTTATATTCTGTGGTGTATGTACCTAGAAAAAGATATATGTACCAGCCTCTAAGTTATAATAACGCCAGATTTTTAATGTCCCGTTTCAGAAGTTGAACCGAAGCACTGCAAAACAATTGACGAATAGCTGAGAAGATCGATGAAAAAACTCTGGTTTACATCGACTTCCGAGCTGTTGCTTTTCATCTTGTGGCTGCATCAACTTTGTTTATCGGAAATATTCGCTCGTCTAATTGAACGCCCGGTGGATTTCAGTGTCGAGGAAAACTGCCCCATCGGCACGGTGTTAGGAATGGTTGGCGAAGCTGAATATCCAACTCATTCTGACAACTTCAAATTTGTCTTAGGTAGACCTTCAAATCTATTCGCTGTGGATGGGCGAACAGGTTTATTAAGAACAATTGGCCTATTAGACGCAGAAGAGCTTTGTTCGCAGGCAAGGGAACATGAAAAGAGTACGTCTTTAACCGGTCACTATGCTGAATATTTCATACCAACAGTTACATGTAAACATAAGTCTTTATGTACGTACGTACTGGCATATATAATCAAGTTTATTGTGATTAAGTGATGCCCTGGTGAAAGTCTGTTTACTTCAGGCAGCTGGTTTGAAAAAGGTAGTCTTCTCACTGCTCTCAATGGCAACGTCTTTTCAACGTGCAGTATTTCCCGGAAGATGTGGAGAGGAATATTGGACGCACGAAGTGCTCTCACCGTTCTTCAACACTTGTGAGGATGGGATTACTTTCGGCGACCACTGAATAGACTGGCATGGTTGCACGTCGTCTGTTTTACTACATTGTTAAAATATCAGACATTTTGAGGGCGAAGATGGCAAGAGATTTTCAGCTTTTTCTTTGTATATTTCTGGTATCTTGTTTGCATTATGTAGGATGTTGACGTTAGCAAGGTGGCTGTTTACAAACACGAAGTCGGAAACACCCTTGTATAACATTGGAATCTGAGGACTTCGACTACACTTACAAGTCAGTTTCGACTTCGAGCCTCTCACGTAGAGAAGACCTCAGACTGATTGCACTAAGCCGCTGTTAGTCACAATATTAAAACACGGATTTATACAATCAAATCAGTATTGAAAAATCAGCGCTTATAATTGGTTCATTGCAATAGCAAAGGGTGTAATCTGATTGGTCCAATACAAGGAACAGAACTTGACGAATAGCGGCCAGTACAACAATGAAACTGTTTGACCATTTTGATGCTTTACTTTAAATCCATGGTAGATTGGTCTGCTTTTGAATTGTCTTTTGTGTTTGGGTTTGGATAGGTTGTGAATCGAATTAACTTTCACCAAAACCGTATGTGCATTTAATCGGCCAAAATTTAGCAATAAGGAGTCTCTGTGGATTGGGCTGCCCATTCCGAACCGTTATAGCAATTACAACACTCCTGAGGAATGCCATCCAAGGTGGTTGAAACGTACGGTATTACAACGTGCTAGTAACGTTATGTTATCCTCAGTCCAGTTATCGATACTCAGTATACTTACTGATTTCCTTAATACACCGTGACTAAAAGGTTTTAACCATGAGAACCTTATTGAGAGTCGCACCGATTCTCAAACGAGAGTTATACCTCGAAGGGGTTCACGCAAAACTCGAATTAAACATACAATTAACACACCAAGTTAGAAGTCAGAATGTGAGAGTTTACTGGTCAACGTCTTGGTTGTGAAACTCAAACGTTTCCTATCTGAACTGCCTAATTTGTTTGACTAAGGCTGCTTGAGCATGTACGGTTGGTTTTTAACTTAACATTTTCACCGCAACCCTATAAAAAGTTGGAGAAGGGTGTGTAAACAGTTGCTACCAGCGACCAACAACAAATCGTTAATCAACGTTTTTAAATTTGCTAGGTCTCTTTGATACGATACCTAACCACTCAATTACGTGATCTAATGAAGACTATTTCAGTTAGTTCTTCCTAATGAACAGATTGTCACGTGATACTAAGAAGTTAATGAATCCCTGACTTTTGAGTAGTCTAGAATGCAAAATTTTTGAGATAGGGAACTATCGGCTAAAACCGTCAATGCGGTAAATTTATCTGGAATCTGCCCAAGACGACTAGTTCTTTCTACGGTAACCGGTGTATAAACCCGCTAGTCTGCATCATTACCACATTTCAAATGATGTTGACAGAATCCTGAAGTACTATTTGGGCAGTCGGTTACCTATTGCGCAGTTAAAAGAGCTCACTAAGACCGTTAACCTAAGATCACTCTTAAGGTAATTAGTCTAATTTTAACTCTGCTACTGTAATCATTCAGTTGGTCAGTATTTATATAACTGTTAACTTTCACCAGATCCATAAAATGTCAGTCCTGTTCTTTAATAGAATCCGTAAAAGCAAATTAATCACTGTGGTACATCCATATTTTGTCAGGTCTTTTGACAAGCTTAACTAGTGAAAGTTTGAGTGGTAATTTTTCAGTTGGAATTCAAACAGCAGACACTAGTTTGACACATACGAACTTTTAATGTGTCGTGTGTTTTTCTCTATCCCGCCTGCTTTGCTGCCTCTGTTCCAGGTTCATTTTCCAATGGAAATCTGCAGCTAACCACGGAATTTGCCAGACAAATTAACTGCTCCACGGATGGCCGCATCGCTGTGCATTTAAACGTTAATTCCATCACATCCGATACGAGTTTACTCGCAATCTACCGGGTTACTGTACAAATTCATGATGTGGATGATAATGAGCCCGTTTTTGAACAAACGCGATTGCATATACGTTTAAAAGAAGTATTTTATCGGAAGGATCGCAGATTAGATATCCCTTGCGCAACAGACGCAGACCTACTGGATGAACACAGACGGATCGGTTACTATCTAGCTACAGTTGATGGACAGGTGCAAACATTGAACCGTACAGTGACGTTCCCGTTTCGTTTGGAAGTCAATTCGAATGGGCAACCTCAACTCGTGCTCACCAGTGATTTGGATGCAGAGATCGAGGTTCACTACCGATTTGTTGTGACAGCATATAGTCTTTCTTCACGTGCAAATGGTAAATTACCCAAAGAGACCTGGCCAACGTCACAAAAAGTCACGTCTGTTGAGATTGCACGTCCTGGAAATCAGCTGCTGATAGATATTGAGGTTGAAGACGTCAACGATAATGAGCCAAAATTTGAGGTACTTTGTTGCACGGTGAATGTGTCAGAAACTACCAAGACGGGTACCACAATTTACCAAGTGAGTAATCAAATGCGCAACTAATACTCCTTCAATATCATGCGAGTCATTTATTAGTTAGATGAGGATAAACGTGAATCATTTTTTCACCCGTTTTATGGTAACAAGGTTAACTGTTGTAATCAATTTTAATCGATTCCAACACTCCTGAGAAAGGCCACCCGAGGTCGTTGAAACGTAGAGTATTATAACTTGCTCATAACGTTGTGTTATTCTCAATCCAATTATCAATAACATGTTAAACACGACGCCCACACGGCTTGACTTCAATTGTACAAAATCTGGTGCGGATATCTTACAATTATTGTAATCAATCTTTCCCATTGCAATTATGACAGATAATCACTTTCAGTGATCGATTTGGAAATGCAAATTACATCCTCATACGTTGAACTTGTTACATCATGCCTGTGTTTATTTACGAATGGTGGTTCCCCTCACCACTGTAAGTATGTGCAATCTGTTAATATCTCGTACCATTCGAAAAATCAAAAGATACCACATTCAAAAAAATGTCATCTTTTCTGGTAGGTATTTTTCAGACTGTTTGTATGTAATGTTTTACGTTAAGACGTTAGCAAAATTTAATAAATTCGCCATTATAAAAAAGCACTACCATAGAAAAGGACTGTATTTTAAAACATCAGAATGACTGAAAAGTGTGTGCGCCTAGAAAGATCGAACATTAAGCCACCACGGATGTTTTCTGTTGGTTTTGCTTGTTCTGCAAACACAAAAATCAGCTAACATTCGTAAATTAACGAAGCACACTGTTTGTCCAAAACAGAGTTGGCAATCATCCCTTAACTTATTAGCCATAAGCTCGCGGAAACTCAAACTAACTCTGGCCGAAGATACACAAAATACTTAGTAGCTAGAAGAGTTCATGTGTCGGTAAAACCAGAAAAAGGTTCATTAACGACCCGTCTAAGTTGATAATCTCGATGTGTAGACATGTAAATCTTTGTAGCAGAACCTGGAAATACTGAACACCTTAATTTGCCTTCTCATCTGTAACGGGTGATAACAGTTGTAGTACAGCTTCAGTAACCGGCACATTTTTAGTGCATACTGGGTGGCATTTCGGAACTCACAAAATGTGGTTTAACAACTATGAACGTTTTTCATACATAGGTTGCCAGCGAAATTCACCTGTTACGTAGACAGCAAAATCCGTTAGATTGATGACTCTCCAGCAGCTTCCCTTAAAGGGCAAATTTACACCAACAACTCTACTTATTTTCCCGTCATATGTGTTGTTCAGTGTGCGATAAACAGTCAGCGGCATTCTGAAAGAAACACAAGTTATAGAAAATCCCTTGCACTTAAGATATGAATTGCTTAGGTTATAGATGATAATATGTTAGCGAAAAGGCTAAGTGATGTGTTTTACTTCATTCACGGTCTCCCGCAATGATGGATCTTACGGATGCCAACAAAGCAGGTTTAGTATTGCTGGATTTTTCTGCGATAAGTTGCAAAATCTCTTCAACCAGATATGAAACTTAGTTTACTGTTTTCCCAGCTCCAGTATTAGGGCGTCATAGAACAACGTATTGAACAACCGCTTCGTTTTATCACGGCTACCTGGGACCCTGGTAATGAGAAGTAAATTCGAGAAAACTTCACGAGATTTCGGATAGGAGCGTTCAACTTGGTAGATTCGGGTAGGCTTATAAAGCCAGCACATAAAACTGTTTAGTACCGTCCGAGGGGTGGGTCGTGAAGATGTAAATTTTTGCCGAAGAAGTCCAAATTCGCGTGAGGTGTTTCTTAATTTGTAGCCGTGATACAGAACCATGAATTTCTATTTCTAGTTATTGTGTACTTGACCAGAAATCGGATCCAGGTCATTTTTACTCTAGCCTTAGTCGGCTGATGTGACGGATCACGGGGATCAGGTCTAACGTTTTTCATTCATCAACCCAAACTTAGACATATATTCTGGATTGTCAAGTTGTACTGACATAAGCCACAGTGAAGTGTTCTGTCACCAGTTGGTGTCTGTCCCATTCCTCAGTTTGTATAGCTAGCTAAATTTCACAGTCTGGCCCTAGAGCCGCGTACACCCAAGACCAAAACTGAATGTTGATGAGTAGACCGGGTGATTGTTGTCAGTTTGTCACACATCGAGGTGAAGGGGAGTGAGTGACCTCGGTTGGGGGTTCGGCCCAGTGAATCGGCTGACACGGCCGTAAGTTGACTTGCGGCCATAATCGAGAGGTGGAAACTAACATCCAGTACTGTTTGGGTTAATAGTGCGTGTATGAGCAACAAATGCCTGGCCAAAATTCACTGAAAATTCTAACCGAGAATTCAACAAAAAGCATTTAGTACAGTGTAGTTTGGAAAGCTGCAGAACTTAGCACGACAACAGGAGTCTTGTCATTTCCAATATTAACGAACTTAGTTCGATCACGATCGGGAAAGCACACATCTGATCATGTAATGGTCAGCAAGCGTTCTTTAGCTTTGGCGGTGATCACTGTTCATCTCCTAAATTGTGCACGTTATTCCACCCGGTAACCAAAATTCATATGTTGGTACACGAAACTGAACTCTTGAGCGGCCCAAGAAGTGAAGAGCTGAAACTGAATAGCTGTAGTAACCAGCAATTGGTGTTTACCGGTAGAATAGCTACAGCTTCCTGGCTTGCCGTTCTGACTACAGATAGCCGTTAATAGAAGTTGAAAGTAAGGAAGACTAATGAAAACAATAGTAAGAAATCGAAAAACTCACGTATCTGCTATTATTCCACAAAATTTCAAGTTGAACATCATCAACAATTGATCACAGCTGTCGCATTCCCATAGACTATCCAGTCGGCCCCTTTCGAAAAAAAGCACTAGACTCGAGTTTCGCTTTCACTAGAGCTCGTCAGTAGTGCATATCCTCGCCACTGCCGGGACTAGAACCACGGACACGCTGTTCGTGAGACAACCATGTTTACCGCTGCGCCATTGACCTTACATTAGGCACGACCGAATTATCATCGCATGTGAACACTCAACCACTTTCGCTTGTGAGTAATGATCAGGTTGCCCGATCGTCTCGATAGGAGGCACAGTAACTGTCCTGTTAACTCCTCTCGAAAACCTTGCGATTAGGACTACCTAGACAGGTCGAAATCTCCGATCTCATTAAACCTGCTAGGCGATATTTTAGATTACTGATGAGTTTTAGCCTGTAACTGAAAATTACTACATCGTAATTGTGTCAACTATGGCCACTTTAGGTTTTCTGAAGATGTAAAAGATCTCAACTATATCACCTGGAGATTGTTTCCAAATTTCGTGGATTGTCAATGAAGCTGTTTATCGTTTCATATTTCTGTAATCGTCAGGTTCATTACAACATTGTAAATGACATTTTGTCGTTCAGCTGAACGACTGAGTGCGTTCAACCCAATGGACCACTGACATAACATAACAGTAATGATTGAACAGCACTGAGAGACAATTATGTGACCCAGTACAACACAAAAACTTGGACCTATCAAATCAAAGATACCTACTGTTGTATGCAGCGACAAATACCTATCTACATTGGTCCGCTGCAATTACACAGCTGGGAAAGTTTATTAACTAGCGCCAAACCGACACGTGTTGCATGCTTTGGACAATCGTCCCAACTGATACAGGCTAACTGGTAAAAACAACATTGATATCCCCGAGCTGATATACATAACTTGAACAAATCGGAGAGGCGTCTAATCCCGAGAGCAAGATCGAATACTGCCTGCCACCGTACTCAACCAATTAGTATTTTCAAGTGCTTTATAAAACAGAAATGATTTGACAGAATAGCGGTGATTCACTGCCGTCATTAATATTTCTCTACAACTTCCGTCATTTCGACTTAGAGAGAAGTCAGTTGGAGTTAACAAGACAGTAAGTGTGCCTCCTCTCGAGGCGATTGGCCATGCCGAGCACTACTCAAAAGTGAATGTGATTAAACGTTCGCATTTGATGGGTTAATCATGCTCAATGAGGGTTCAGTGGCGCTGTGGCAAACACGGTTGCTTCATGAACAGCTTGTCCGTGGTTCAAGTCCCGGCAGTGGCGATGATATGCACTACTGACGAGCTCTAATGAGAGCGAAACTCGAGTCTAGTGCTTCATTTCGAAAGGGACCGACTGGATTGTCCATGGGAATGCAACAGTGCAATCAGTTGTGAGTAATTCTCAACTTTCATTAATGAATCCGAACAATAGTGGTTTCTGCTACTAACAGTTAATTAAGCAGAATTTATGATTTAGAAGATAAATGGTTACGGAAAATCTGGAAATCGGCTGGATTCAAACCTGTGATAGAAGCAGTAAGCTCAAATGTAAAAAGTGCACTATCAGCTGAATTATTATGTCACGCTGGAAGTTAAGAAAATCCATTTTTGTCTCAGTTACCAATCAACTCACTACTTCATTTGTAATCCACCGAATAATAAATGAGGTTGATTAACTGATCGGGATTCCTCAGACGGTTCATGCTGGAGTACATCAGCGACACCGGTGATAACTGAAAGTGAACAATTGGTAAATAATGTGGCAGATTTATGTAATTGAGTCTCTTTCTGACAGAAGTGATGAGCAAGCGTTAGTTTTGAGTGTGCATTGCTTTTTGTTAGTGTAACTAAGATAACAGCGGCAGAAACAACAAGATACTTCCTGTCTGTTGACAACAACTTAAGTGCGTTAGTAGCCTTGACAACTGCGCGTTTTGATCCGAGCGATCAGTACAGTTTGCAAGAACAAAAACGCACGACGCCACTTCTAATGTCTCCAGTTTAGCAAGTGGCCATAAGAAAAATCATACAGCCGTACAAAAAATGGGCATCCTAAGTGATCCGTAGGAGTTCTGATTGATGTGAGTAATAGTACTGGTTTTAAGAAAAGGATAAGATTGTGTTCCGTTTTCGTCTACCATAAACATCCCTCACTTTCTGACAGAATATTCGGTTGTGTTTATGCGGCCGTGCACAAACTCACAACAGAAATACTTAATTTCGATTAAAAAACGCTGAAGCCCTTTGCGAACATTTGTACCATATTTT
>JTDE01000048.1:17121-51814 GCA_014338405.1 Paragonimus skrjabini miyazakii | reverse complement strand
ACAATCAGAATTTTGAAATAGAAAATAGTGTGCAAAACGTTACACTATCTCTTTCTCTATCCTCGTCACTGTTTTTTACCCTTCCACCATAGGAGCATTACTACCTAGCTGTTCGCATCTCCGATCAGGCACTGTTCCATCCCCGTACTTCAACTGGAACCATCGCTATCACTGTGCTAGATGTAAACGATAACTCGCCAAATATTATGCAGCCTCTGGGTCTCCTGCCGACTAGTGAGTACTTGATTCACGTTTAGTTGATTGTCCATATTCATATTTCATTGTCACATATCTTTTTCATGCTTCATTCAACTACGCGGAACCGCATCAGCATACATTATTCATATCCGGAATAAAAAGTGACATGTGGGGTCATGTTTCCTCCCGAAGAGAAGGTAAGTTGATCCCAATGTATATACCACACAGCGAGTGCGACAACATGCAACAACAGACGAGCGCAGACTGAAGTAAACAGAATAAGATACAAATTGTTGATACTAAAATTGAGAGAACAGTTGATACCACCAAGTCCATTCTGCCATAAAACCTCATGGTTACAGGACACTTTGATAGTCACCTGCCACCTCAGCTCTAGACAATTGCAAAATGATAGTTTGATCGCGCAACTCTCGATTGGTGGTGATAAAAACATTATTTATTCCGGAATCGAGTTCAAGTTAGAAAATAAGACAACTTTTAGGGTCGATGTTCATTTTGATCACTGTTTCATCGTAACTGACTTGATCTAAATTTGGTCATCTCGAACCGGTAAAAACAGCTATTGTGCAATCCTATGGTAGCCAAGAGGCATTCTGCTTGCATGGTTTAATGAAAAATATATGTCAAATACAGCTTATTTTTCAGATATTTGAAAAGGCCTTATAGCAAGTTCATGCCTCTGACATAAGTAAACTTCCAACCCATCCGAATGACGTACGAAGGTTTCTTCTGTGCGGTTTTGCATAAAATAATGATCACTTCTGCTGTCCATGAGGGGAGACAGCGTTTCGTTTGTGTTGCTTCACGGTAGGTGGGACTCAACCCAAGACTTCTGCAAAAGCAATTTCTAGTGGAGCTCTGAATATTTATTTTCGAGGGTAGTATCTATAACCAAGTGTAGCATATCTCATGGAAGTTTATCTGGGATGAGTTTCTTAATAGGTTTTTCGTTTGTGGTGAAGTACCGTACATGTACGACGTCTAATATTTATACTTAATCTGTGATGAGTCCCGAGACGAACTTCAGGTGAAGTGCTTTCTCCAACGTTTTCTTGCCGAATGTCACCAAACCTAAAACTGCGTTGTCGGGTAATAAGCATCTGTCGTGCTGCATCTCCTAGATCACCATGTACATGGCCAACTCCGTACAAGTAACGCCCTACTTGTTTGTAGTGATGGCAATGTTCGTACGTTGGCAGCTAAATTTCGATACAACGTCAGAATGCAACAAAGTTTCCCCTGCTCTTCAGAACGCGTTCACAGATTTACAAAAATGCCTACTTATACATAGGTCTTTCGTAAGCTATTGTCGTTCCATGAAATTGTAAATTTGTTTAGGAACAAAATTATATTCCAGTCCCATCTCTATGAGAATCCCGACATTAATTTTATCAGGCAATCAGTAATTACACACAAAAGTGTAATACTCCGATGATCCGACTGTCTTACAGATAGGTTTGTATTATAATACTGACACACAGAGGTGGTGTTCTGATAGGTGTGTGTTGACATCCATTGTCACGTGGGCGAATCGTAGAAATTCCATGGAACTTTGTGAAGCAAGTTTACACTTGCTCACTGCCTATTGATCAACTAAGTTTTTAGATCCAACAATGAATTTAACATGTACCCCCAGATCTGGACAATGATTTCCAATAGAGACAGCCCTTACCTGTCAGTAAGTATTATCCGTACACTGTTACGTTCTGGTATATTTCTAATTTCAGCAAAGGTCTCACTAGTGCCCATCCCAGTTTAATTGAAGGTGAATAACCTGACGAAACTTAAGACGCTTCTTAAGTTATGCGATTCACTGAAAACTGATTCATTCAAACTTGTTATCTGTCCGTGTATATTTTCAAAATGTACTTTAATCAGTTTAGGTGAAGATATTTAGTAAGCGTGTATGTTTCAAGACAGTGACATCCATGACATTGAAAATTGTACAGATAACCTCAAGATGGTAGGTTTTACACATTACACCCAAGTGGTTCTGTGTTAAGCTTTTTTCTCAGCTACCGGTTGAAATCATTCATTATCTTGCTTGGGTCACTAAATTGTTACAGTTATTCTGGTAAACCAATCTGAACTAATCCATTTTGTTATTTTGTACCAATTGAAAAAAAAACATTTTCTACACGGTGAATTCATACTCGGCACCTTTGATCAAATATAAACATGTAACATTTATGCGAGCAAAATCAAACCAATTGACACCAATTAAGGAAAATTTGATAAACCATTAGTCTGGACCTACACCCCTCGGAGCAAAAGGGCTAACGTTGTGTTTGAACCACTGAACATGGATGTTTTGTTCTTAGTTTCTGAGCGACTAACAACTGACACGAAATTCTGTTGAAACATAGTTCACTGATGAGTAGTCGGGGATTTGGTTTATTTCAGTTTTAACATCACCCACAATTGATCGCAGCTGTCGCATTCCCATAGACTATCCAATCTGCCCCTTTCGAACAGAGGAAGCACTAGACTCGAGTTTCGCTCTCATTAGAGCTCGTCAGTAGTGCATATCATCGTCACTGCCGGGACTTGAACCACCGACACGCTGTTCATGAGGCAACCGTGTTTATACGTGTTATAGTCGTTTCTTCAGCGTTAGTATCATCCGTGCAAATGATCACAGCCCTGTCCATCAAACAGCTAATTAGATTTCTTTCCAGGGCGAGTGGTACAAAACTACTGAAATGAATGCAGTGATCATCCCACGTACCACTTCTGTATATCGCACATTGAATTGAGCCATCAGTGTGGCAACGCAAACACACATCCAAAAAGTCTAATTGATTATTCGTTTCGGTCACCAACGAGAATTGCAAATTTTGGTAAGCGGCGTTGAATCTATCCAATATGTCGGCCGGATTTACGTTGACATCGAGTACGCAAAGAATGTCGGTAACGTACCTCTTATAAAAAATACATTGGCCTACCGCTGAACTCAGTTGTTTGTTTTCTAACTTCGCCATGAAGACATCTGCAAACAGTGGTCCTAACGGCAATCCCATTGCGACACCGTCCATCTGACGATAAATTTCTTCTTTGAACTTAAATTGCTTTTTGTAAGTGCACAGATAAAGTACCTCTTCGACTACGCTCGCTGGTATCTGAATATCTATGTCAGAATCCTCGATATAATCACATAGATAATCTATTGTCTCCTTCAGCGGGACGTTCGTAAATACGGATGCTACGTCAAGAGAAAACATCGATTGTCCACTCAAGTTAATATCTTTGATTGTATTCACCAGATCAAATGAGTCGCGTAAACTGTAGGTCGACAGTTTCCGCTTGACAGGCTCTAATAATTGTGATAACCATTTGGCTAGTGAACTGTGTGAAGAGTTAGACATGTTCAACATTGGCCTGAGTGATATCACAATTTTGTGAGATTTAGGTAATCCATACAAGCCTGGGAATCATGGTTCAGTTGTGCCGAATCCTCTCAAATGTAGTTGAATAAATAATTCCCCTCTGTTCTAAACATCGTAAGAATTTCGATACTGCTTTCTCGATCTGAGGGGTCTTATCTTTTTCAATACCTGTCTTTTGGAGCTTGGCCTGATCCTCTAATATGGCGCACATTTTGTCAATATAACCTGCTTTGTTAAGCAGTACGGTACCAGCACCTTTATCAGGCTTCGAAATGTTCCCTCGTGAGAAATTGTTTTGAAACCGGACTATAGCTTAATTACAGATGGCATGAATTCACTAGTGTAGATTTCAGTTGCTCCCCATCAATCATCAAGGTAGGATTGAGATCAGACACATGTGCGTACAATTTCTCAAATTCCCAGAATGTTACTTATTTCACACAACTGAAGCATGACATACAATCGCTCAGCTGCAGTTGTTTTTGTAAGATGCTCAAGGTGACTAATGACCTTGACCAGAGACAATAATTGCCCCACTAACTACCACTGATTATCTCACGACAACGACTTTTCCGGCAATTCGGCGTTTCAGGATTTATCTAACGCGCTAGGTCATGCAATGACTTTCAACTGATGGTAGGGGAGTTGACGGTAGTCAGTTGAGCAATACTCTCACGTGACAACAGCCTTCTCATTCCCATGGGCTATTCAACCAGATCTTTTTTGAGTTTGCTAAGTATGCGTTTGGGAGATTTTTTAAAATAGGGTTAACGTCTGTGTTAATTATGGCTGGGCTCGTCATGCTGTGCAGTTATCACAAGGATTACCTAAACTCTTTATAACGAAACATTATAATAATATTGTTGACGGAGTTTGGAAGGACGTGGTGAGCTATATAGAAAAATAACTAACACCCACTTTACTGGATCAAAGCGCACTTCCTAAAATACTTAACAGTTTGATTTCTGTCATTCCTTAGAATGATAATCACGCGTAACAGAAAATGACTTTGTATCGTCACAAGTTGACGAAGTACACATTGGTCTTGTACTGAATTTAGTTCTCATTCACTCCACGCGACATTATGCGTTTTGATATTGCATTTTGCTAAATTTGCTTCAAGTAGTTGACAACTGAACGTCACTCACACTCGGTCATGGTTTTGCACTCAGTTATACTCTTCTGCTGGCCATTCTCCAAAAAGATTGTTTAGAGGTGAACTCCAATCCCAGCGTCTGTTGGATGACGGTGTTGACGACTGCTTCGTTGACATACATATGGCATTAATTATATGTGAATGCTCAGCCATATATATATAATTCTATGTCCTGTTCAGATGGTTGACTTATTTCTACCAGACTTCCGAAGTGCTGAATACAGTGCATATCTCGTGCAGATCTCGTGTAGTTGTGTTTATTTTTGACTTCACCAATTTGCGTTCTAAGTTTTATGAATCATCTATCGATAACTCAACTTAAATCAGTTTCGAATAGACATGGTATTGAAACTCCTCAAAACTTCACATACTACCAGATGCACATGGGTAAAGTTGTAAATAAACGACCGCTGAGATTGTCGTCGACGTTTATTCTGGCCAAAGTGATTAGCTTGTCGAACGTGGATAAAATGGTATGGCTCGCTGTTGTCCAGACCACCGGACATTTACGACGCATGTGCGCATAAAGTGTATCACAGATGACTGGTGGATTGTCCACTGCGTACTCAGTCTCCCACTACGGGGATACAAGATGATTATTTAGCCACGTGCCCGGACGATCTCAGCGGATGCTGAGTTTCTAGGAAGACATCGTCCTTTACTCCGTTTTCACCTCTCTATAATCCTAGGTAAGAAGTGACACACATATAATACGTTTGGATATAGCCTTCGTACTATGTTGACATTATTGCAGTGTGTATAGTTATGCGACGCATTTACTAACCTCATCCACAGCACAGAATTTGTAGCTGATTTGCCTCGGAAGACCACGGTTTTCTCTGTCAGCAGGTATTTCCAATCAAACGCTTTCATGGGGGTTTGTTCAATGAGTCAGTTCAAATTACTTGTCCTATATCAGTCCACCCCTACTTGCAGCACCGGTTATATCGGACACGCAAAAGCAGATTATTCAAGCTCACTGCTGAGCATTGCCTAACGTCTCTCAGTAAATATACCGTCACATCTGTCAGCAGTGCGATTTTGAATCAGTCGGTAGAAAGTGGACAAACAGCCAGTGGTAGAAAAACGTTTCTGATCATCCCTAAAATGCTGCCAACGCTTGACGGATTTTGTAGAAACTTACAGTGGCCGCAGCCATAGCTACGGTAATGGACCCTCTTTTTATATTGTCCCTACTCTCTGTTTCGGGATTTTGCTTTCTCACACTTTTTTTTATTATACTTTTTGTAAAATGTGTTATTGATTGACAGGTCAACTCACTTACGACCTCACCTTTCCATCTTGTCTTGTAATTGCCCGTCTCTTTATTGCATGCATAGCTGGTCGATCTACATACTACGTTGAAACCGATCAATAGTTTACTGATCACTTTTCCTGTTGCGTTCACTGATATTGAGTCCCAGTCAGTCAAACGAAGTTATATGCACCTCTTCATATACGTAAACACCCGAAGGAAATTATCGAAGATAGATTTCTTCTCAATGTGCTTGTCGTCAAATGACTGGTATATATTACATATTTGAAAATGGCTCTCCTATCTGAAGTTACTGTCCTACAATACACGTTTGCCTTGTTCACATTTAATATCTACTCATGTGCAAGCGGTTTGGTCGTCAGCGCCACAGAATGAGGTTAATTGTATCCGGAACTGCAGATGTGTTGTGATCTTGGCGTACGTGGTTTGTGCAAGCATCACAGAATGAGTTGATGTGAGAATGCATAATGGGGCGATTAGGTTTCGAGAGGAAACGCGATGATTCATTAGTTGTATTACTTCTCTGCGTTTCTGGTTTGATGTATGAAACTTTGGATATTTTTGCCTCGTTTACAGTTAGTGACAAAGTTCATGACAAAGACACAGAAGTTTATATTGACTGGGGAGAATAACACAGAACATGGGACTTATGTACACGTGATAAGCGTCAAAAGCTGAGGCTTGGTTGTGGAGTTCATTTGTACACTGCTCAGCAGAAACGCCACCCAGATAAACGACGATAGTAAACTAATTTTAAAAGCCAAGGTTGCAAACAACTGTTTGTGATAATCCTCTTCAGGCATGTGCAGTAATAAAACTGGGATGGGGTTGTAAGCATTGCTAATAGTCTGAAAAATTGTGGATGACTGTCTAGCCGGGTGGTAGTGAGTTCGTTTTTATGTGTTGTGTTTATATAAACCATGTGACCGGTGTGTGACAACGTGCTAATCGAGTTAATGAGTAAATGGGATTCAGGCTGTTGACGTACATTTTGAATACAAAAAGTGTAGAATCTGTACGAATCTCTTTTGGATGCTTAGTTGGGGCTTGTCGACTGTAACTGCGATCACCCGTACCGTTGATAACGGACTCTCCCTGACAGCACGGTAGTGAACGCGGAACACATTGTAGGTCAAATCGGAAGCTCTACTAACCGTAGTCTGATGACCTGTGTCGATCAGATGCGATCAGATAATACACGAAATGGTTTTCTTCGCACCATTTCGCAGCCATTTCGGAAGTTACTCAGGGTTTCTGTCTGATACTCGCTGAGCAATTTCTCCAGCATAGTCTGCTTGACAGTAGCAGGTAATAGAGTATATACAGAATGACAAAGAAAGCTTTGGTAACTTGTCCTTAAGTATGATCAAAGACAGCCGTTTGCGGTGGATGTTTTTTTTCATGAATACTCTGAGTGTGGTGTTACAAATAAAACTCAGTTGAGTCTGATTTTTCAATACAAGAAAAATGAGTATCTCTAAAACGTTCTCGTGTTTACAACCGAGAAGTGAATTGCACGTACACTGTGTGATGATCACAAAAGCCATCTGTCTTACACATATGCTCAGATCAAGAACCGTCAATTTTCCAGCCACAACGTGTCAAACTGCACAGAGCAGTATCTAATATTCGATGTTTAATATTTAGTTGTTGTTCCGTTCGTCAACGAATGCATGTTCTAAGTATGCTGGTTTTGTAATATTACCGTCTTCTTTAAAAGTACGGCCTAATTAATTCCCGGCAGTTCCAGTGAAACTGAAGTATGGTAATCGAGTTAGCTATAGCAAAGCTTAAACACATTACGGTGTCAGTGACCATGATCACCTTGTCACTGTCATAGAGCTCATGTGCATAGTCCATGACAATTGCTCTTTTCTACAACGGTACATGTGCGTCTGCCAAGTAGTTCGATCTGTTTGATTCTTTTGAACGAGGTACGGATTTGCCTCGAAAAGACACTAAATGAGGACAACTATAGGGTTCAGAAAACGACTTTGCTCTGACTAACAGCATTAATTTTCATAGTTATTCTGACTATTTTCCGCCTTCATCTTTAGATTTCTTGACATTCACAACCCACTGGCTGACGGAATGGAAAACTATGCATGGATTGAGCCATAACCATCGTATTTGGTTTGGCTATTCATGCTGTCATTGAATCGTTCCCTCTAAATGATGTTCTGCACGCTCACTCTCGCATCTAACTTTAAGAAGCGAAGTCGTGACTTATCAACTTGCCTGGATAAATCATGATCACGTTCAGTATTGAGCAGGAAGAGGGGGACCTTATATGTCTCCTTCAGCGGACAAGCAAAGTTGGCTGGAGTGCAGAAATCAGTAAATACATATACGTAATAAGATTACAGTAATGACTTGTGCCCTATCAGTGCAAACCATCACGTTCTGAACAAATCAAAAGTCGCTCAGAAGAAATCAAACATAAAAACCATCAAGCTTTTCCAAATACAACGTATGAATAGAAGGAATTTGTATTAAAACAAAAACAACCTAGCTGACTCTATTGAGGGCGCGCGAAGATCAATCAATCAGAATCTAAAACTGATATAGCACAACGATAGCCAGTAATGTAAACACTAAAGATTTTTTAACAGTGCGTTGTTTTTTCGGAAAGGTATACTGCGTTTTTCAAATTTTTCTCGGTCCGTTTCTTAGAAATGTTGTTCGACCGCACGGCAACTAACGAACATTCTGTCATTCAGGGTCAATGAAAAGTAGTAACCTATTGACAGCATTTCGGTGTTTATACTCCAGTATAAACTTGAACCATTCCGTATCATATAGCAAAACAGTATCACTGAACGTTCAGCTTCATATTTCAATAGATTCATCTGTAAAACTTGATACGACTATGAAGTTTCATAACGAAAAGACTTCTGTCTTGCTGTGATTAACATATTCTAGCAGTCTCCTGGAAAATGACCGATGGATCTAGCATGCTGTATGACCAACCGATACACGGCTTCGAACATCCGGAAAACAAGAACGGAAAAGATGAAGTGGTCTATGGAGACGAGTCTTCCAAGGCATCCAGACCGTACGACACAACCGACGTGAAATCTGTTTTTCGTCTATCCATCCATGAAAATACAGGGCATATCATCACAACAGCCAAGGCGAGTGATCCAGATCGGGATGAGAATGGACGCATTATATTCAAAATTGTTGAGGTCAACCAAACGAATGGGTCTTTGGTGGTGAATAGGACGAATTTACCGCTTTTGCAAGTAGAGGAAAACACTGGTCTTATCTTCGTGAGTCGATCCATGAAAACAACAGATTTAGGTATTCGATCCTTTTACCTTAGTGCTTCAGACAACGGAAAACCAACAGCAAGGAAGGAGACGAAAGTGAGTTGTTTGAGGTTGCAGCTAAACGAAGTTAACATACTTAATCTACATTTACAAAAACCGTAAAATCGCCAGACATATTTTAGACCCGAGAATATGATAATATGATCACGACTGTGTGGTTAACCATCAACATCGACAACGAAACAACAGTTATTGATGCTGTAACATAAGTGTTATGATGCAGTAAACAAAAGGAACTTTCGTTCACTCTCCTAGTCAAACGCCCAGTCACACTTACCTGTAAGTAACGCTCAGGTGTTTGGGTTGTATAATTTGGAATCCTCAACTATTCACGAGTAATTTGTAAATCACCAGACGGCTTTTACTTAAAGTAGATCAAGTTTCATTTACCGAAAATTTACCATGGAGAATGTTGAAAGTTACAGATAATCTCAGTGTACGTAATGAATTTCTGAGGAACAAGATTCCTGGCCAACTTGTGAATACACTGCAGGTTTCAACTTACTTCTATTAATGAATTACGATTTTTACTGAACAGGAATGAAGTAAGGTGTTAACGACCATGCGTAAACGTGTAAAAGCAATTGCATGATACACAGTTCTATAAAAGTGGCAAAACGTGGTTATATGAAAACTCTTTATATTGGCGGCTCTGAGGATAAGACATTTGGTAATAAGTTGGTGAATGGAAGATGAAAAACAAAAGTTCGATCTGTATTTTGCTTTTTGTCGTTCGGTGATTGCATGTGCTTTGCCAGTTTGTTTCTCGTGTTTCAAATCATTTGGTTTTGTATACAATACATGATGACCTAAACACAGTGTAACTTGTCTGGTCAAGGTTTTCCAGCCAACATTATTTGGATAAAGCAGACTGGGTTCTATCAATTTCATTTTCAACCTCATTGATAAAGAATGCCATATGCGCCTGTTATTAATCAGTGAACATCAGAGAGTAAATTTCCATTAGCACCCTTTTGTCTCAAATTTGTCAACAAGTTGGAGTATGTTTAATGCTTATCGATGCCACATTTGAGAGACCTTAATTGACTAAGCTCACATCTTTCTGGATTAAGTTATTCTCTAAGCACAGTTGGGTTTTATTGTGCCGATCGATAGAGATTGTTGTCCTTCTGTCAGTTTCCATCTGGCATTCAAAAAGATACCGAATTTCTTCGTTCTCACTCTAAGAGATAATTAAAACTTTGAATTCATGGGGATCAAATTCAGCTACATTATTTTTAATGTTCTCAAATTTTACACGGATTTTAGTCAGTATGTATTCTACACATTGTCAGTATATATTATGCTGTTTAAGAGAAGGAGTTAAGATGATTTGCAGACAAATAATCCCAATTATAACCTTTAACGACAGGACATCTTGTGCCAGCCTTAAGTTCAAACAAAAACTGGACAATTGTAATACACAACAGTGGTACAAGATGGCAGAAATCATGTGTCAGAGCTGGACTGTCGTCATAAACAAAATTAACCTCGGCACGTAATGGCATATTCCCATACAAACTGATGTTCATGTCAAGGCACAATGATACATTACTTAATCAGATAATCGCATTTCTGCGCCACATATCTCGTAAACGTATCGATTCAATTTTTCAGACTATTACGGAAATAGAATTTCCTAATTTTATACTTTCTAGTCAGTTACCAAAGCGCTATTTGTTATGTAAAGTCAGTCTTCAAGCACGGGACGTAAAATGAAGTGTTTTGGATTTATAGTAAGTTAGCAAATCGTTCTACCAACATACGGTGTATCTCCGTTTATTTAACACCGTACTTGTTGAAATGGAGCAAATGGTCTGGTGGCCTGCGGCTAAAATTTCGTATAGACACTTTAATACCAAATAAAAATGTTCAAAAATATATTTTGCCATAAATGTTTATAAACGCGTACTGGCAAACCTTGTTGATAACGCCATCCTCACGGAATACAAGTCCGTCATACTCACACAAACCAGCCAGTTTTACACAACAGCAGTACAGTATCAATGGGCTATACAAGTTAGTACAATAAACAATTACCAGTGTGTTAGATCGTAAAGAAAATGAAGGAGGGCTTTTCACTGGGTACTGATTTTCAGCTCGAATGAAATTTCAACGTTAACTGCTGAGCCCTCAGAAAAAAAATCGCCTGTATTCTGGAAAGCAGATACCCATCGGTACCCAGAATTCGCAATAGATATGCTGCAACACGTTTGTGTAAGTTTCAGCTCTTGTTAAACCTAATGACTGATACTCAATGCTTAAACTAAAGTTTCTTCATCCTAGTAATTCTGTAATGTAAAACAGACGTTTGGTGATAATAACATTTATCAGTTTCTTTCTTGAGACCAGTTTGTTCACGAAACATCTATGCGAGTTCAGTCAGAGACGACAAAAAATGAGAACTTGCTATATTCAGCCTCTTATCGCCACTATCTGTCATGTATCGTGATGTTACTTATAGCATGATTGACTCTAGTCATGACCTATTTGGACTATCGGTTAAACTAAGACCAGTCAAATTGTAAATAGTGTATGAACTTATGAATCTTCTGATGAGTTGCTTGAGTCGGTTATTCTCAAAGTTTTGTATAACTAGGTCGATACATTTCCTGTTGTTGGTAGTCCCCTTAAACCAGTAATGATGGCAGTATCCGGTTTGACCAAATCTTTATATATTGTACCCAAGACCTCACCCATATTGTCTTGTTAGCAAGATTTGGGTGTAAATATGATAGTATTAAGAAATCACCAACTAAATTTTAGTAACATATAGACTGATATACTGCCGTGTAGAAGGTCAGTGCCATACACAATATATTAAGATTCAGCTAGTCTACCTTTTACTTATGCATATAAAAAAAATGTTGACGTAAATACTTGTTTGTTGAATTTGGTCGATATTACTAAAACTATGTTTAAAAAAAACTTCAATAACTAAAATCATAGTGCAAGGAAGTTTGAATTTCGCAGCTTTGTTGTTAGTTACAATGTAGTTAGGTGAATCAGGACTAATAATCGTTTGATGATTAAACTATGCGTTTCGAGAAACCTTTTTAAAAGGATATCTACGGTTTTGACATGTGATTTTTGCCAAATATAGCACTGAACTACAGCAGGGTACAAAGTAGAGTTAATGACACGAAATCCCCTCCACCTGAGAATAGTGTAAACAGAATGTTTTAGCCAAATCACATTTATTTACTATCCAGTCAGTCATACGACCGAAAAGATGATATTAATGGTCAAATCTGTAGTTTTCACCCTAGTTTTTGACAGCTGCATGCAACTTGCCAGCTTTCTAGGAATGATTGACCGTTTATTATGTTCTAGTAGGTGATAAATTACCACAACTTGCCTAATGTTAACAGCTTCGATTGTCTTAATGCGATTTTATTATTTGGGTTGCTCCTACCCGAAATACTACGCTAACATTGAATACTGAACAGCAAATTACTGTCCTCTACGACCTACACGAACAAACCCATCAAATGTACCAAAACGAACTAACGAAAAAGTGCTTAATAATACGTAGTTGTGAACCTCACTTTGGTGTTCGTGGTAGATTGACAGTAGAGTACATTGGGGATTACTCAATGAAAAGCTGTGAAGTTAGGATTTTTACGTTCTGTTGCACAATTGACATTCCAAATCCATTTATTAAATTTTTTGATTAGATTTTAGAGTTGTAGGTAGCTCAAATCATGGCATTTGAGAAAGTACCGTTTTTATAACCAGTATATTCTTCTGTGGTACTAAAGTTCTGTTGATAATTATAAGTGGCATTTTGCCACACTATCTAGTTCAATCAACTAGTTTTAACTAATAATATTTATGCTGAAACCTAAAGAGGTAAATCTTTTGTTATCAACATGATACTTTTGATTGTGCCTATTTCGATGCTTCATCATAGGAAGCAGACATTAAGCAAGAATACAAGAGGCCTTCGCAAACACAATTGTGCAACCTTAACGGAAGTCGTAAATATCCAGAATTAACTCTCGTGTTTCTAGCCATAATAATCGTCTATTTAAAATGGTGGCCGCGCTGCAAACAAAAGTTGTCGATGAACTTAAAGAGAGATGCTGGAGCACTTAGCTGTCAGTTTGTCGATGAAATTTTGTAGGCATTTCATTGGGCCTGCCAGTGATAAATTGAATGCATTCTGAACAGTTGACCTGGGTTATATTTCAAGAAAGTATCCAGAACTAGAAGAAGTTTGGTTTTGTTGTTTGATCAAACCTGTGCAGTGATCATCTACTGTGCACATAACAGCTTTAGGCCGTTTTCATCAACCTGGGCTTACGTGTATAAGCACATAACTTCACTCAAATTCACTTTCCTAACTCATCTGAAACAACGTCATTCGTTTTAGTCCTCGGAGTAGAACAACGTACCATACTCCTGAGATAGCACAGTAAAACGGGTATAACGGTAACTAACACTATGCATTATTGTCTATGTTTCCATTACGTCGAAGATCAAGCACTAAACCAACTCAGTTTGTTGAGGAAAGCAATTCTTGTTAAAGGGAAGCAAGGGTTGTTAGGTTAACGGTTGATTTCGAATGACAAGCGTCTTAAGTTATGATTGACTCATTCGTTACAACTTTTCATCATTGTGACATGCTGTTTGGTTGTTCCAACACATTGCTGTAACCACCAACTGTTACAAACATATCCGACGTAGCAGTTGATCGTGGCTCAAATTGACCGCAGACATTCCATCACAGTTCAGACTGGGAGAGCTTTTGCGTGAGTTCCGATCGACAAAACCACTGTAGCGCAGTCATATTATACTCACCACGCGCACGAATGCTAAATGCCAGTTCCCGTCTTTCGTCGAATGTTGGTCCGCCTTATCCGAAACCACAAAATGAAGATTATAGTTTACTCTGGCAATCGATCTTTGGTACAGATCCTGCCTATATAGGATTGGAAAGAGTTTGTACGAAAACATTTTATCTGTGCGGAACAAAACATCATGTCACCATACTAGCTGGCCCACAGTGAACTTCTCACAAATGGCCACGAAGTGAGGTACGTATCGTTGTAGTTTTTCAACGACTGAAACGCTAGCATTTAATCGTTCTGTTTTACTTCTCTGCGACAATGGTGAGTAAATGTTCACGGCCTTTTTCTTTTTACGTAGAAGCGCATGATGTATTATCAAATCGTTATCTCAATCGTGAAATTAACGTCTACGTTTTTTATTGTAACACAGCTCCTGTTAATATCGGTGGAAGACATCCCAGCAGTTGGTGGACCGACATATCAACACCAGATTACGGGCTTGCGGAGCGGTAATCCATTCAATCGTACACCATCGAATCATGTCCGAAATATTATTGTTATTTTTTGCACCACGCTTTGTATTTTCACCTTTATCTTACTTCCACTGATTCTATGTACATTTCGAAAGCGTAGCCGAAGGTATAAAAGAGATGGAGAAAAGATGGACGAAAATAATGAGAACGCAAACAATACAGTTGAGTCTAAACAATTCAAAGCTGAAATCCCAGTGAAAACTTCGACTGTTGAAATATCTACCCAACTCGGTGGTTTTGGTCGATTTGGAACATACGGTGAGGCAAACGACTTGAAAAGTTCACTGAAGATGCACACCGACACATCAAAGTTAGGCGACGGCGAACATCCAACCAAAAGTGAACCATCATCGTCTCTCGACTTGCTGAAGGTTGATGTGGACGGTTACAGGCATCCAACCATTCTCCAGGAAATTCGCACAACGAAGGTGGATTGTGAAGTGAGTACAAACTACATAGGCGGTCTTCAACCTTTAACCGTTTTCAAGTACCTAAGATTAGGATGAGTGTGGTTTGTGTGCACAGAGCTTACCTCATGGCCAATGTACGTTTGCATGTAGTGAAGACCAGTGTCGAAAATCCACAGGTTTATTTAAATGTAGGATTCATCGACCACAGGAATAGCCGTGAACCCGTTACGAAGTGGTTTTTTTTAGGGGAGAATACACACTCAATCCATGAACGGACACACTTAGCAGGCAGCAAAATTGAAGACGGAGAATGCTGTAGCGAATTGCGTGATGTGGACTGAAGGAAATTAATGACGAAGACTCCATATGATGAAGATAGTCGTGAAGAGCGATGACAGTTTTCAGGGAAAGTAGTTTACCACGTTGATTATTCCGGTGCGGAAAAGTATACTTCGTGGACTAGTGAAAAAATGATTACGGTTCAACAGGCTGAAAGGTGGGAACAAATTGCTATTCTTGATATTGGACAGACAGCACGTAGAAAGAAAACATTTTGGAGATAAGGCATGAATAAATCTATGGCTCATGCATCATGTGCTCACAGTTATCGATGCAGCAGGAACGCAATCAAACAATGCTGGACAAACAACCACTTGATAAAATTGAACATATGAGCTCGGATCGACAGAAACCAGTTTATGACTCATGTCAACGGAAGTCTGTTTGTATATTTCGATTGTAAATCAGGTTTCATATATTACATAGACGTATTCAAAAAGGAGTGAAATATATAGCGGAGAAAGACATATAGACATTCTGAGGAATTTACACTTCCTCCTTCGTATCCAGTGAAAACCGGTAAGATGATCGTCTGTGTCCATTTAACCAAAGGAGTACATTCACATCCACTGAGTTATTTTGATCGATCCTTCTCATGCGTGGCCCTTTTTTACTGCACATGGGCTTTGGCTCTTTTCGTGAGAGCCGTCATGTCAGATCTCACTTCAGCTATTTAACAAGTCTAGCCAAACGAAAAATTGGTCTGAGTTAATACCAGAAGACAAGTATACCACTGTTTGATATTTAGGCGAGGCAAAACACACTACCTACCTTTAACTAGTCAATGTTATACGTCAACAAACATTTAGTGTGAAGTTTTCAGATCGCTTCATTTTCATCGAATGTATAATCGCTGTTGCAAGTCGTCAATTCCCCCGATGAAGATCAACAAACTTTCGAATTTGGCAGATATGTGTGCATACTGAAGAAGTTCGAATATATCAAATGAACACTGATGATCTCGTTAAATGTTCGAGTGCTTTGCAGGCTATCTGCAACGCAATTAATTAATTAATTACCTCATTTTCAGTTATGTCCAGTCCATTTTTTGAGCTTCAGGAAACACTGTCTTGACGTCATGGCCTTTATCTCCGGGTATCTTTTATTCTGGCTCAAGTCATCAGAGGGATTCATCAAGCTGAATCTAAATGTGTCCGAGCCACTTACCAGGTTTGTTCACCGAGATCAACACACCCGAAGGTGTAGCTGGTTTACTCTTCAAACATCGGTGTATTTTCACTAGTGGTGGTTTCATTACATGCCGGACACGCTAACGGTGCACCTGTGGTCATAGGCTGATAGATGTTGTTAGAATATAATCCACACATGCAAATTATGCTTCGCAGAAGTATTGTTTGAATTTGGCGCGGATGTGAAGAAAAAAGAAATTAGTAAATTACACCCAGACATTGATTATTCGGAAATCCTCGTTTTCTGATACTTGTTCATAATTTAAGTTGATTCATCCACTCGAAACTGGGAAATTGCCTGGTTCTCAGATTTTTACTCAATGTAAAGCACGTTAACAAGTGTTCACTGGAAAGACGAGCCTCACAGCTTGTCTCAACTATGCCTGAATGTGAAAGTACTTGAGGCACCACGTCTTTCACGCGACAAAATTTTGAGATTCTACATCACACTGACAAGTCGAAATGCACAGAGACGTAGACCAACGTAACAACTTCTAGACCGGAAAGTTGCTGTCTAGACGTAAGCAAAATCAGCGGCACTCCGTCATTGTTCACTGAGTAGACAGTTCGTTGATGAGTGGCAAATGTAGAAGGTACTGTCCTAATCTTGCAATGTAAATCACTTACCCGAACAAATCTCATGCCGTTGGTATAACGTCATGTTTGTGAGATTTTTCATAGCGTTAAGCTGGGAAGAATAACTGATTCTCACTGTTTAGAAGTTTTATTGTATTCAGATACAATTAACTCTTCGTTCGAGCGTTGATTGCACATCACATGCAGCCCCTAGTTGTGCCCAACTGGATTCAGGAATAATGGCTTTCGGTCTGTAATCAAATCTTTCTGTAGAACTTCAGCCTCGATCCGAACTCTTGCAGCCCATATTTATTCACAACTATGACAAGAAGCGTGGAACAACCTGTTGACAATACGAAACTCAACTTGAACGCTTTTGTCAACGTGACTTGCCAACCGAACACAGCACCATTCTCACACCAGCTCACTCTGATCACATTAGACGAGACTGCTCCGATCCTCAGTCTATTTCTCAGTGAACCCATCGCCTCGGACTCCGGTCGCGGTGGGAGTGACGATGATGTACACAGTGTAAAAAACGAGCCATTTATCATTCCAGAGTCCTGATCGCTCAACCCATCGAGCCGATCAGATCGTCATTTGAGTAAGTTTAAATTTATAATAAAAGAATAACCTGTGATTATGGAGAACACTTGAATAAGTTAAGGACTGTAATACATGCTAATGCTATATTTCATCCATTATTGTAGGTGAAGCGCAAGAAATGATAAACAGACAGATAAAGCAAGTGGATTTAGGCTCATAATCGTCACTGTTTGGTAAGAAAGTTGTACTCAGTTTTTGAAGCCGTTAAAATATTAAACAGAACTAGTTGACTCATGATCATTCTTCGTGATGGTGTCAGATAACACAGTAAAAATCTCTAACATACGATGTTTAAAACGATACAGCATAACCACATTTATATTAAATTGACTCGGTGTGTTAATACCTCGTGATCTGCAATTGTGGGAAAGAACCCACTACCAATGCTCATCAAATCAAATGCTATTTAGGAATTAATCTATAAGCATTAAATTTGTTACATAGGAAACATTGTGAAGACATAACACGATAACATTTCTAAGCACATGTTGAAATGACACTCGAAAGCAAAATGCGAGACAGTAAAGAATGCCGTAGTATGGTAATGATTAAAAGTTGGACCTTACAAAACACCAAGTGAATCCTGAAAGTCAAGAAGTAAACGCGCGTTAGCATTTACCTAGACGGTGACCATGTGTCTTAAAAATCTCACAGTGCATATACGAAAACGAATGGTGTTGAAACGTTTCCCACTTAAAAATAAGGAGCGCATAGTTTTTTTGTTATTAATAACACCAATACCATTGACTTCTTTTCAACTTAATTTTAGCTATTTACATTCCACTCTTTTATTCAAACTCCCTTTTCATATTCACTGGGTACTGACTAATGTCATTCTACATACTGTTTGTTGGTCGATCGGTCAGTCTTTGATTATTGTGTGTTCATATGTGTTATTGATTACCAGTTTGCCCATCCATTTGAATGTCTGCGTCATTTATTCGCTAACACGTCATATACCAATCTCTAGATTGATTGCCTAACAGACAAACAGGCGGATTTTTCTCAGAATGGAAACAATGGGTCATTTCGGAACATTAAAGTAACGTAGTTAGAAGACAGATTACTAAATGAGTACATGTAATCCATGTCTTCTGAATAATGACTTTATATAAGATCATGTGCCTGATCGAAAAAAACGAAAGGGATTGTGAAACAAACATGAACAGACGACTTTTCGAGTAAATTGCGAAGTGTTATCTGTCCCACAATGTCAGTGACCCCGTCGTCTAGGGTTTTACTTGCTTAAGTGAAGCAACTTAAAAATCTCTGTTTGTAGGCCTAGTTTTATACTCTATGGCAAAGATGAGAGTAGATTAAAGATACAAAATTAAGACTGTGTTATAAGCTTCAACGCGATGTTTTTCAGATTACGACTAAATCAAAAATGCCACGCTGATTATAGAATCACCTCTGTATTTACCTAGATCAAACTGAATTAGACTAAATGCTTACGAACCCGTCCTGCGGTTGGTCTGTCAACGATGGTCACCAGAAGTTAGACAGAATTACCCTCAAACTGAAAAATACTGTCTATCCAGAACTCTAGCACACCGCCTTGTAACATTATCCATATCAAAACTAATCACTTAACCCGAGTGTAGACCTGACGTGAAAATCTTAATAACTTAAGCTCTGATCTGTAATATGGACTACACCGATGACGTTAGGCATGTGGTCTGAATGCGGTTTCACCTCCAAGACAGGTTTATAGCACAACATAGAATGCGCAGGAACAAATTCGTCTATATCAGCAAACTATTATCATTAAAGGAGTCATTGCTTTAAAAGGTATCACATTAACCCAATCACTTGCTCAACAACAACAAACAAAAATTATTCGCCTACTTCAGCAAGTGATGATGAGGAAAAGGATGCCAACTCATCAACTTCCTATTTGGTGGGCAAAGACAAAAGTAAATGCATTTCATCAAGGTTCGTAAATAACCTGATAGAACAGACGAACTTTGATGTAGTTAGATTATTATAAGCTTTGAAGAGGGTTGGTAAATTTTCAGCAAGGTTGGAAATAGTTTTAACATGTGTTTCTATTTCATTCCATGATAATTTTAAAAGAGGACGATTTGAAACACCGTAGATAGATTGCCTGTCACACTGTCGTAACTGAAATTCCGCTAACTAAGAGCACGTGACATCGCTGTATACTTTAAAGCGAACATGTATCCCATCACACCTTCGAATAAATGAATTAGCCTGCTTAGGTATAAGTTCTGTGACTTTGAGTCCGAATTTGGTCACGGGTCGATGGATTGTACGATAAGTCGTACTAAACTAATACAGTAAGCCATAGAACTAGAGTGATGTCAACTGTAACGTCCTCAAAAAACTATGCTGAAAATTCAGATTATGTCTGTAGGTACCTGTGTAGTTATAGGCAAACATGTCCTATTACATGCGCATGTATATATATTTGTGTTTGTATTCGTACATTAATATATGTGCACAGGCGTGTGTAAATGCACGTCTTGTTCCATACGTTTAGTTTGTTGGTATACCCAAGAAGACGTTAGTGAAATCAGACGCAGCAGACCTGACAGTGAAAACTAGCTCTTGATGCCACCAGTAAAAGACACTCGTTGAAAAGTAACATTTTACATGGCTTTATGAAGAGGTGTGAGTTGTTCTACTTTGTGCCAATAAGGGCCGCTCACTGGATTGAAAGTCAGATTACTTGGAAGAAATCGACTTGTTTTCATTTGCCACACCGCTGACGATGTCAACCCGAGCATCTATCGAACTGTACACAGTACAGCTTTGCAACACTGTGTTATTTTGCCTCCTTATAGCCTCCTGAGTTTGTAGCTCCCCTAATCACCCATCACGAAGCTAGTGTGCACATTTCCCGCTGAAATTTAAACGTCTTTTAGATATTCGTCGGATTTCTCACAGTTCCGCTTGAGTAATTTCCAGAAGGCACTTTCGGTGCATGATGGTTGGTCCTGAGAGTAGCGAGTTGACTGCACAACGAATAGGAATATTGCATTTTAAACACAAGTGAGCAGCATATAATTTGCATCGTTTTCTTACATCGTGTTATACCAGTGATATGGCGTGGAACTGATACTTCAAGTTAACAAACACCCACACAGTGCACGTCTGATAAAGTAGCGTGGTAAATCTGCTCAAACTGTTTTGGGGACTGACGACCTTCTACTGCGTGGTCTACTTCAGCGATTCACTGAAGTAGACAGGAATAGATATTAGGTCCCTATAGTAGGCTTATGTATACACATATGTACCGTCCAGGTGTAAAGAGAACGTGACGTTAGTACAAGATTCTCCAAAAAAGGAGAACAACCATTGATGATTGCTTTTGTGAAAACAGTTGAAATTAGTTTCACTAAATTGTAAACAATAGACATCTGACCATTAGAAATATTACCATAAACAGCACCTGAAAATCCACTTCGTATCTCCCGGCCTAAGCATTAAAATAATGAGGGGAACAACTCAAAACTTCATGGTTTCGAACTGCTCCGAACTTTCTCGTACTAAAGATGAAATAAAGTTACGTACGGAAGATTTGATTGGTTTAATCTACAAATAACAGCACAGACCCGTAGACCGAACAAAATAGGTGACTGTCTCAGTATCTGATCCAACGCTTCATGGAGTAATGACTCATGGGTTCAGTTTATGAAGTAATGACAGTCGATGCTATTGGGGTTTTTGCTGAACATCTTCGGAAGGACTTTTAAAGAATATGCAACCGTCTTTCAGAATTATCTCGTTGAGAAGTAGTTGACATAAAAGAAGCACAACCCTGGCCAAAGTTACGGCAGTTCACCAGTGATAGTCTATCTTTCAAAGTTGCCATAGATACCTTCCGGTATGGTCTTGTTAAGCTTCCTAAGATGTTCAACACCTTTGATAGAAATGGTCGACTATTTCGGACGATATATGTTGGAGGCTTTCTTTGTGACTGGAATCTTGTGGGTGAGAATATTCAACTTCTAGCAATCTCCAGAGTATTCTGCGACTGGCTCTTACTCTATCCAAGATTTATGCTACAAGCTCTCTGTAGACAAGTTCTTGGTTTGTGTTTCTTTCTAGATTGACGCTCTAAAACTCAGATAGAAAAATACACAACTGCCACGAACCTCTTCATTTTTGTCTTGCCACTATGTGTTCATGTTGGTTGGCAGTCACCGTAAGATGGCTGAATTTAATCTGAAGCTGCGGTTTCGTTATTACTCATTACAACTGCACCAGTTTCTCCCTTCCCTAGACCGGAATGTTTTATTAGATTAGCCACCGTTTCTTCCTCAAATACGTTTTCTGGCCAGCTTATTGTTAAATGAGGTTTTACTTTGTTTGATCGGGTCAGTGGTACACTTTTTGGAGCAACCAGAAAATGTAATTCTGCGTGTATGCTTGTTATACAGTTGAATTCACCATTACGTTAATTATTTCAAACTAGGCGTGGCCTGATTAGCTCATTCAAGACACCCGTTGGTTAACAGTACACATGGCCGAGAACGTTCTGATAAAACATGAGTGATATTCATTTTTTGTCAATAACCTCCCCGACTATTTACAAATTACCGAAAACGGTATCATCCAGGTTGAGCAATTTTGTCATTTTAACCAGAATGAGTACCCTAATAAAGCAGTTATCATCTAGTGGAGATCAGACTAACTAAACAACGTTCACAAACTAATGAGTTACGAATGTCTTGTGATTGACACAGTGAACAGTACAGTCATGTCACGTGAAGCATGTGCTCCAAAGTTCAAGTCACGACTGTGTTACTGATATTGATCCTCGATATGCTCAAGCAAGTAGTAATACACAGAGTTGGAACAATTGGTAACAAAGCAAGAAGACTTTCTTTATAATTGCATATAATGACTTGACGAAGAAATCTCGGTATTTTGACAAGGTGTTGACAAACTGATGATAACAACTTGAATAACAATCACATTTGGTCGCAGCTTCCAAGTGAACTTTCCGAATTGTCCGAGCACCAGACTCGAGAAATGGTAATGGCTCAGAAGTGGAGATATTATAGTACAGTACAGTCCGCTTGCTGAACATACCTCCGTTGGTCACATAGTACACAAATTCTTGTTGTAACTTAGCATCAACTCAATGCTTCCAACGGATAACCACCTCATGATTTGTCTTTTCCAGCCTGTGGTCACCGTGTTTAGGTTCACTTGTATCGCTGTTAGCCAGTTCAATTGCTTTTAGCCAGAAGAGGTCAGCCAATAAACTCACATGGGGCGAGAGCCCACATTTGCCTTCAGTCAAGTAATCTAAGTGGGTAGATTTAATAAAATACGCTAGTGAGTCCGCGTAGTGTGTAGACACACTACTGACATGCTCCCACAAACGACCTGCTATATTTGCATGTATATGGACAGGAACATTCGATTAGATGTATAAACAGCTCGGGCAACAAAATCGGTTGCGCCGAATAGTTGCTAGTTTCAAAGATGGTTTCAAGTCTTCGTCGATAATAATTGTAATACATTATTGATGGCTTCGACTCAAGAAACAATAATGCAGGACAGCGAAATTTTTTGGACTAGGCATAATGAAAAATTGACCAATTTGGAAACGAACACCTATGGGATTTTGCTTTGTGTTCACACCATCACGATCAAAATACACAGTGCGGGAAAGCATACCAGGGATGTAAAACAGCATAAACCTTAATGTTAATTGAGCGTAGAAAACATTTATTATGATTGTGCTGAATGAGTTCCACCTATTAACAGAGTTGTGTAATTTGGTCACTGAATATTTCAATTCTCACTCCAATCATAATTTTTGAAGTTCGTCTTAAGTGTTAATTTAATACTAAGGAACTTTAATTCACTTTCATTTATTCACACTGAGTTAGCAATGCTAATCGTCAGTACTAAGGTAGGGTTGAGTAGGCTGTCTGGGAGGTTGATACGCTTGAACGGAAACGGTAGTGCTTAACCACAGTGAGCGCATAGTCATTTGGATGCCCGTGTGTGCAACTGCGTTGGGTTGTCAACCTTAAGTTTACCTACCGGACGCTGAACTAAGTATCCGGATATGCATATAGCAATCTGCACCTACTTTTTAATTGAGTCAATTGAGAATACAATAAAATTAGACAGTAAGTGAAAAAATTAGCAATATTTTCTTAACACAATCATAAATCTAATTGTGTACGCAAGCAGACACAGATTTTCCGTCACTTCTACAATTTATGCGATTGATTATCGGTATTCTGTTTGTTTGTATAATACTTTAATATGTGAAAATCTATAATGAAGCTTAGTAGCTTAAATACTTTGTCTGATTCATAAATGTGAACAAAACTTTCACATTGCGTCACTCGTACGAATAATCCACCGAACGAAACGTTTTAAGCGACACCACATAAATTCCTATCGTAAGGTAACCACTACTTACCGTTTTTTGTTACGCAACTACCGAGTTCGATTCACCCCTTCTCTTATTCGTCCTGATCTTCAGCTATGGTTTATCACAAGCAATTTTTAATCGTTTCTCGGCTTTTTAAGCCAGTGGTTATTCTCCAGTAGGCTCTCATGTAACAAGCATACGCACGCATCACTTTTGTATTGCGTTGTGTACTAATCAGCCTGTTGGTGCAAGCCGAGTGCACGCGTCGATGCATTCACACAGGGTGTGGGCACGCATTTGCCAATATCCAGTCCCACTCTTTTTAGTTAATGAATTGGAAACAGACCGTTGAATTGCATTATGCCACAAGTTGTTATTAGTTTTGGACTCTTTCGAAAGATATTTTAGTGAACCCATTGTATACCCTGATTACGCTTTTTCTGTTCTCAGCAGACTATTTTTCTGCTGTGAACTTGATCATTCATGTGGATGCCGTTTGTCTGTCTGCCTAACGAGCAAGCAACTTATGTTTGTCCAGTGTTATTTCCAAAAAATCCTAACCTTCAAATCACTGATTATTCCAATATACTTCGGGAGATTGGTAGATTTAGGTTCATTCTGACGACATTCTAGAAAGTGTTAGTTGTCTTCGTAAGTAAAACGACTTTTCATATAGTTAATGCACAGCTGACATTCATGAAACGGATTTTTATCATACACCTCTTGAGAAGAAACATTCCTTGCAGCTACTTGGAAACATTCGAGGATTTAGGCTCCCATTCTCACATTGGCATGTCTAGAGGAAAACAGGAACGTTTTCGGTTCCTGTACAAAAAGCTGAAGGCAGACAAATACCGTGAGTAGTAAAGGTTCGGTTCGAAACTCAGTTGGTTCAATGAAGACAGTAACTTTAACCTAACTGAGAAGTCCTGATCACGGGGTTATCAATTAGATAGAACAGAGTGTTTCTGATCATTCTCCTTTCGAAATGATCGGGCAAGCTGAACACCATTCATACAAGGTTGTGGTTTGGCATTTGGATTTGATTATTCGGTCATGCCTATTATGAGGTTGCTGGAGTTGTGGTTAACATGCTAATGTCACAAGCAAGAGGGTCAGAGTGTAAACTCCTATCCGGGCAAAGATATGCCCGACTGATGAGCTCTAATAAGAGCGACACTCGAGTCTATTGCTTCCTTTCGAAGTGGGTTAGCCGAAAAGCTTATCTGAATGCAAAGACCGCGATCGAGTGTGGGTGGTATTCAATTTTGAGATGCCACAAGGACGTATTTCAATAATACTCTAAACCGAATGAAATTTATCAATTAATTGTATACATGAAGGATAACAATCGGGTGAATGTAGGTGGGTGGAGTATTTTTTTCATAAAGTAATCTTGATATCAAACAATACGGCTGCAAGATTTTTCGAACCCCTTATCAGTTCGGTAGCTGGAATTTTTGATCCGTGACATGAGATCAGCCAGATTTCTAACATACACAACTAACAGTCCAGATGTAGTATTTCGAATACGTTTTTCACACAATGTCATAACGTAAACTAGCTACTTGTACTACCTGCCTTAAGCGATACACTGTAACAGATTGTCTATAAGAAATATGAAGGCAAAATGTGGCATCCATGCATACATGAGTGCATGAAGTTATCACAGTCATCGATATTGGGTAGTTAAACGATGTAAGTTGATTGTCCTTAGAAAAATTTTGCTACATTTTATACAAAGATTTTGTGAAGCTAAACAGGGATTGAGCTTGTGTGTAGAAATGTGGATCATTGGTTAACGAACACAAAATCAATACTTTTGACCAATAAGTTGTTTGTGGAATCTAACTGTCAAGTGAAAGATGGACTTTACTTCAAATAACCTGTATGTGAGTAAGATGAAAGACAGACTAACGTGACTCATTTAAAGAGAACTTATCCACGGAACACCGAGCAGAATGCGAGGATAACCGGAAAAGTTGATTGAACAGTATCACAAATTTCCCAAGCGAATAGTTTCGAACAACCGTCTAGGCATTCCAGATACCAAATCGACTATCTAGTTGCAGTTTGGAAAACAAGCTGAGACCAATTAAACTGACTACCTGGCAGTAATGGTCCATATTCTATTGTTTACGGGAGTGCACTCAGCACAGTGCAAACGGTGAATGTAAACTGCTTGATATTTCTCCCTATCAGACAAGACAGGACAGCTGTAAGAGACCCAGTGAGTAGAACTTCTAGATAACCATGCAAAATCCCTCCTACTATTCAACACTTCGTATGTACGAAGTAACATATAATAGCATTGGAGAATTGAATTACCTTGTTGTTTAAACCAGAACAGAATAAACAACAGCAATTCTGGCGCCAAATCCTGTGGTGAACCACTATTTTGAAAATACCGGTGGAAATGTGGATTGCTGACCAAATGATAGCAAGTGACCTACTGGAGTGAGAAACTGTCTATACAGCGAATATCAACAGCGTTCCTCTGAACAGAAGCAGGATGATATCACAAGTGACTAGAGGGCAAACTGCATATATGCACAGCGAAAAAAAACGAATACACAGTGAACACAACATAATGAACTACTTGCACAGTTTGGTTTACCGAACTAACATTTCGTTTGTGACGTCACAAAGGAAGCAACCCAATATGTTCTTGAAGTTGTTGGTCTTCCGAAAATATAGTTTAAATGACAGTTGTCGGTTTGTTATCGCTGGCTTAGGTGGTGTATTTGTTTCACTTCCGTGCTATAATTATTACTCCCTCATATAACGCAAGTGTGTGCTCAGGTAGACAGTAAGTGTGGACTGTTCGTTGTTGTGCATGTAACCGTATCAAGGGAAAGACCATTATAATATATGTCATTTTAAGTCCTCGCCAAGTATTGATTCACATGGGCGAAGATTACTAGTTACCGAAATGATTAAGACAAAGGCTGTTATGGCTTACGTGGACCGGTAGGCATAACAGTTCTTGTTACGACTGCTGGTCGGAGTGTTTTGGATGACAGACCTGAGGTTGTAATTAGGGATTTTTCATACTTCATATAAAACACTTCCAACAGTTTTCTCAAAAATCAAAATGCCAGCATTCTTGTTACCCTTGTTGACTGCAAATTTAAATTTCTGTACTTATACCGGAATGCGGAGAAACAAATGGATAGTTCATTAAAAAACTATCTCATAAGTCAAAACATCTAAAACGATGCGATTTTACTGCTAAATCTAAAATTTTCGAAGTGTGCTTATTGAACTGATGAACGTTTTCCAGTTGTGTTTCATCTACTCATTTTTATTGGAACGTTTCCGCCAGAGGTGGCATGAATCCGATGTGAACCTATAACCACAAGTTCTCAAAGTCGAACGAAACTGTTGCAGTTGCAGATTTGCTACATCGTGACTTGCGATTACACAGTGAAACATATCATGTATTCACTGAAAGTTACTGTTATCAGGATTTCACATTTGCCACATAGCGCGTTGCAAAATATGCATCTTTCTCATAGTGTTTTTGTACATCACACATCGCTGTCTGCAGCAGATGACTTCGAGTCAGTACTGCAGCAAACATTACACAATATTTTCTTGATGAGTTATTTCTGTTCATTACACTAAATTTTCACACTATGTGGTAGATATTGCGTTCAAACGCCCAAATGTTAACAACTTTGTTCTGTGGCGGAGTATTGTTAAGGGTCAACTAACACGCACATTAAGAGGCAGATGGCTTTCGGCTAGTTCACTTTACTGAGTAGTCAGAATGTCAATTTATTTTATTTGAGCATCACTCATTTAAGTGCAACTTTTGCACATCCAGCCATAAGGTTTAGCCAATCGCTTTCGAAAAGTCGCAACGACAAGGGTTCTGTTCATGCTAGAATCAGTCGGTAACGCGTACCTTTGCCGCTACCAATGTGAACCATAGCCCACACTGTCATATGACGACCGGGTTGACCACACAACAGACATAACCGGGGTATCCAACTCACAGAGAGAATAGAGAAGATATACTAACTGTCTTGTTAACGTCAATAGATGAACCCATCCGCAGGATTTCTGATCATTTTAACTTTATAGGATTCATCGCTCTCATTACTTATTGTTTACATTACTAAGGCAGTTGGTAGAAGAGTTGACTGATAAAAATTGAGCAACACTAAACATCACTGTGTCTAAGGTTAAGTCAAGACACCTGTTGGTTAGCGCTTCCCTAAGTTGATTACTGGTGATTAGTGTAGTTTCGACTAGATTTAAACCAACGACAGGAAATAATGTGTCCTTTAACAACTCATGCTCTACCAATGGAGTCATGATGTCAGTATGGTTGCAAAGAATTAGCGTTTTCGAGGTTTGTGCTAACTGTCCGAGAACTGCTGCGGCTACTTATCCTAGCTTCTGATGAGATATCATAGTGTACAAACAGCATAAGGACCCAGACTCTTGGCGCTAATTTGAATTCTGTTGAAGTTAAGGTTTTTCTCACTTTCAACTCGTCATGGTCAACAAATTTCTGCCACATTTTAAAGTTGAACAACGACATGGTGTACCGTTGCATGGGCTGATCAGAACGACTCCGTTTAAATAGTTAGATTGTTAGATAATTTAGTAAACATCAAACACATAGTACGGTGGCTCAGTAACTGTGATCCCAGCGATAAATGTTCAGGCTAACGATGTGGCTTCAAAACTCAGATAGTAACGTACATGTGATGCAAGTCAATGCTACTTGTGCCGTTGTTTCTGATCCATCTCGTAATCAGAATACCTGTCGTATCAATTAGTAATAACGTATTGAGTGTGCCAATTTACTTAGTCATAACTGATGGATATCAGCCATCTTGATTGCTTCGGGTCGAATTGCACATCTGATCAGTACTTCTGAATCAAGAGTCTTCACTGCCCTGCAGTTTTTGTTTTTCCCTTCGTCTACCTCGTCATCATTTTTAATGAACACCATATTGCCAAATTACACCTTTGCGAACGTAAGATCAATCAGGACAGCTCGAGAATTATTCGTTTGTGTGGGTCGTTAGATTCGTCAATTCGATGTCCTTTAAAAGCTGTGTTACCCAGATCTCTGATTCAGTTTCAACATACCACATATATGAATCAAATGCTTTTTCTATTGCTCACATCCTGACGAGCTGAACGATACCGCATACCGGTTTATCGCACCTATTATCTCGTTTACAAATAGATTATTTTTCTAGAAAACAATATTGTAGCGATCAAGCTCGTTTTCGCTTATTCATCATCAGACTGATTACATAACATTTTTGTGAAACAGACCTGTATGGGCAAAACGAACGAAAGTTGAAGTTGCCATGACCAATACCTACGAGCGATCATAGCTCCATGGTTCCAGTTGTGTCACAATTGTGACGTATTCTTATCAAAACGTTTTCTTCGTGTGTGCCTATGACGTGTCTGACCTCACTTGAACTTGCTACCTGTTTTTGTTCGTTTCGTCCCGACAACTCTGTTTCATATGAATGTTATGTAGCTAGCATGGTGATGAATAAACAAAAACAAGCTTGTTCAGTACACTATTGTTTTTTAATGGTTGTTTATTTTAAACATTTTCTGTGATGCTGAAAACTGGCAGTCTCGTTTTGTGCCAGGGATACACTGTAACTATTTCATTCATCCCCAGGATGAAACAACAAGGGTTCATGTTCATAACTTGGGGAAGATTAACTGACATCCCGGTTCCTAAGCCACTGACAGGTTGGCTCCAGTCAGACACAGAGTCTGTGTAATTTCATGGTTCAGTGTGAACACAAAGTGGGACCGAGTGAAACTGCTTGGGTTTACTAAAGTCCGGTTCCACACTAGTTACTATCCACCGTCATGCATCCAAAGGCTACAATTACAAAGACAAGTACCGAAGTAGTGTAGTTTTTGCATATGCACGAGTTAACTGATAAGCTTAAATTGGTGTATCCAATAGAAGTTCTTCAGAAAAAAGATAGCAGGGAGATGTTTAGTGACAACGAATGTAGAAACATACAGTGGTTTGACAAAACGCTGTGAATCTAGGTTAACTACTGAATACTGTTAGTTAACGAACGGAAGAATGTATGTTGCATTTCAAGTTTAAAATCCCCACCTATGAATATCACCCTATTAAAACAGTCGGTGGAAAAAGTGCAGACTAATTTAATTTCAGAACAGTTCGTTCCCTTCAGTAGTTTAAACAAAACAGTCAGAAAACGAAAACTGGTAGATGCAAGCATTTCGTATTGACTCATCAGTACTAAATTTACAATAACATTAAATGGTTTTTTTATATCGAACAGTTTAGTGGTGGGTTGGGTGGATAGTCGATTGATGTGTTATGAAGGGTCACTAAGTCCAGGATAGGGTCAAGTTCACGAACAATTGTTTCTGAACGCACAGGGTCGATTGATTGTGACAGCTCCAGCAAATCGCGAGGATGATGTAATAAGAGTCTGAATGCACAAGCCAGATCGATGACGTGACCAGTGGTCAGGATGTGTCTCGCGACTGCGGACAATGGTTGTTTGTGTGTTTCAACAGCATTGCCGTTCTTCGGTAGTACTGAGTTCTGCACCCATTTAGGCAAATGTTCCTTCACTCTGGAAGTCAAACACCTCTCGGTTCTGCCTATGTAACTTTCTTTGCAGTTGCACGTAAATTGGTAGATACAGCGTGAGGTGGCACCGACAGGTTGATCTCCTTCGAGTGAAGGCACAGGCAGCTTCTGGGTTCGAACTAGTACACAAAGTTCGGCTGCGATGAATGTTCGTTTAATCGAATTAATCTATATTTGTTTGGTGCATATTGTGATCGCCTTTAAAAGGCAATTTTATATAAACCTTCTTCTTTCTCACAGTGACCACCGGTTGGGATGGCGGTTTCGGCCTACTGTGCCTTTATATGAACCTTTTTGGGTAACCATTCGATTGTAGTAGAGTCGTGATCAATTCTATTTCCTCCATAAGACTGTTTTATATACAGATTCGTCTTGCGCGTATGAATAGTGTATTCACTAGTGCGCGCTTTTGGTGGACCGGTGTGAAACTACTAATGTTCGGATATTGACCGGACCACGTGGATATCCTATAAACACCTCTTTTGATGGAGCCATCTTTCCGATGACTTATGTGTATGTCTAGAAACGGCAAACAACTATCAGTCTCAAATCCATACTTTACCTTCGGGTTATGTATTGTTTGTTTGGACCGGCTGAATACTAGTGTATCATCGACAAAGCGTTTGTAGTATGACAGACTCGCTGTATCTACGGCTAACTCTTGTTCAGTACTCAACATGAAAAAGTCAACTAAGATGGGCCCTAGAAGACTTCCCATGGCTACCCTGTCTATATGGCGGTAGCACAGATCAAGAAAACGGAAGTTGGGGGTTTCAGTGCATAACAATAAGGCCTTCTTCAGAACACCACAAGGCAGAGGCGAAGAAATATGGCTGGTTTCAACGAGCTCAGAAATATAATCAATTCTCTCATGTAACGGGACATTCGTCAACAGTGACTGAACGTCTATGGAACACATCAGTCTATTAGCAAGATTAATGTTGTTGATGTTGATGATTTGATTTCGCCATTAATTTCCGAGTTGGTCACCGATAATTTGACTGTTTTACGTAAAAGACGTAAGGCTTTATTGAAAACAAAACAGATGGTAATAGAAGTGAGGAATATACCTGGATAATTTTTGTGGACTCACCGAAGCTAGTGGATTATATTTCCGTAAAAAGTGAGAGGACTTACAATGACACTCACTACGTTCATAGCCTCTAAACAATGGGGACGACATGCTAAAACATTTACCATGATTCTGAAATACTTGTTTAATGAAATGAGATGAAACATTTGTAGCTTTTTGTTATTGATTACAAAAATTGATGTTTCTTTTTCTACATAAAATTTCCTTCGAATTTGGTTTGTTCACAGACGTTCCACAAATAAACTTCAAGTCCGGCCGTTTATCGACTGTGATGAAATGATTGGTCTCTTACTACCTGTCGTGCAAACTAATCATATTCAACAAGATTGAGAACATAATGAAATTTTACTACTCTTCGTGAAACCTTTTTTTTCATTTTCGTAATGGGAAGTATATTATAAAACTAAATACCATGCTCAAGTGAGCAGCGATTTTACGAATATCAGCTTTATTCCCAAATTAAACTTGTCTATTTTTATCTAAACTCCATTGTATATTTTTTTGAAGGCTAAGCAGAAAGTAAATATCATTTTTTTAGGGTAGATACCCAAAAACCTTTTGTAAATATTTAACACTGTCGACATATGACATGTGTGTACATAGAAACATTGTTTCAAGACATATCACAATAAACTTTTCCGAAGTTGTCACAGTAACGAATTCATTTCTAATCACTTTACTCATATCTACCTGTTCTTAATAATTCGTTTTTTTGCTGAACATTGGCTGTCCATATAAATATACGATGAAAATCAAACACTCTTCTGACTTTCGTTCTGTTTGTATGCTGGCTTGTCGATTGTAACTATCTTTGTATAGCCGTTTCTGAGTGCAATCTGTTTTAACAAACATATTGTTTATACTAAAACAGGTAAAAGAATTATCAGTTTTCATTCACAACAAGTAATCTCTTTTGACATAAAAATGTATAGAAGGAAACTAACCATAGTTAGATTGACAAACACAAGTATGTTCCTATTTGGGTCAGTCAGGCATGAATCAAAAAATAAATAGCATGCGTTGATATACTCTCTCTCATGAATAACACTTGAAGACTTTCGGGAATTGAAGATATTTTGTTTGTATAATGCTTTCATGCCAGTAATCAAGCTTCGTATGATCACTAGGGTTCTTTTTTGATAATGCCCCATCTTCAAGAAGTGATATTTGCCACTGGCATCAGCGCAATTAGTTCAACCACTTAATGGACAGGAATATTTAATTTGTATGGTCGTTATTTCCTGTTGGTTTTTACAAAATTATTGGTCATTCTGTGGATAATGGTGACCGCAATTTGATATAAAATTACCGTGGAATTAGGTTAAATTGTTATTATTATTCATCATCACAATTAACATCGTAAATACGATAATCCTCTTGAAAAATATCATTGTTGAGAAAAGCATATACGGTCTATATTCGAGGATGTTCAGAATTTGGGGGTAAGTGAGAATTTCAATAAGTCCCGATAAATATTGCATGCGGTCTTTCGTTGACAACCTTGTTTGTGTAACATAAAGTTTACTCTTTTCTTCTTAAGAGTTCTAAATTTTGGAAGAGCTTATCGTCTGAATACAGCGGATATCCAGTAGCTGACTGAAAGTTGTCAATATTCTCTCTGAACTTCGCGAACTGTTTAGCAATAACTGCTGTCATCAACGTCAGATTCCCCTCCGGACTTCTCTTGCATTTCGTCTTTATTAGTTGAGTGATATTCATCTGGTTGAAAGGTGAAAATGTAGGCATTTCAAAAAGACGGAAATTATTTGTCAGTTGGAAAAAAAGGTGAACCCAAGGACTACCATCGAAGTACCTGACATCTGTTCCAACGTTTTTGATCGGTTTTTTTAGAAAGTACACCAGCTGAAGAAAGTAATTTAGATACCTTCCTGTAACCTCAGTAATTGTGATTCGATGCACTGCCTTTGCATGGTTTTTTAACATCTTTTCGTTCATTCGGGGATCTTGGGTTTGTCCCCCCGGTTTTCGTAGGGCTACTGACATCGAACAGAGAAAAAACAATCATCCATCACTTTGTTGCTAGTCACTTGAGCCAGCTGTTATCAGAAAACTTTTTACCACCCTAGAACTGTGGTGAATACCTGTTAGTTTGTAAAAATATTACATAAATATTTGATTAGAGCAGAAAGAAGACATATATTGCGATATGTTAACATTTCATTTACTCTCATTAGTCGCAAACGTAAAACATGCAAGTTATATACATCATACAAATAAGGACAGACAGGGAACTAGACACGCATACAAGCACACCACGTATTATGTAATCACGACCAAGGCAACCCGATAGGTTGCCTCAACCACTTTTGTCCACACAACGTCGGCTGCTATGTTCGGATGAGCATCGCTTCACGGAAAGCTAGTAGCTTCGGGTTTCGATTGCGCAATAGTATTTTGAATGAGTTTAATGGGTCAACATGGTGACCCGTTGTCATGACGTGTTTAGAAATCGATGACGTTGGGTTCCGAGCCGTCAGTGCAACAAGTTGAGGCTGGTGCGTCATCTGTTGTTTCAACCATTTCGGAATGTTGCAGGAAAATACCCGGTTTAGACATTAGAAGAACGTGTAGCGAACAAGCTTGTTTTCGGTGATTCATCATCAGGCTAAATACAACACATTTATATGAGTCAATCATGTGAGAAAATATACAATAATGAATCGAACGGATTGTTATCAGTTTCCGAAAGTTCACGTCGATTGGACAAATTATTGATGACTGTTATGATAGCAGTGTTGATTACGTAATCTGTTCTTGCCGAACGTGGA
>JTDE01000047.1:385734-472484 GCA_014338405.1 Paragonimus skrjabini miyazakii | reverse complement strand
TGTTATACTGGTCAACGTTTCTTGTGATCTTCACAGAATGGATTACTTGGGAAATGCTACACTGCATCAAAAATATGCGCCCCCGAGTTATGTCAGTTTTGGGTTTCTAGTTGATTCGTGTTGGTACCTCACACGAAGGCTAAGTGAAGAACAAACTGATAGAGAAGGAGGTTTTTGTAGTTCATCTACTTCCAAAATAAAACGGTTCTTCATTGAATGCTGTGCTCCAGAATCCAGTTGGCTGGCAGACCGTGGGATTGAAAGGTTGACGATGCTTTGTGCGTGCTATCTTTTGACGAAGTGGTTGAGGTCCGTCCAATGATAGGTCTAGCGAATTAGACTGAGAAACAGGGATTAGTACTCTGGCTATGTATTATCAAACGTTGAAGCTCAACCTCTTTTGCTATTTGCGGACCTTGACAAAGATATGCACCACTGGCGACCTCTAACAAGAGCGAAACTCAAATCTAGTGCTTATTTTCGAAAGAGGTTTGTTGCAAAGTCCATTTGAATGCAAAACTGTGATCAGTTGAAGGTAAGGTTCAGCGTGAATCTAACCAAGTTCCCGACTGCTTGTCACTGAATAGGATTGACTTCATCCATTTGATCTCTCAAATGAAGCTTAATTGTGAAGAAAGCTATAGCCCCACATCTTCTACTTGTTACATATTATCCCACGCATGTCAATACCTTCATTCTCCTCGCATTACGTTAACAATCTGGATCAATAGTTAACCACATCTATATATGCTTAATATCTGCGAGGTAAGTGATCGCGCAATTTTCCACGACATTTTGTAAGTTCCTTCGGCATATTGGTAGTCCGGTCTAAATGCAGATCAGTCAAATCAGAATTTAAAAAAACAACAGAGGATAAAATCTTTAGTGTTTTGGTAGAGCAAGCATGATGATATCTCGTAATGCCATGGTCACGAACCCATCAGAGATATGAAGGCTTCATCCATATTAGTTAATTTACCTCAGTAATGTAGTTCCGGACACGTTCAGTGTTCTGTGAACTTGCACGCTTATTCATACACGGTTTCCGACTATGATCCAGCTGATCGTAGCTGTTGGTTCATTTTGACGCTAGCACTTTGACCGCTTCCTGAATAGTTATGAAAGATTGAATGAGCTTCAAAGATTGCTACCAGTATTAGTTAGTAAGGTCAACTAACCTTTTGAGAGTTGCTCAGGATTCAAGCTTGACAGATAGTCATGTAAACAGATCAGCTGACGAAATCAAGATGGAGGTTGTTGTGTGTGCATCCACCATGGTTGTAAGGGATAAATCAGCAAACTGATGCTCCTGTTCATGCCTGCAGAAAGTGTATTGTAGTAAAACATTTGTAATTCTACTTCTAACGCTGGTAACTGACAGGTTCAGTTCAATGTAAATAGCAAGGCTCACTCAAAGCCTTTTGCTGTTATGTTCAATCAAACATACTTCTGTAGGCGGCGTGAAATTCAGCAACGTTGACAATCATCTGAAATCATCTGAAATTGGTACCAATTTATTTTTCATATTTATGAACCATTTTCCTTATTGTCATAAATCTGTTGGGTATCCAGAAACATTGTGATTGAGAACGTTTAAGTGCTTACGGAATTGCACAATTCCTAATATTATGCGTTGTAATAAGCAGGTTTGATTTTTTGATTCCCGCTATATAAAAACAGCTGGCAAACTAAGGTTTGGATGAATTTTGTTTGCTTGGACCTGATGTCACCAACACTTCCGTGCTTTACTGTGCAAACTTTGTTATAGAAAAATCAAAAACCCTATGTCTCAGTGACTCTGTGTTAGTTAAATCCTAAATTGTTGCAGTGGAATTCCATACCTGTCTTATGCATACGCTTCGTTGAACCCGATCCAATAGTCTTTGACAGTCATAAGATTCAAATCGTTAGTCCTGGCAAGGTGATACTTCACACATTTCTATGGATAAGATTGTGTATTCGAGTGATTTAGATAGGGTGTTTACACTAGCTTACGGTTAGTTACATAGACCACTTACATATGTGATTGTTGCACTGTTTTCACAGACACCTGTAGTTGTAATGTAACTTTCAGCGTGAAAGTTTTTATTGGGCTATTCTGGTAAACTTTATTCCACCTCGATAAAATCTTCCTCAGTTATGATCGTTTTTTTGTGTGCAATAGATGACGTGTTATGCTTCGCTGATTTGTTAACAGCAGTCTCAGATATGTCTAACTGACCAACGATCTCCATTAATCACATACAGAAGATAGCATTATATTCTAACGAATTGTTGCCAATAAATCTAAAGGCTTATTTTTATAAATATTGAATAAATAATTCCAGAATTTAGATAACTTATAATCCTTTCTGGTACCTATCATGTGTTTCTAATTTGCAATTGATATGTTTCCGGATTGCATCGAGTTAATTATTCTTGTAGGTGTAACCATAATGTCAAGTTACAAAACTAGTCTTAATCCGTTCTCTGTTAGGTTTCTTTGCTTAACCAGTACGAAATATTACACTGTGAAAATGATTGTAAAAGTGTATTACATTCACTCAACATTCATTAATCAGAAGCCAAGTTCGAAAGCTGGGACGCAAATACTTTTTCACAAAACACTATAGAACATTTCGTTCACGTTAAGTTCATTTTAATTTAAAATTTGTTGTAACTTCACAGCGAATCCCAGTTTTTATTCCATCGCCTCTTATACGCTCCAGTTATCTGAAAGTCGGAATCCAGTCAACTGTTAGTGTGTAGTTTACGCAGTAGGCTCACGAACATTAGCTATAGAGCTTATCCATCGTTCCAACTAAGTTCTTAACTGGTGGCTCTCCTTCATGCGGATGTTGTGTGTGGATTCAGTGTGACTAACTCATGCACGAATAAATAACCGCTGGTATTTTAACGGGACAGGCAAGAATTAATCACAACGCTTGAACGTTGTCAGATCATCGATGACGCTGCGTCCTTCGAATTACCGTTAAGAGTAAACTTTGGATCAAAGTCTATGAACAACATATCGTTAGTATGACGGTTAAATTGTAACGCCCATGTATTCGGAATAAAAAAGAGGAACATAACCAGTCCTTCGGAAACTCAGTTTTCCATCTAATTTCTCGTACAAATCCCCAGGTTCCAAGTCTTTATTGAACAATCTCAAGAACCGGAATAACCTAGTATGTCCGTATCGGCCCACAATGAACTACGTATGTTTGATGAAAGTTGGAACAAGATTGTACAAAAATCAAACTGAGAATGAAGAGAAGATTTGGATTTATCCATTCCAACCTAAAGTGATTTTATTCTTGGACATTTTTACTGACTCTCCCCCGCTCGACTAAGAGAACAGTTTAGCAAATCTCAACCAGAAATAACATTTGACGAAAAATACGGTTGAGTTGCTTGAATTCCGGCAAGTTCCGTTGCATTTTTACAGGTGTCTAAATTGCAAAAGTTGTAACAAAAATTCTGAACAACACCAAAACAAACATTTTTTCAATTCCACCGCATCAGTGGCAGCTCGTTGTACTGTTCGGATCCCCAATCGACCAATCAAACACGCACTATCTCAGTCACACAGACTTGAAGCATTTGGTGCATACAAATGTTATTATGGAAAGTCGTAGGCTGACAAAACCAACTGATTCTTACAGGGCTGCAGAGAGTCTACTAAAGTGGATCTAGTAAGCGGCTGTTCAGCCAGACAACATGAAAATCAACGAACAGAATTGCCAACATTGTCGGTCACACATATCGACTGGTGAACTAACACACGATTAACTAAACGAATAACTAACACGTATTTAGAAATAGAAGTTTTTTACGGTGTGCATAGACGATCGTTGTCGAACCGCACTGTCCAGTTAAGATGCTGCTTGCAGTGGCCATATGATTAAGTGCCGTAAAATTTCCTGCAGCAAAATTAGTGTACTGTCCACTGTTCAGCTTCGTAAACTGAAAAGGTAGTTCCAAATAACTGATTGCATTGAAAGTTAACGAACAAACGACAGAGTTACAATGTTCGTGTTTTTCGTAAATTAAATTAGTTTCTGCTCGAGGGATTCACGCCGACAACCTTTGGACATGAAAATTGTCCATAGTCAAAGCACGTTTTCCTGTTTGTTCATTAGGCTAGCAACAAACAAAAATAAGTGAATTATGTGGTTAGTTAAAAAATGAACACAACCATGAGAAAAAGAAATCAGAAGCTTAATTGCACTTAAAGTGAACTTATTTTCAACAAATTTTGAGAAAGCCCCAACAAAAATTTCACTGTATAGCATAAGGACACATGTATGGTGTGTTTGTAGATAAAAATCCGTGGTTGAACCATGATTATCTACGTATTGATCTATGCCTATGATAAATCTGAGAAAGACAGCAAAGTTAAATGGAAAAAAGAACATTTCTCAACATATGTTTGATTTTACACGTATACAATCCTTAATAGTTAATTATGGTTAGTTTTGGATGATGTATCCGAATAGTTTCCTAAAATCGCTTTCTTGACAAAAGCACTATATGGTGAAAAATGCTTAAGTATACAGTTTGTCTTATAAACAACGCCACATAAAGCCAATGATGTATATACCTTTTTTCTGCCTTTCTAAATAATCGACGATATTAACGAACCTAGCTTAGATGATTTGTAGATTCTTTTTCAGTTTGCTTGAATGTCCACCCATACCCATCAAAAAGACATTAACAACCATGCTCTCGAAGTCTGAAAATCGTGCCAACAAATATCCCTAGTTAAAAAATTACATTTTAGGGAGGTGAGCTATAACTTGCAATTGAGTTGTACGATAGCTAATGGCTATTAACTGGTCAAGTTGAGTTGACGGCTGGCTACCAACGGCTAGTAGCACGACCGTACCATTCTCGGTGTACAACTTTTGTTTATGTGATGAGGTCGTAAACCTTCTAACCGTTGCTAGACAGCGCTGTTGGACCGACCTCAATTGACTGACAGAATTACTTCAGACGATACTGGAAAAACGACTGAGTCACGTGAAAGGTTTGCGTCCATTAGGTAAGCAACAGTTGGGTTAGTTATCAATTTTCTAACTCACATTCATAACTATGCCGGTTGGTATTCTTATCGTTTGTACAATTGCCGCACCGTAAGCCAAAAGTATTTTGACGTTCAATGGTAAGTAGACAAACAAAAAAGCATGCATTGAAACAGCATATAAAACTTTTCCGTCAGATCAAAAGACACAAGTGAGGCAAGCAATGAGCTAGGTGTGGATAGTGCGTGCTGTAAATGTTTGACAATGCGCAGTGTATGGACGTTGACTGCGCAGCTCCGGAGATGAAACAGTGTAGTGAGAAAGGGTGATGAAAGCGTCTCCTTCCTTTACACCAGTCCGCTAGTAAACTGTTTCATATCATGTTCTGATGACCGCCTTCAAGAAATGCATTACAAAAAAGGAATTTCACATTAGTAGTAATCCTACTTGATCTACCATAGATGAATCGAATCAGACTTGAATTACATCTGAACGGCAAAACCGTTAAAATTTACACATTTTCCATTTCACTTTGAACTGCGGTACAACTAAAGCTCTAACGAATTGCCACACTGTCAAAAATTGACAAGTATTGTACGTTTCAGTGTGTTACTTGAATTATATGGGTGACTGCGTTTGAGTGAACGAGATTATGACAACTAATATCAATGACAAATTATCTACCGATTGAAACGGTATATATTACTCCATGAGTGAACCTGTTTCCCTAATCGATCAAGCACGACGTAGTGGCGGCCGGCATAAATCCTTCATTTTCTGGCTTTAATTTACTCAGTAGACGTCACTTTCTATTATATTTGATGAACACAAAATCCCAAATATGGACTTGGTCTATCGATGTACATTTTCAACAGCGTTTTCATCTTAAGAATCCTGAGTTTACTAGAAAAATGTATTTCAGCAAGGGGAACCGTGCTTCTGGCCATCATTTTTCCTTGTATCTAACACCAAAAAGGTTGCCTCTCACCGAAGTGTGAGCACTGACTCTGTTACTAAATATGCTTTCCTGAAGATTAGATCAAAGTTTCACTTTTGAAACATTTTGTGCTCTGGCAGCAATCTTTGATTGATGAATCACAAAAGTACTTGGAAGCATTTTGAATAGAAGCATATTTGTATGAGGATTCTGGCAAGTAATCGTTCGTCTTCTCATCTTGGCTGAGCTGTTTTATATCGTTCTTAGACTTCAGCCAACAGCTCTAAACTGTGGTCAGTCAGTTTTAGCAATATCTCGGCAGATGTTAGTTATTCATAACTAATGATAGTAACTCTCTATCGTTAGCTTTCAACCAGTTCACTGGAGACTGGAATTTTGTTTCTACACGGTACACTCACTCTGATCATCTTTGCATATTTTTCAAACACTACACAAGGTTAATATTCGGTTATTGGATTCAACTGTCTAGTGGGATACGAACAGATTCAACCAAAACAATTTGATCCATCACCAGAAGACAAAAACAAAAATGATGCATTTGTGTCAAGTCCTATCAGAGTCCACTAGTTGTAAAAGGTTTTGGAAAGCAGAGACACAGATGATCACGGGTCCAAACTTAAAAGCTTTCGGGTAAATAATACAAATGTTTACATAGGATAATTCGATCACGCATAATGTGATTTCACTAAAGCAGTTCTTAACAGAGTTTTCTCGAAAGATCTTGACGAGACTTCTTATAGAAAGATGATCGTAGAAAAATTTATGGAAATATGAAAGCTGCGAACGATCGTGAGTAATGTCCAATTCCTACCAATCAAAACTCCCCACCACTCATCAGGAATCGAAATATATCTGAACAAGTTTAATGGTTTCTGTGATTCCAACCTGCAAAGATATCCTATTCATGGGGCTATTGATTGAACTTAACAGGAGTGTTACAGTTTCTTTCGAAGCGAACGGTTTATCTGAGCACTTTTCACAAACTGTTGTAGTTGAGTCTGCATGTGAGAAGCAGATTGTACCTACTGTAAGGTTTATAGTGCTGTAGTGAAAATCCTTACATCTTGATATCGTTTTTGGTGTCCAGCTGTTGGCCATGACAAACCTTAACAGGGGTGAAACTCGAGTCCAGTGCTTCTTTTTGAAATGGTTTCCGTAATTAGTCTACTGGAATACGGAAGTCTCAATCGGTTGTATGGGATAGTTAACTTAGACCAACCAAGCTTCCTACATCCTGTCAGCCTGGAAGAAATTAAACGAGAATGTTTGATAACCGCGCAGAATCATATCGACTGGTTCATGAGCTGTTTTTTTGTTTAATTATCCTTATTAGTGTTTCGTTTCGTCTTCTGGATGTAGGCATCAACTGTCATTACATTGAAATTTCCCTAACTAATTCCCTGGAGTAGAATCGCTCAATGAAGGTGTGATGTCAACCAGTTGTGTTTATATTCGCATTTTTACAATCCTTTCAAGCGGCATTCAAAATCACTTACTGAACAGAAGTAAAAGAACGTACTGGTTTAACCAACCGGCCTTGGTGCAAAGCAGCTGGTATACTAGGGTTCCGGCATTGATCTGTTTACAGCAGGGTCCTACGTTGCAAACCACTAGCCCTAGCAAGTAGGGCTTACAAAAGCCTCGCTCAGCCAATTCTGCTCAATGGTGGGATTATGCTGGTTTGTCGGTCAGCCACTGCTTATTCACTCTGTTGAGTGGACCACAAACGTCATTGATACCGGTCATGAAGTGAGAGACGGAGTTTAGAAATCAAAGAACCATAACGGCTTTTCAGATTTCAACCCTCAAAATTATAATCAGATTAAGCTGATTTTTACGCAGATCATAATTTGTTATTGCAGCCGCGGCAAATGCACATCAGAAAACGCTGATGTTTCGGGTCGCTGCTTTCACTACAGGTAAGCTTCCATTAAGAATGTTCGTTTTGATAAACCCAAAAGAAAAATAGCTGGTCTCTCAATCAGCACTACGTGAAAAGATGCGGAAAATTTTTTTCGAACGATACAGGAATATTTCTGACGATATAACAAAGTCTGCAGGCAATTCGTTCGATTTTATCGATTTTGAGAAGATGTATAAGGGAAACTTTAGCCGTCATTGTGATTTCTGAAAATTGTCAAGAGTTGGCCTTTACATTCGGTCCCCTTCTATTTACAGACGCCAGGTAATTAAGACAAGATTTAAACGTTGTTTTCTAAACAAGCAGCATCACTTCCGATGTTACGGTTGAAGTTGACACGAATACGAACAAATATGGTTAGAGTCCAAAAAGAAAATAAGGGGCACAAAATGAAACATCAGAAATGAATAAAACTAGAACCATCTTCATAAATGGAACCACAGTCTGCTTGAGTGAAATGAGGTGTAGTTATTTTATGCCACGTGATTCATTTACCAATAATATTTTGGAAAGCAACAACCATTCTGCTTTAGACGTTACATAATCTGATTCAGATTCGTAATAAAAACCTGCTCTAAAACTTTCGTTTCCATTTAATTACAGACAATTTAATTTGAATGAACTCTGAAAGAATCGTTTCTTAAGGCTCTTCTTATTTTTACATCATAAGTGCTACCGAGTTGTTCAGACGGCTAGCCTCCTATTACTAATTTTGCCATCAATTCACTTCGTAAAGAGACACCGTCCAAATGTTTGGAAATTGGACTTGGGGAGAGAAAGACATACAATCCGTCTAGTCCGAGTGGTAACTCTTGTACTTAAATAGAGAAGGTGGTTAAAGGAACCATTAGCAAAAAAGTTAGTCAGACCGAATCATCATCGCAATCAAGGAGCATTGAAAGTTTGCAAATTAGAGAAAGTTTACCATGTCTGAGTCCTACAGGTGCTGATGCAAAATGTTAGATGTGAGAGTAGGATAATTAGCGAAAATAATGAGGTCTGAGGTATGAAGAATAAGAAATATACAAATGTAACCCAAAACATGGAACCAATTTATTTCAACGGGTGGTGTAAATTGTTATCACTGAGGTTAGAGATCAGCCATCTCTCTTAAAAATTGTCCAGATGGTAACGTTACTTCTAGACCCATGAGAGCACCAAGTTATTGACCATGTTGTGAGGCTCCTGAGACTGGGAATATCCCAAACTAAAATATCTCATTTACATCCAGGTGGCCGATGTGGTCTTGCAGTTTCAATGAACGATTTCCAAGAGAGTGAGTTAAACTAAACTCATGAAGATAACTCAAGGAATGTAACGGTTGACATAACATTATGAACGACAGGACTATAAATCGAATTGACCAAAAAACACGCATCTGTCAAAATAAATAGCAAATCAGTTTTCGATTTTGTTGAGTAATTTCAGAACGACGTATTCGTCAGCTTCGTCTGAACAGTTAGGTTCATCCACTTCAAATTAGAGTGTAATAAATGACAGTGATGACGATTTTCGTTTGCTTCTTAGACTACTGTGTAAATGAAATTAGAAATTTGTTGGTGGCAGTAAAATGACTATACACACAATCTTGACAACAAATGCAGCATACCACATAACCTTGGTTCTAGGTTTTGTTACATTCTATCGTGATGGGAAGATAGAATCGTGCTATCACAGATCAGAATTAAAATGACACCTAATATTTCGTCTTGAGAGGAGGTTGGTTTGTCTGTGCAGTATTTTGAAGGTAACGTAGCTGCGTGTTTAAATGATTACTTCACCTTGCTTGATGTGAGTTAACTGACAGGGTTCAAAAGAATAGTCTTACAAGAAAACTGACAGAAGTGCAAGACTGAGTCCTATCAAAGATATGTGCTATCACTGAGTTCAAACAGGACCGCCACCGGAGTCTAACGCTTCTTTTCAAAAGCAGCAAGCTGTAGAGTTTATTTGGACACTAGAGACTCAGTGAAATTTAAATGGTTTCCGATTATTTCCAGCCAAGTTTTCTATTATTTACCAGCAACAGATACTTATATTTTACCGAACACAACCCAAATGTACTCTGAACTTTAGTAAACAACGACGGCTTCTTCAGATTTTGCCTGCTAAGCAGTTCACCTTTCTTTAAGTTAGACAAATATCCTCATTTCTGCCCAAATTGTTCGACAAGAACTTAGACCAGAAAAGTACTAGCTAACTAATGTTGTAAACCTCTCCAGTCCTCTGTGCGTTTTTCACAAACATTAATCATTTTTATGCAAATATCGACGGTATGGTCAAGTCCGAGATGCGTTCAATTGAAGAGTCATTTATCATCTGTGTCATCTCAAAATAAAAGACAACGTTCTGCTCAACGGTTTTGGCGGTCATTGCTAGACATGATATCATACAACAGGGCTATTTCACAATGTAACCCATTCAAGCTTGTATCAGTAAATATCGCTAAGTTGTGGAAGTATTCTACCATAATCCATTAAAGTATTTATTCATTTTGTTTGCACAACTTTGACAAAGGATCTGCCGGTGGTGGATCGCATTTGTTTTACTCGCCAGACGAAAAACAATTTCGTGTTTCAAAAATATTTGTAAGACAAACTTTTATGACAGCAAAATTCATTTCTAAACGAAATTTTACCGGAATAAGCATACCAATTTTCTTTCTGTGAGTAATCTTTCAACAGAACTTACGGATAGACATTTTTATCACTTGGGCTCACTGACTACTGGCAAGTTAACTGCAAGGTAAACCCGTAATTTTTCATATAACAAATATTCAAATGTACTGTGTAACGGTATATCCATAAGAAGCGGTTCGTGTATTCGACGAGTTCTTGTTTAGTTAAAACAGATTGCATTGCAAATGACTATCTCTAGTCTATGATAATTTGGTCTCATAGTCTTCAAAATGATTCAATTACTTGTGTGTACGTCTAATGTCTTGGCATGACTAACAACAAAGAAGCTCTCGACTTAAGTCTAAAACTTAGTCGTAACAGTAAAGTCGTTTATTGTTTTATTTTGCTGACCGGAGGAATCAACTGAGGACAATTTTATAAACGATTTCTATTCAATAATGGTACATCCTCGGGGTGGATAATTTTGTGTGAGCCGAACAACATCCAGTCTAGTGGTGCTTAGTATTCTCAAGGAGCATGTACATGGTGTAGCGAAACGTCGTCCTGCTGGCATCACTATATAATCTAGTGAACGTTGTTTTTTAAGCCGAAATCATCCATTTCATTTTTGTTCGTTGGGTTAGCGGTTATTCCTGCAGTTTGTGAATTTTCATTTCACTTAGATACCTGTTTGGTTTTCTACATTGGTGTCATTTAATATCAATTGCATAAGAAAAAGTGACCTGTATTTTTCTGAATAAAGGCCAGGTTCAAGTCCAGTTTTGATTGCTCACTTCTATAGATAGAAACAAAACAACACACTCCTCGATCCGATGCTAACTTATCATTTGAAATAACTTAACGCAGAACTGAGACAATTCTGCTTTACGGACTTACTTTGTATCCATGCATTCACCTGAACAGCCAGACAAAAGGCCGTAAACCAGACTGATAATTTATTTTGCGTATAGTGGCATTTACTACCGGGTCAACGAACACCTGTTGAGACTGTGAAACAAAGATGATTATCTTATCTTGTCTCAGATGTGTCACATTGGTTTGATCGACAAAGTTTATTGTATGACTAGTTTTGGCACCGGTTATTTTCATTCGAGATGGAATTATAACTGATGCTGGCTTTATAGTTTCACTCAATCCTATTGGTCATAAGTCTGACCAGTTGTTATTAGGGTCCCAGCCACAGCTCAGTATAGCAATGAAGGGGGAAAACATATGTAGGTAAAATGATTCAAAAACAGACAGAAGAAGAGTATGTAAGGGATACATAAATGTTATGCACGCATGCAGTTCATTCTGTGTGACCATGTCCTTGACCAATGATCCCCAACCAGACTACTTTCAGTCATCATATGTGACGAAGATCCATGAAAGTGACCATGGGAAACCAAAACTCTGTTTTCTTAGGTTTTGTCCTCGTAGTGACAGTCAGAATGATGTCACAACCCTTAACCTCTAAGTCACTAGTCAGTCTGTCACCAGCAACCTAATGATTGTATTAGCTCAGCTGATAGAGCGCTTGTCCCGTTTGTGCAAGGTGCTTTTGTCGCTGGTTCGAATCCACCCGAAGTCCTGATTTTTCTCACCTAAGATTGTATGAGCATCACTAGATAGACGAAAATAATAGCTCATATCATAGATTAATTCCACCTCGATGGATAGAGGGCGAGCATATCATTGCCGTTTTGGGCTGGGTACGGTTGCTAAAATGACGATTATTTTCCTGCTTGATGAGTCAAAACCATGACACATATCAACTGCTATTTGCAGGTTTGTGGACCTAAATCGAAAACCGCAAGGTGGCTTCATAATAGGCCAGCCCTACAGGGTGACAATCGGTAATTGCGTCTATCCTGACCGCATGACATTTTAAGCACGTGTGAACCTTGTAAGATCATCAGGTCATTAGGACAGAATAAGATGAAGTTGTTACAAAAATATTCAAGTATCTAATAGGAGTTCGAACGCAAAAAGAGGGAAATGTCAAATGGTACTTGACATTTAGTGAAGTAGTAGCATCTGCAAAAGGATCTTGCGAAAAAACAAATTCACTGGGAGTGACAATCATCATACTTAGTATGTGACAACCACAGATGATGAGTCCACTCGGCTTTTGAAGCCACTTGCGTCAATTCATGACCGTTCACGATTTGTCCCAACATTTCAAACCATCCGGTCCAATTTCTTCATTGTAGGCCTTCGATCTTTCAATTGTCTTTCCAACAAAAACACTTCGTGTTGAGTGAACTTTCTGTCTAGCTGACAGCGTTATCTTTCGGGGCAACTTTGAGATCTGCGTCTAGTCCATAACTTCAAATAACCAAAGTAATTATGATAGGGTAAATTTGCAACGCGGTATGGTTGTGCAGTTTGATAGTCTATACTGTTATGCTTACGAATCTGGTAATAAAAACACAATATGTTTCAAAGTTCAACTTATGATGGACAATTTCGCCGGTTAGTATATGGCTGGGCAGGATAATTCACAACAGAATTTTGCATATTTCCATCCAACTTTTGAAAAGCTAGAAGTGAAACTAACAGAATATGACAGTTGGGCTCCATGAAGACAGAACTGTCCCAAAAAGTAATTTCGTCCTGAATCATTGGAATCTACTCAACCAGTGAGCTGAAGGCATTGCCGAAAAATTACTGGCAGATATAATCCACAGGTAGTTTGCCAAACATTTGGTGTGTTTGACCCCACTTGTAGAAAACTACTTTCTAGACGGACTTATCTTTAGATTATCACAATAATTACTATTCAAACATAAAGGTTATTTTAGGTAAAAGTCTGGCAGATTGATTCTTCTTCGGTAGCTACATTACATATTAGTTTACATTAGGTCTGTTGATTTTTGTTCATTTTTTCTTGCATATTTTTAACATCTCCTCAAAATGGTCGAGTATGATCTTTGCATTAGGTGAGGCGTTGTTGATAATCCGACAGATGTGGATGCACTTCAAAATAACTTAAGTAATACTAACGAGTATATAACAAGTATATATATATGTATTATTTACCGTTTATATTGGGGGAGCAAATGACCCACCTTCATTCAAGGAAGGTTGAAACGGTGGTAATGAGAATAAAAAATAATTCCTCACAAGTTGGCAGTCAATTACAGGTTGCAGCACGATTTTCAACGCAACGTACCACAGTCATCAAATGGAAATGCTTCTTCTGACATGCTGAAGAAAAAAAATTGGAAAAGAACCAGCCTCTTAAATAATCAAAGGTTCTGCACACCACCGTAATTCTAGCACAATCAAGACTTTTGCATCAAAATCATAAAATGCCTTTCCACAGGGCGACCTTTGTCAGAAGAAGAAAAAACGATAGCGTCCAGTTTTAGATAACCCAGAATAGTCGGTAGGTAAAATTTATAGTTCAATCATATAGTTCAATCACAGCATTACTTGTGGAGAATCACGGGCGTGTGGGACAATAAGTCCATTGTATCGAGGATTGACTTAATTGCGGCGTTCTGAGGATCAGTTTTACGTCCTAGTTTTATTATCGTCCACTATGGTGATGTCAGGTAAAAATGTATTGTCCTCACAACCGGAGATCACATCGGGCCTAATGAACAAGGTTGGTGTTATTACTGCTAGTTCCTCAAAACTGTATAGTTAAGATGAGGGTACTGTATCCCTCGAGTCTTCACTCAAGCAGTTGTGCTAACTCGACAAACACCGTGTGTGATCCGTCATAATTGAGGAACAAACGCACGACTTTCTGAATGACCGCAGTTAACACTACAGAGAACAAGGTAGTCGCCTCAAACCCGCGAATTCCGGAGCTTAAGCTGTGTAAAACCATTCTAAAGTTGGGCAGCACGAATGAAGAGCACGTGAATGATGTGATATGGGTTCCGTAGTAAACGATTGGAAAATGAAGATTCAGTCACTTTTTGACAACCACGACCGCCCAAATTATGATGGAGGACGTATGTTTACGCCAAACGCGCTTCTTCTTTCGTTGGTACCGGATCAGAAACATGAACCGGGAGTTCACTATCCTTCACAGCCAAGTTGAACGAACTGACTATGGCCAAATTAGTCAGAGTGGGAGACTGGCTGGGAAACAGTCTCTCCGCTCTTCAGCTGTGCGGAATGGAGACTGTGGTACGTAAACTCAGAATGCCCAGTCGATCAAGAACTGTGGTGTGCATATCGCTGACGCGCTTAATTTCAAGGAGATGGAGACTGCCGTGCAGGTTGATGGGTTTTATAGTCCATACGGTTGAATGGGTTGCAGCGAGTTTGGCTCAGAAGTGACGAGTGAGTCCTCTTTGAAACCAGATGCTGTTTCAACAAGTAGCCGTGTTGATGCAACTTTAGTCACTCTAGTATGGTTTCATCTAGCGTCGTAAGATGTTGCAGTCTGTGATCAGTGATGGCTTCAACTTTTCAGGTCTCATGTCCATGACTTTCAGTGAGTCATTTGTCCCGGTCACTATCATATGGAAAAAACACAAGAACACTGATGTTACAGCAATGGGTCCCGAATGATTGGGAGAAGTTGGGTTATTCACGCTGAGTACAAGCACGTTTCAAAACCGACAAAGGTGGAATGGAGAAATCCCACTTGGCAAAAGGAACTTGAACTATCCTGCTACGGTATCTGCTTTCGTCAGTTTTAAGTGTTTGACAGCAAACTTTTCAATTACAGAGCGGACTATTTCATGAACTTTGAAGTGCGATATATACTTTCATGATCGGACCGACGACAAACCAGTTCGGAAGCAGAATCAAGCTGGCTGCTTGCTTACGTCCAGTACTGATAAACCAACATTACTTCGGAACATACTCCTTTTGGGGCTGTTTGGATGAGCACGGTTCTCTTTACAGGCCTCTCTCAGGTTTTTGGGGAAAAATGCTAAGGATATATCTTTCTTCCGTTACTGGCACACCTAATAAACAGCTACTTATTGAAGTTTTCATACGTATGTTTTTGTGGTGTTGGCTTTAAGAAAGTGTTACCGACTTTCCATTCGACAAATGGACAGAAAGAATTGAGAAACATATAAAGTAAATAGAAACTTTTCTTGTATCACCGTTACTACACTTGAGTAGAGACTGCGGACAGTCACTAGCAGTTTTTCTCTGTGTGTGGAAGTCCCACCTTCAGAATGACTTGAACTACGTAGCGTTGCAAAGAGCTCATCAGAAGTTAAAACTTGAAGAACAACCTCAATTTCGGCTTAATCTTCGGTGGAAATACAACAAAATGAACAGAACTAATTGTCAAGTAAGGACTGCGTGGAACCCAAGACATTTTGAATCCAGTATAACTTTTGGATTGCAGACATGGTTATCATATTAACGCGTTGCTTTAGTGCAGCAACTCCAGTTTGTGAACAAGGGACTTCTGCATGCAAAGATTAGGGTTTCGCAACCGGATTCCAATAGCTTTCGCAGTGGCCATGATACGACACTGTGAGCATGCAGAGCTTCGGGTTAACTCAAATGTGAAATCTACGTTGACAATTTGACCCGAGCTGACTAGCTGTTTTAAGGTTGCACCATTGCTCTATGATCGTCAATCCATCAGGTTGATGCTTATGAATTAACTCCGACAGTGCCTTGTTGTATAACTGACGTTATCTGCCCCATAAGAACGTTAAAACGACTTAATTAAAAAATGAGGTAACCCAACTGAGCAATACTGTTTGGACTTCCCTTTCAATAACGTTAAAGAATGTGCGATGGCCAACAAATTTACATTCAGAAACAATAATTCTAAATGTCAGTTTTTTTTCTATAGACGACAGCAAACTACCGTCTCTGGTTTGTGGATAAATTTCAGGAGCAACTCCATCTGTCATAGTTATTCCTCTGGTCAATCCCAATGTCACAATTAAACCACATGCTTACCGTCTACTCTCCTAAAAAGACTATTTACACCGTTCTGAATTATCACAACATTTCATTTTTCAATCGAACTTTACATTTAAACTTCATCGTAGGCCTATTAATCATATATGAAAATAGTATGGTAGTTATAGAAAGTGTTTATCTAGGTGACTGTGACTGGTCTGTGAGGTTTCATTAGGTACTGAAGTTAAATAAGGCAAACGCTAGATCTAGATGTATTATTTTGTACGTGCTCAGAGGCAGCCGATATTAATTACACACTGAGTAATCCATTGTGAACAATACATACAAACCAGATGGAACAGCAAAATAACCGTTCTTTAAAAATGGGGTTCTAAATGAAAATGTTTGTACTCGGTATCCTTATGGAAACGCACCGCCCAAAACAGCTGTTACTATGGTAGTGGTCAACCATCGTGTGGCTTCTCTAAAGATGACAGATGCAACCGAATTTTCTCAACTATCTACTCTGTACGCGTGCTTCTATGTAGGCCCTCTGTAGGAGGACTGTTACGAACCATTTGCTGTTTTCCCCAGTTATTCAACCAGTTGCATGCGAGGAATGCTTACCATTTTCTAAACGACTCAAATCTTATTCTACTATACAGGATCGCTTCACTTGCACCTTTTTGAGTGATGTCTAACGTGCTGGAATGCTCTGATCTCTTTCCACTTGGTGCGTTTCTGAATGCCGCCTGGTAGGCTGGTGCACGCTTCGAGTTTTTTTATACGCTTTGTTGCTTCCGTTGGTCACAGGCTAGGCAGGTGCTAACTACTTATTATAGTTCCGAACAAAGATGAAAATATACGGTTCCTTTCCGAAACCTCCTATGTTCTTTTAGTTCAGTACCTGATGAGACTGCGTTTCAAATACTCTTCACGAAGGGAGTTCAGAACTGTTAATGAACGAAGGTTGAGCGCATACCCGCTTTTCCACCAAATGGTTAAACCAACCGGGCGGACTAAACTTTTATTGCATCAGTACACAAATTTATTGAACCATACTCAAGTTTTCTTTATAACCCACTGAATACAGCAAACACACCAGCATGTCAGTCAGACTGCTAGTGCAAAATGTTTTAAGTTCTGTGCCTGCCCGGTGTTCGCTGTCTTCGTATTACCACCACTGACTCTCCTCATATAAAAATGCCAATAGATTATAGTTCTAAACAGATATCTGTGCGTAAACGGAGTGAAATTTTCTAAAGCATAAATTGGGCAACGTCAGCCCTTTGTCTCTATTCTTCTTAGTGTAAGAGCGCACACTGTTTACCTTGTATTTTGCCTACGGTCAGAACTCGATCAGTTGCCACAATGCACGTCTGGTCCAGAATAGCCTTCCAGTTAGTCATAGTTGGTATGCGACTACAAGAGACCGGGGTTTAAGCACAGGTATAAAAATTCTAGTAATTGAGCACACTCACAGTGCAAGAAAAACTATTCAAGAAAGTGAATTCTTCACTATCGTATCCGCTCGACTGCATTCGTGAATCCGACATTCAGCCCAAAACGCAGCAAGGTTTCAATTTAAACGACAGGTGCCATTCTGTTTGATCTGGCTTTTCTACTTAACGTTTTCGTCCCAGCATTTTCATGTTTTGTTTTATTTGGTCGTGCACGTTTTGGTTAATGTTGGTTTGTTCCATCCGTCATGTTATCCACGATCCAATCGCTATGAATTTTCACTATATCTCACAACTGGTCTGAGGACCCACACTGAATATATGAATACCCATACTTCCCAAATAAACACTGTCACACCTAATCTCTATTTAAAACATTCTATGAATGTACCACACCCCCGACAGTTTGTCACCAATCTGTCGATCGGTGGAATCTCGAAGGACTTAGCAGTTCGTGTTTTTGTTATTTTGGGTGGTAGAGCAACCGTTCCGTCTTCAACGATACTCAATTATCCCCGGGCCGGAAGCCGTAGGTCGATTAGAGTTTCTCTTTCATCTGACTGCGATCTTGAACAAGGATAGTTGTAGGTGCTGTATGCCACATGTTTATTCTGGTATCGTTTATGCCGTACGTCTAAACGTCCTGCGCTCCATTTCGTATCGCTTTCTTCATTTGAATACACAGACAATGGATAAACTCCTGGTCTGTCCACAGCATGTAGGCTGAAATAATTATGTTTGCATCGTTGCATGCTTCGCAAGGTGGCATCCAAAAATTCCTCTGTTAATCACTTTTATCTTCCATTGCTTCCACTGTTCCGTTATTTCAAGTATGGCTGCACCGTTGCGTCACTTCGCTGGTTGGTGGTTGATACAGGGATGTTCGTAAGTACCCACTATACCAACTGTAGCAGTTCTCGAAAACCACAAACCCTGATCCATGATATCTTACCGTGGTACTTCAAAATGGGTTATGACACCTTGATAAAGACGCGCGTAACCGTTTTGCTCACTTGATCGTCTATGGGAGGGAATTTTGCCAATCGTGTAAAGCGATTAGTTATATGGCGATTTCCTGCTGAACTTGCTGGCAGTAAGCCAAAATCCCGTCTCCTGTATGATCTCTTGGGCGTCGACCGCAGCGTCATTGTCGTTCCTGGGCTGTGTTGACAACTGGTTAAATCGGTCTGTCATGGGTCAAGCTGCTTTTATTCGCAGTAAGTCAAGCAACTGTTGTCGCCTCATGTGAACGTAAGTGTACGCAAGTCGATGTTTGCTCTCCCTGTGGCTACATCTCGTCTTCAGCTTCATCTCGACAACAATTTGGCAGTTTCCTGGGCTCTGTCATTCTAGATTTGTAGTAGCACTATCAACTCGGGGGACTTTCCCTCAGATTTGCTTATTAACGTGAGACGTTCAGGAATTTCACCCAGTTGGACATGTCGATTTCAACTGACGAACGTTTCTTTGATAAATATCGGTAATAAGTTTACGTGGATGGTTGAAGTTAGCAAAAAGTTTGTTCCTATTGGTGACAAGAAAATGTCTAGTACTTTACCGAGCCGACCGTTGACATGTTCAACGTTGACATTGAAACCTTGTAGTCAAAACGTCCAGCTGGCCAGTCACCTACATGGACCCTCATCCCCCGCCAACCAAATTAACCACATGAGATGCATCTCAGCCTGACAGACAAATCTTACAGCCTCATAACATCAGGACGACCAGCAGGCATTCTCTCATCGTGGTGGAAAACTTTATCTCTGCCTCTGTCAATACCAGGTTGATTCGCCCGTTTGCCCATGACGTCTATGAAGGTTCAACACTTTCTTCTGCCATTTGCAACAACCAACCCTGTGACTGAGTCATCCGAACTGAGGATCGTGGAACAGCGTAGGCGGGTGGCAACATCCAGTCTAAGTTTTCAACTGAAACAAATTTCTTGGTTTTTCTGGGAACCTGAGAAAGAGGATACGCTTTTAAGAGAACCTCCGCGTGAATTTTAGATAATTAATTACCAGTTTTGCAGTAAAAATGTTTTTGTTCGTAACTTTTCTCAACAGTGGTTGGATTTTTCTGTTCTTAATTATGTACTAAAGGCAGACGATCATATTTTGATCGTTACGGTTTTTATTGCAGCTCAACTTTAGACTAGTTGAGACAGTTTGTTTTAACACTAAGCTGAAAATTCTCATATGTTCTGACATTGTGTTCAGGAATATAGTGATATCATCCCGGTACGCTTTTACCCCTATGTGATTTTCTAGAATGCGTACCAACAGATATCAGAAAGTGACTCGGGCATCGGAGGGTTCTACCGATATCCAAAATAATTAGTCCGTTTACATAAAAGGCGGATTTCCCTATGTCTCTTCATGTCCGTTGGAGTTGTCGACAACCGGAACACAAGTCTACAGGGGAGATTTTCCTGATTTCATATAGACGTGTAAAAATTTCATAGTTTGGTCATCTCTGACAGTCGCTCAGTTTAGCTCTGTACAGTCGATGGAAAATCATTAGATCCAGTTTTCTTCTGTGGCTAACAGTACTGAAAATAAAAATGAACTACTTTTTCGTTGAATTGCTCCACTCCCTTTCACATTCATCTAGCCACCTCTCCGAAGTCAGGGTGAATGGTATTCTTCTGTAAATTGGTACGCATTCTGCATATTATTTCAGGTCTATCGAATGTATGTTCCATCCACGTAGTCCGTCTTCATTTTTAGCATTAAAAAATGAATACACAAACTCACCGGTATCCTGCTCAACAGCTGAAAATAAATATTCGCTAATTGACCTGCCACGACACCACCCACTCGCCATCGATGTTCTCATTTTTGTTATACAATTCCATAGTGTCATCACCGCTGACTAACTTTTGTTTCGTTCTATGTTTGTTCTCAGTATACATGGTAGCTTGGCCTCTGTTTGAGTTGTTTCACATTGTCAATCACTAACGTCGCTTGACATAACCTAAGATCTCATAGTTGATTTTTAGCAACCCGAGCCCCAAGCATTTACTACACTGTCTCTTCCAACGAGACTGCACCCCAAGTATTTGGGTTCACTATCAGTCACCTATCCTGTTTATAATTGACTTTCCGACCCCCTTGTATTTCACTTGGATTGCTTATCAATTTTCGATCGGCACTTTTATTCATAGATCAACAGCATGACCGTCCTGTAACACAGAACAACAAAGAAAATTTTATGGAGACAATGGCAAACTGTCCCATTTACTACATGGGCGTGTTCAGCTTCTCTTTGTTCTGCTTTGTTCTTGATTCACTCTCGAAATTGTCACCGCCTTTACCACCTGTTCAAGTCGCCTAGTTTGTTCGCTGACTTCAAAACTTTCTCACTTCTGTCCATAATGGCAAACGTTCTGCCACTCTGGCCAACCTGTTAGCAGCCATGATTCCACATGAATCTGCCATCCGCATCTTTTTCCTCAGTTCGGGTTGCCAGTTTTAGATGATTCGATCTCTCAAAAATATCTTCTTTGGCTTATCGTCCCCATCCAGTGGATTTAATGTCGACTGTTGTGTAAGGCATTAATAGTGGATCAGAGGGATGTGAGAACAACCAAAGTGTATATTTTTGTATCACATATCGTTTACTACCTTCTAAATCTGACACCTTCATGACGAACTGTACACAAAAACCAAATACATGATTCAGAGTTCGACTCCTGTTTTTAACTGTTACTTACTAGATTTGAGCTACCCGAAAGAACCCGGCCCGCATGTTACTCAATATTTGTGGCAGGTTGCGTCATATTGTGCACCAATCACCTAGACATGTATCATAGGCACTCATCTGTCTCATTGGTATAGACATCACCGCATCTAAAGGTGGACTGTCAGATTACATATAAGGCAAAACATTACGGTAGGTCACGATCATGAACAAGCTGAGCAATACTCCTAGGTGTGAGCAGCAACCTCAATCCAATTGCATGGTGTGTATAATTAAGAGCAGACTGTGGTCTTCGACTTACATCAGTTGCGATGTGGTCGCCTTTGAAAGGTAGACTCGGATAGACCCGGTTCTTAGAAACCGTACTCGCGACAGTCTTGACCAGTCCTTTCTGGCTGTGACTACCGATGAACTTCCGAAGATATCCATTTGCGTGTTGCATGTTCCTTAATATCTGTTCATCTCCTTTCAAGCAGACACTGGTGCAAATCTGCCGGGCTGTATGAAACAAGGTTTGCACCAGACATCGTTTGTCGGCAATCACCGCAAATGCTGACCGTTCCGAGTGGCTTTGTGGTGCACTGAGCGTTGTAGCGAGCCATCCTTCATTCTTGTAAGCGGAACATCTGAAAACACATCAACCGTCGTTTGCTTCTTCTCCACGGAAAACAAAAAGATCAGGACGAACGAAATTAAAAAGGTTGAAATGCGATAGAAAATAAATATTACGGGTAAAAACAAAATACCATCTACCTATCTTTTATAGAGGCTTGGATCATTTGTGACGTCGAATAGTTGCAATTCAATCATTCTCAAAAATACATTTGCAAATGTTAGGCCCAATGGACTATCCAGTACTACACCATCAACTTGTTTATAAGACGGTCCTCCAAAATCAAAAAGAAAATTCTTTATGCAACAAACTATAATTGCTTTGGGTTAATCAACTGAGAAGCAAAATGGTAAGTTTTGAACAGGAAATAAAATTGCACAAAAAAGTAAACTCTTTCTCGGATGGAAACGTTTGTGATTAAAGTATCAACGTCCAATGTAGATTCACCGATGCGTTCTCCAAAGTTTTGTCAGTTCTAAAGAATCTTCCACATAATGAGAGACAAACCTCAGAAGAATGAGATGGAAAATGTCTGCAAGTCATCTGGCAAGCTTGTTAAACGCTGAGTTGTCCATGCACAGGATTGACCTTAAGGGGAAATAGCGCATTCTTTTCTGAGTACTTCTTAACTGTGGTGTGCGGGTACCCATTGGTTTTACTCGGTTATATTGAAGTTGCGAGATATATCCATATGGTAGTAATATTAGAAGCTTTCTTAAGATTGGTTTCTCCATCAGAGTATTGATGTCAGTCGTATTGTCTGCTTGGAACTTTCGTGTGTCTTCATGAACACCATTCATTGTGGACTCATAGTCAGCCTTGTTTGTGGTAACTTTATGAGAACCTTTATCTGGCCGGACGAAACCCACGTCGTTCATTTCTCACGGTTGTTTTAAAACTTGATAATGATCAAATGTCAAATAGCATAGTTAAATTCAGGGAGTGGTGCAAAATATCGACGAGCTTCGCGCAGAACCATCTTTCATTGTTCTGCGATGTTGAAGATATCTTTTATTTAACCATACAGGCTTTCAATTTGTACCTGTGTCTGCAATCGATCGAATATTTTGGTGGGACCATAAAAGTTCAGTTTGAACGATAGACCCTTCAATTGTGCACGCGTAAACTGAGTTATCTACGTGTTTCTGTTATTGTTGCTATTCGCATGTCCAATATATTTTAATGCTTTACGTTCGTAAATGTAGAGACCAAACGGAGTGCTATCATCTTGCGACGTAAGTTTTCATCGTTATTGGTGAACTGGATCAAGAGAACTCAGTGTTTCAAATTAAACGAACCGAAAAATGCCAGTGAGAAAAATTCAACATCTGATTACAGATTTTCAACGAATTAGGCCTTTCACGTTGCTGCACGTTGACAACCAACATCAATTTGGGTAGGTACTAGTCTACTGATGTCTGGCACTCTTCAGACTCCTAGAACAGACAGTATTTTGAAAGGAATGTGAACATATTACATACTCATCAATCTAACCACAAAAAGGAGCAAAAATATTTACTGCACGAAAAATTCTGCCCAAAATACTGGTGATCATCTGTTCGAACTGGTTTAGACTATCTCCTCCCAATGAGTCATCTCAGCGTGAAGTGCTCTGGTTGACAGTATGTTCATTATCTAAAGAAACGTATAGGGAATATCTGTTTTGATTTTGTGAGATCATCTAATAAACAAGTTGGTGGTGTAGCAATGGTTAGTCCATTGAACCCAACTCTTGCAGATATATTTTTAGGAATGATTGAAGTTAAATTTTCTGATGCTATAGATGGTGCCAGTTTCTAGAAACGATGTGTAGAAAATATTTTGAATTTCTCCCATTAATGTTCATTTTGTTTCACTCTTAAACCTTTCCTGTTCCGTTTATTGTAATCTTTCCGTTTCTCATAAAGAGGAAACAAACAACAGTTTATCCTTCCTGGACATTTCTCTCACTAGAAAACAGGATGGCTCACTAAACCACTCAGTATACAGCAAGGCCACTTGGGGCGGTCAGTATCTGCAGTTTTCTTAATTTGTGCCTATTAATTATAAGACCCGATTGTAAAAAGTCAGGGCTTTGGCTGGATTCGAACCGGCGACAGAAACAGAACCAAAGTCCTGACTTTTCACAACTGGGTCTCATCTGAATCATAAGTTTGCCAGACTATTTATTAGTAATACGGTTTCTATTGCTGTTGATATCCGTTTATCCTATTTATTCTAATGTTTTGCGTTCGTGACTAAAGAGTTTAGACGATATGTTAATATCCGCGATAGATCTTCTATCGTTATTACTTAATAATGTATTTGTTTAAACAAGACGGAGACACTAAGTAAAAATTCAAGGGCTATAATAGTGAATGTCTATTGTTTTTCGTGGAACTATCTATCACAACTTTGGGTATGCACACATTGGTGTGTAATCAGATTGACTGACGACACCCAGTCGTTAGTTTTTTGCCTAAAGCTGGTGGTCAGCCTTGTTTCACAACTTTTATACAAAACACTCAATCAGCCGTAGTTGAAATGCGTGACTACTCTGTTACGTATGATAAAGCATCCGCCCACCGTGTCCAGGCTGTTTGCGATTTTTGTTCTAAACATTGGACACAACATTCTCCAGATCGCAACTGCACCAAGCCTTGGTGGGATTGGAGGTACTGGACAGCAGGCCAGTCAGGTTGATAACAAACCTTACTGCAACACTGATAAATAAAACAGTTTTTCACAAAACCTGATTAGAAGACTGGAGCCACACTTGTAACAAGTTGTTGGGTAAAAAGAAGTCAGTATATAGTCAACAACAAATCGAAAGCTTAATAACAGTACCTCTGGTTGTAAGATGTGCTTATTTGTAACCACACTTGTTTGGTTAGCATTGAATAATGAGTAAATCTGGCAATGGTAGATAGTAAGGATCTATACTGGAAATCGTAACAATGGTAACAGTCCACCTGTAGGGTAATTTAGGGAAGACAAACGTGCATACGTGGTTGAAAGTGACGTAAGTTTAACAGAGGTTAGTACGCCATAATGCGTGTGGGTATTCACCTTTTGATTTGTTCAATCTGTTAACTAGTTACGTGGTTGAGGGTAAAATTGTCGGTGGTCTGCATAACGCCACTCGAAAGTGAAAAACCCCGAGTATTGTCAACCGTGCACAGCTATCGTCGTTATAACCTCGGTTACACACCTGAACATTTACATGTCTGGAAGAGAACGTTCATTCAACTTCCCCTTGTTAAAATTGGCAATACATTAGCTGGCTTTGCAATGATACTAGAGAAAATGTTCATTCTCAATTGGTCAGTAAGTTGGTTTTAGCACAAGGTTGGATCTGATACAAAAAACAACACAGACCTGTACAGAAGAGCCGTTCTGATGGACCACTCAACCAAAAACTAACTAATAGACACACCTACATCCGGCAAATGGAACATTACTGCCTTCGTAAAAAGTGGTCTGTTCTCCGTAATCTTTGAAAAGTTTCCTTCCCTGAGAGTGGTGTGCAAATTACATCTGTCCTATAAGGAAATGAGAATAATTTACAATACGTTAGCTAATTATAGCTTATGTCGTTAATTCAGTAGCCATAGCTACCGGAATTGAATACTTTTCATGTTGGCGCACTAGACAATCCGCCAGTTAGTAAACACTGATTTTTCATCACCTGTCCTGTTTAATAAACTTGAAACAATGTATTTAATAAATTTATGTTGCAGATCATCATACAGGTTGAGAATATCCGCGTTTCATATAACATAGTCTTACTACTTCGAAGCTAGTATTTTGCAGAACCATGAACTGGTAAAATCTCTTTCAGCAATTCAATACCACAAGGTGAACATCTTACCGGTCACTGACATTTATTTGATTCTCATCAATCACAAACTCAACACAACTGACCGTATGAAATTAACTGATAATCATAGAAACCATTCAGATATTAATTGCACTTGACATGCAAATGACTCGCGAAAGATGGCCTCGCGAAAGACGGCATACAAAATATGTACATAGTATGTACACAGTGTATTTACTAGTGATTAGTAGGGGAATTCGGTATTTACTCCTGCCTAATGTGATGTCAGTGGTGCAGTGGTAAACACGGTTGCCTCATGAACAGTATGGCTGGAGTTCTAGTCTAGCTCTGATGAGGGCGAAACTCGAGTCTACTGCTTCTTTTCGAAAGATGCCGACTGGAAAGTCTATGGGAGTGCGACAGCATATATCAATCATCAATGATTTTTTATCCGTATGAAAACCGAAATCCCCTACTACGCATCAGTAATCGAATACCGCTCAGCAGATCAATGATTTCTGTGATTTCAACTTGGAGAGGAGTCCTAGTCGAGGGGTCATCGATTGGATTGAGCAGACAATAACTGTGTCTTCTCTCGAGACGATCGGACAAACTGATCATTACTCACAAGCAAAAGTGGTTGAGCGTTCACATATGATAAATCGGTCTTGTTTAATGTGAGGTCAATTGCGTAGTGGTAAACACGGTTGTATCATGAAAACGTGGCTGGAGTTCTAGTCCCGGTCGTGGCAAGAACATGTACTAATGACGAGCTCTAATGAGAGCGAAACTGGAGTCTAGTGCTTCCTTTCCAAAGGGGCCAACTGGAAAGTCTATGGTAATGTGACAGCTGTGATCATTTATGGGTTGTTTTTATTTTATATTCTCCACGTTACGAGCAATTCAGCAATCAATCTACGGCCCTGCTGTTTATTATATTATTGACATGGACAGAAAATTAACAAAAGGGATGGAGGAATGAACTACTGAACGAATAAGTTGCGCAAAGATTAGACCATTAATAACAGTTTCTGGGAAGAAATTTGATGCTCTAGGTTGTTAATCATTCTGCCAGATTTACAGTTAAGCTTAAAAGAAAGCACACAGTAAGTCACGGTGATAAATCAGCTCAAACTAGTAAATGATGCTTTTTTTAAAATAGTTGAAAATTAAATTATGAAAAACATAAGTGATGAGAGACAATTTTACCAATATAATTGAACATCACTCAGAGTCGATTACAGCCTTCTCATTATTATAATTTTTCCAGGCAGTTCCTGCCGAAAAGAAGCACTAGCTCGTCGCTAGTGGAGATCTTTGCCAGATACGGGATTTGAATTCCGGTCTCAACTTCGTAGAGAATTTTTATTGACCACCGCGCCACGATAGTTCTTTTGTGCATAATGTGAGGTCATTTGTGAAGGTGTCCACATCCCCTCCTCATGAAAGTGTGATCTGACAGCGTGCATTGTCAACGAGTTATAACAAGAACATATCTTGAGTATAATGGTTTAGTTCCACAAGGACTGCCTGAAACATCCACGATCAATCTAGACTTGCGATTGACAGAAGCTGAGGTTTAATTCATTCGTGAAAAGTGTTTGAAATAAAAGCTTTTCACATAAACAACAAGAAGTGCCAATTTGCTACACGCAACATGTGATATAATACGCATACCTACTTTCTAACTACAACAAAATAGAAGCCTCCAAATTTATTCACCAAAGTAATGACAGAAACCCTCAGAATGTGTTATTGCATGATTATATTCTCAAATAAAAGTGACATATTCTGAAGCTGTATTCTTTCTACACATGACGAAACGTTTATTTCAATGAGTAAGTTAATCAAAATCTTGTGAACGAAGCCATTACATGTGAAAAAGATTTTACTGTTCAATATATCAATGAGATGTCAATATGTAAACGTTTCAATAGATTCACATTAAGACATTCCAGCCAGTGAGCCCAGATATGTGTAGAATAAAAACGGCACATAAACAGTTCAGGTATTGATGAGGTTCTACTGAGCGATTTATAGAACTCCAAACAATTGTCGAAAAATTCACGTGCAACGTGATGTTACAAACAAACGGAAATCATTTATGGTTCAACCAATTAGACTGGTGTTCCTCCAAAGAGTTGCACTCAAGCCAGTGAGGAAGAAGTCACGTGGGATTTATAGTATTTAGGAAAACATTTGTTGTGTCCGTAAACGCTCCCGGAAAAGCTGACCTAAATTGGTTGCTATATGCAATAGTAAAGTTCAATTTCAGCACCTTGGTATTCCAGAATTAAGGGTTGAAAGAGTATGAACACTCTCATCCCATTATTTATATATATGTTGATAATAGCTTTTATAAAAGTTGAATAATTCAGCTTGCGAGGCTACTCAATGCGCATATATTTTTTAAAGAGGTATCGATAAATTGCTTGTTAATCAATGTTTACTGAGCAGTGTATAGCCAAAATAAAATAAAGACTGATTTTAACGAAAAATTCACACCGATATTTGGAAAATTGAGAATGGAAGAATGAATTACACATTCTCTAACAAAAGTATTCTTGGCTAATCTACAAAGATGAGAAATCAGACTCACAGGAAAACTATGAATTAAAACTTTGATCATAAATGTGGGTGAATTCTAATAACAAAAAAAACTAATTCAATTAGCCCGATGTTAAGTTAGCAAGCTGGAAAAAACAGCGTATCAACCCTTTTTTGGTCATATTAGTAATTCCTGTTGAATAAACATTTATATACGGAAAAAAGGTGCTATTAAATACTGAGTCTGTTTTACTCAGCTCGTATAAAAGTTAAAAGTAACCCAGGTGGTGAAATGTTCAGACTGAATTATGTAATTCATTTCTTCAACGGACTTTTATATATCCACTTTCCCGAGAATTATTCATAAAATATCTGCATTATATAAACTGAACATCACCCACAATTGATCGCAGCTGTCCCATTCCCATAGACTTTCCAGTCGGCCCCTTTCGAAAAGAAGCACTAGACTCCAGTTTCGCTCTCATTAGAGCTTATCAGTAGTGCACATCATCGCCACCGCCGGGACTTGAACCACGGATATGCTGTTCATGAGGCAACCGTGTTTACCACTGCGCCATTGACCTCACGTTAGGCACGACCAAATTATCATTGTGAACACCCAACCACTTTCGCTTGTGAGTAATGATCAGGTTGCCCGATCGCCTCGAGAGGAGACACAGATACTGTCTGTTAACTCCAATCGATGACCCCTCGACTAGGACTTCTTTCCAAGTTGAAATCACATAAATCATGGACTTGTTGAGCGGTATTTGATAACTGATGAGTAGTAGGGGATTTTGATTTTCATATAGATTGAACGTTAATTTTATATATTATGCAAGTAATGGCATGCATAAACATTCATCTCATTAGTTGAGTAATTTGTGCTAGTGCTCATTTACACATTCTGAGCTCTTTGGAATCGTCAATGTATACCAAATGCTGTTAAATTTATGATGGCTATAATGAAGTGAATAGAATGATTTGTGCACTCTTCAAAACTAATATAAACAGAAGGTTATGATTTGCAGAACTATTCGATCGGTGACAACGAAGGTAAATAACTTCAATGAGATAAATTAACAGGAATACAACATTTTTGAAATAACTATATTGCTAATGCATGCCAGTATCAAAGTTGGTTTAATTAAGTGAGCTGAATGTTGTCCCAACTTGTCCAACTCCAAGACAATAATAGGAATGGCGGTAAGGGTGTTGTCGGTCACATCAAGGATTCCTGAGCCCAAAGTACAAGCCACTACTTGAATATTTATTGTTTTATTGTGCAACCCTAACCGGGGTATATAAGTCAGTCTTTATTGGTCAACCACCTCCAATGTTTTCTACTTTTTCTTCCGTCTGCCTTCTGCATCTGTAGAGTTCTGTTTATACGTTTTCGGATTATTCTTTTGGGAGCTAGCTTTCTTAAGATTCTTGACCCGTCATATACTGACTCTGTCTTGTTACAACAGAAGTTCACCACAAGCTAGCTTTTGTAAATAACCAAGTAATTTCACTTTCAGTCGCTCGTCTATGGATAATCTAGGTCATCTAGTTTTGTGAATGATCTCTTATTGGTTTTACTAAAACTGGCTACGAACATTTAGCTCAGTTTTTAATTGCAACTTGAGTCGATAGTCACGTTCCTTCAAAAACTTTCACAAACTAAAGGAAATGCCACCAACAACGGCATCAATTCATATGATCATTCTGACCTCTACCTGTTGTGATCATATGGATAATAATTCAACAATTTGTTTTGACATCTAAAACCTTTGGAATATCATTTAGCACTGGCCGACAGCAATTTGTTCCTAACCAAAAAAGAATACACAAACGGAAGCTGAGAAACCAAGAAAATACACCAGAGTGCAATCATCAGCTAAAAGTGAATTTAAAACACTTAATCGCAACAGGTCATGTGATTGACCTTGTCACTTCGTTCATGATCCTATTGCGCAACCGCAACCCTAGGTTGTTGTCGTTCTCCGAGGCATTGCTGATCAAGCGTCACGCACTAGTCCTTTGCTGGCAAAAGGTGCTGACGCAATCAATTTCGTTACCGTGGCAGTGAACCCTGATTACCCCCATGTTGATGTTCGTTCATTTCACTGTTTTGTCGCCATGCGCTTAACCTATATAACTGAATGTTTTATGTATTCGACTGATGAGAATAAACGAAATGCTTGCACCTTGCAATGTATGTCTTCTTGCCGTCCTAATGAACTGGATAAAGGGAATTCAATGTTTCAAATTTAAAACAGTTCATTCCCTTCAGAATTTTGAACAGAACAGTCAGAAAACGAAAACTGGTAGATGCAAGCATTTCCTATTGACTTATCAGCGCCAAAGTTACAATAGCCTAAAACGGTTTTTTATATCGAACAGTTAGGGGAGTAGGATGGATAGTCAGTCGGTAGGTCAGGAAGAGTCATTAAGTCCAGGAAAAGGGTCAAATTTACGAGCAGTTGTTTCTGAACACATAGGGTCGTCTTAAGTCAACTGATTGTGACAGCTTCAGCAAACCGTAAGAATCGTGGATTGGCGTGACGTAATAGAATTCTGAATACACAATCTGGGTCGATAACGTGTTCGCTAGTCAGGACGTGTCTTGCGACTGCTGACGCTGGTTGCTGGTGTGTTTTAAAGATATTGTCGTTCTTTTGTAACACAGAGCTCTGCACCCATTTAGGCAAATGTTCCTTCACTCTGGAGATCAAGCACCGCTCGGTTCTGCCTATGTAACTTTCTTTGCAGTTACATGTAAATTGGTAGACACAATGTGAGGTGGCACATACGGGCTGATCTCCTTTGATTACGGTGGACAGGCAGTTTCTGGGTTCGAGCTAATACATGAGTTCCGCTTCGTTAACTCTTCGTTTAATCAAATTCACTAGTCTTGGAATTGTTTGATGCATGCTATAGTCATCTTTAAAAGACGGTTCTATATAAACCTTCTTTATCCTCACTGTGGCCACTTGTTCGGAAGTTGGTTTTGGTCTACCATGCCTATCTATGAACCTTTTCAGACACCCACTAGATTGTAGTACAGAGATGCTCATGTTTAATTCTTTTGCAAGACAATCCTATGTACAGATTTGTTTTGCTTGTGTGAAATTTGTATTTACTAGTACGCGTTTGTGATAGACCGATGTGGAACTACTAAAGTTCAGACAATGGTAACATTGAATTTAGCCGCAGTACTTCTGCATTCATTTAACCGTTGCTGGTTGAAATAACTGTGACGAAATCTGGAAGAAGCCGTACACCATAAGATGGAAGTGATAAAATCTAGTTCTTTCGCAAGACTGTGGTTAGGGCAAATTTATCCTGGTCTTGTGAACAGCGTAGTTTTTAGTGTTTTTTTCATGTTGAACCGGAGTGAAACTGTAGAAGTTTAAGTAACTTAAGTATTGGCCGGACCACGTGGATTTTCTGTAAACGGTTCTCCTAATCGAGCCATCTTCTCGACAACATATAAGTATGTCTAGAATTTGTAGGCAGTTGTTGGTCTCAAACTCACAGGTAATCTCCAGAATAAAGTGACAGTTATTCAGGCGTCGCTACCGATTATTTACTATCTGTTTGGATTAACTGAACATCAATTTGTCATCGGCGTAACGCTTGTAGTATGACAAGTTTGCTATCTCCGTAGCCACTCTTATTCAATTCTTAACAGGAATTCAGGTGAGATGGGAACCAGCGGACTTCCCATCGCTACTCCATTTATTTGATGATAGGACTGCTCGAGAAAATCAAAACTGGCATTTTCAGTGCAGAGCGGCAAACTTTATTTCAGTATATCGGTTGGCAGTGACAATGTAAAGTGGTTCGCTTCGACGAGCTCACAAATGTAATCAATCCTTTCATGTAAAGGGACGTTTGTGAACAGTGATTGAACGTCTACTGAACACATCAGTTCACTGACAAGATCAAGTCCGTCCAAGTCACTGATCAATTCGAGAAAATCTTCGATGGTATGTGCAGGAAACTTCTGTTTCAGTGGAGTTAAAATAACGACTAACCAGCACACCAACTTATAGTATACGGAGTTTGTCATTGCTAAAATTGGCTGAAGGGGCATCTCAGACTCATACGTCTTTGGCAGGCTGTACAGCTAGGGATTTATAGGTTACTTCATCAATAATCCGCGATTGTAAAAGTGGTTGCAGATGCCATCCTATGCGGTCTTCTATTTTGGTAACCTTTTCTACTGTGTCTATTCGTTGAAAGTTCGTTTGGTCACTCAATATTGACAAGATCTTCTGCACATAGACATATTTGTCCAAAATGACGACCCCAGACCCCTTATCCGGCTTAAGTAACACAACGTTTTTTGACTCAAGCTCTCTTAATGATTGTAGATCTTGCCTAGTAATAGCACACCAGCCGTTGATCGGAGTCATAATAAATTCATGAGCTATATGGGTAACTTTAGGTTTTAGCCGGCCTAGGTTGTCAGCACTAGTTGATCGGAGGCAACATAATTGATGGAAAAGATTCTCACTTCGGACCTCTATATAAATACAATTAGATTTGCGTGATGATATTTTGTAATCAAGTCCAATCCATGTTTAATTTGTAAATTTGGTACTGACGAGTCAATACGATATGCTTGCATTTACCAATTCTCGTATTCTAACTGTTTCGTTCAAATTTCGGAACGGAACTAATTGTTTTAAATAACAACGATTGATAACAAGCTCTAACTGACAATCAGCAATTGTTAGTTAAAGAAAGTGGCAGAATTGTTAATTCCGCTAATTTGAATTTCAATCCTAATTATCAAGTTGCTCACACATCGTAACCAGGAAGCCGGGTTACACTTATTGACACCGATTTGTAGCTTTTGTTTCCTAATTTAATCTAATGGTATATTAAATATTTTTAATCAATGGTACATTTCAATGTACAAGCATACCTAGGGAAGTAGTGTGTAATTCTCTGGTCTTCAGACTAAGTGCCAAATGTGATGGTCAATGGCTAACCTGGTATATGTATTACAAAAACCCGTTTACTCACCTGGAACATTTACCAGCTGGTTGTGTTTAAAAGTCATTAGTGAATGCCTCGACAGACAATTCTTTTGCATTCTGAACATGAATTACCAGTTTTTGGACTTACATAATTTTCAACAGTTCACAACTAAAGTCGTTTGCTTTTACATCTATCAAAAGGCAGCACCTACATGTTGGTTAACGCAGCTATTGCTTTGTTGATGGGTATTTACCATTCTCTACCTTTATTTAAACGACCGAATTTCACTGTATTAGTGTAAAACTGAATGAGAAGTTTTATTATAAGTAGATTTTTTATACAGATTGATAATAATTCTTCCGACAATGAAAATGTGTCTCCATTCCATAGTCATTGTCCCCATCGCTGTCTTTGACAGATTTCTCTGTGCATATATTTAGCTGACATAAAACATTGTTGAAGCCCAGTTAAGTGGACTTCACGAAAATCACATGAACCCGCGAACAGCAAGCGATTAGATTATAGAGCCTTATAAATCTCATGACAACCTACTGTGTGCAAGTCAACTATAGAGTCACCCTATTTCCAGTTCGGTTGATATTTGTACATGTGCCTATGCGTGTGCTTTCTTCCTTATCCGTGAAATCGAAAACGTGGTCATTTTGTACAGAAAATCACTTCACTGTGTTAATTAGTTCCGTCAGTCATTTACAAGCAATCAAACTTATTTATGACAGTCGTCATTTTGCGGGAACCTTTCCTTCCATCCAATTATATGCCGGAATACTTCGTTTACTTTCCGTTCCCACCGATAAATCTGTGAAAAATAAACATTTACGCTCTCTGGTTTGGGTGATAAGCAAGGTGCACACTACCATGGTGATTCGTTTTTGATTCAAACCACTGATAAGCATACTGCAGGACACGCGTATGCACCAATTTCCTGCCAATCACGTTTACTTTTGGTTAATTTGGAGTTACGCACTTCTGTTCACATCGGTATTGGTGTTCTGTGAAGTTGGGGGTAGAAGTAACATTTCACCTTATTACCAAACGTACGACATTGATTTACTGTCCTTTTTACAGACCAAAATGCAATGTGGTTAGATTACTGTCGCATCGCATGCTTGTCCAAGTAGCCAGTTGTTTCTGGTTAGTTTAGACGCATGAGACTACTCAAAGTACGTCTGATTAACAAGCATATTAACTACACAATCATAGTGAGGTGGCCTGCATAAGAAAATAGAAACGCTGCTTAGAACGTCTGAAGTGTTACAGAGTGTATATAACTGTCATAAGTTATCTTGCAAAACAACATAATGTCTGTTGGTTTACTGAATAATTAAGAAGGATTTACGGGAAGCGAAATCCTGAGAAGATAATAACTCAACCATTAGATTAGATTAGCTCTTGAAAAACCAGAAATGTGACCTAGAAGTTTGGAGAGTAAGCTAAATTGGTTTGGAGGTATACACATAACTGATTTAGAAAGGCAAATTTCGGCTGGTCTGCAGTTACATTTAGCTTCCACATATGTTACGAATTCATGCATAATTTGTTAACGTGTGTAATCTCCAGACAGTTTGTTTAAGAAAATCAAGTAGGTTTTTGGTAGCTTCAGCATTTGTCTAATAAAATTATTAGTATTGGGACATAAATTTACACTTAATCGGAAGTAACTTCTTTAACACGAGTCAGGAATTCATATAAAGTTTTGGTCTTTTGGAATATATCAGCATTAATATCTTGTGACAAGTTTCTGGGTAGGGGGAAAATCAGCGTTTCTGAAAGTATGACTATAATGGTATGCTCTAATCTTGATCAACTTAACCGTCAGAAGGTGGCTTGTCTAGAGCGGTCTTATGCCTAATGTCTAAATAACAAACGAGTTCAACGTAACACTATCACCTCAGCAATCGCGATCAGGTTCAGAATTCTTTGCTATCTTGAGATTATACATCTGGCTGAGCCTTTGAACGTCTGTGGTTAGCAAAATTCACAACCATTAGAATGAACCGGCACGAATTTGAATTTTCTGAATTAAATTGTTGAATTGTTTGAAACTGAAAGCTACCTCGTTAACTATTAATAAAAATATATTCTTTTCAAATAGATTACAACTTTCCATACCTAAGCAGTAGATCATTATAGTAATGGAGGTCTCAAACCACATTACATTACCTTGGTTTTTCATGGCTTTATATAAGTTTGTAACCCAAGTTTCAAGGCAGGAAGTCTGCAATTGAGTTGGCCAAACTGGCTTCAGTAGTAATAGGTGGTGATCACATTTCATACACTCGTGCGGTGTGTGTAACTCTGCCGCATCGGTAGACTGAACAGACAAAGTAACTGATACACTCACGCTACTATGATTTGATGGACCCTGCCAATAAAGTTAATCTCAACTTAACATTTGAACGAACATGAGATACAAATCCCAATTACATTAGTCACTGGACGCTTTAAAGTTTCACATCATCTAACAGAGGATCTAGATATTTAGAAGCACCAAACAAGCGCAAGATTAGATAATGTCTCTTTCCAAGCGAATGCTGTATGTAAACGAAGGTGAATCCGTGATTTGTAAGCAATATCTAAGATGAACTTTAAGCTCTTATAAAGTTGATTCATTAAGACGGATAAAATCAGCAAAACTCCTAAAATAGTTAAGACAGATTAGTGGCGAATGAAGATGTGATTCTTAAGGTCAGCTTTATTTACACAAACTGATAAAGTTGGTGTTTAGAAACGGGTCTTAGTAGTTAATTTCATCGTAAGGAGGACGTGTGAAACCCCTGAAGTAAATGGCCTGATGCAATGAAATTGGTTGACTGGTCCGAAAATTGATATTACCTGACACAGAAAACCAGTAACTTGGATAGGTGGTGTGGAAGGTAGTGTACACCAGGACATCCGTTCACACAGCCATAGAGTTCGTTTAATCCAAGATTGGTCACCATGTTTCAAGAAATGGGAATTAGTTATTCTACGTCAGAAGGTCAGTTGAGGGCGTAGTTGGAGATTCTCAGGGAGATTTGAAGTTCCGGTTAATTTTTCTTGCTACCTGTCAGCCCGCTTCCATGGCCTGTGACCAACATGCTTATGAAGACGAACACTGAGACAACTTACTCAAGATGTCGATAGGTCAGACTATCGATCCGCCATTGCTAATCGGTCATTTGATTTCAGTAGGGTAAGCAGTGTGTCACACATGAACATTTCTTGCAGTTTAACTTGATTCGCCGTTCGTCAATAGCCCGAAATGGAAGGTCATTACTCATAATCATTAATTATTGCTTTTGAACTGTTCTCACATTACAGGTCATGTCTGTTCTTGATCGCAATGACTTTAAAGGTAGTCTTATGAACCCATAATCTGATCCCATCATAACCTTGAGCAATATTTTTTGTAATAATGAGAACACAAATGTTATGTTAACTAATAATTTCCCAGAATCCACAAGCTGTGAGGCTGCAACAATTAGCTGTTCAAATATCCACGAGGAACCTGTAATGTAGCTGACGAAACAGATAAAATAATTTTTCGTTTGAGATCATGGATTAATTGTCTAATTCCGGGCTTAATACCTAATCGGATTGGAGTTTAAATCTATTTGGTGCTTATTTAAAAATCAACCAGTCCTCTGAGTTCCATGGTCACCTTTCCACAATTTTTATGCAATCAATAAATGTACCTACTACTCTGATTTTTGCTTCAGTCTTCCGTTATTCGGCACAGATATACCATCGCGGCTTTTGTCTGAATCTTGTCCCTAACCGTAAACATCCGTTCAAGTGTTTGTCAGTTCTGTTCACAGAGACAAGTACTCGTAATCAAAAAGAACTCATTGTAGCGTAGGCTCTCACAGAGTCATGCACCATTGCAGTGCTCTTTCTAAAAATCTGTTCAAAGTAGAAATCAAATGTTGCATCTAACGTTAACGGGTCATGTTCAATAGTTATTTTGAGACATTCCATCAAAACACTGTGTAATTATGTGGTGTAAAATAATGGCATGCATCATCCTGTTCTTCATAAGAATAAGTTGAACAGCTGAGTCATCGTGACATTGTGGAAGAGGCGGTGGACCTACAAAAGCGCAAAACCTAAATTGATTTGTCCACTAAATAAACATGACGTTGTAAGTCCATAGTCACTTTCATATAAATGTAGGTTTAGAAAGTTAGATGGAAATAAAGCGGATGATGTTTTGGGTGGCAGACGGTGACTGATTATTGTGTAATTGAACCTAGCCCCATTAAACAGGTGTACGCTATTCTGAATAATTTTCCGAAAACAGATGATGTTCACTTCTGATGCAACCGAAAAATTCGTTGGAGCTTCAGAACAAATTACCTGTCATGCAAAAGTAAGGTCAAAGTGTGTAATGAGGTGTACTTTATCGAAATTTTGCTCGAATAAACAGCCAGTGACGACGGATTAGGGGACATCCCTAAACTGAGCATGAATGTCAAGCAGTGGTTATGGATTTTGTCGTTTCATGTAACGCGTCCAGCGGAGGTCATAAAATTGTTTGAGGAAATATTAATATAATCAAATGGCTGTTGAGAACAAGAAAGGGATGTTTGACGACAGATGCTGTCAAAACCTTGAATACAAAAGGGCTGGAATGTCGGCTACGACTTCTCGTATCATTCCGGTTAACTTACACCGGCAGATGAATTGGGTCCTCACTGAAACAACCGAACGAGCTTCATCAAGTGCTGAATATTGCAATTCCGCTTATCTTTTGAAATCTGAACCTGGAACCAAACCGTCCCAGAGTCTACATCCATTCCACCTCCGTCATTATGTCGCTTCTTGCTCTAAGAATTTGAACGTAACTTTAACCTCTTCTAACCTCTCACTTCGAGCTTTTGAGATGATTAACATCCAGTTAGATTAACTAGGCGAACCTTTTTAACAGGTCAACACTGTTTAAAGAAATTTTCGAAATAAAAATGATATTCTACCGATAAACTATACTACCAGTCGCATAAAGATAATAATATCATGAAATGTCACCTCATTTTATACACACTCCAAACTTCCACTTGGTTTATGGAAATTTCTATGGTTAAGTTTTATGGAAATTCCAATAACCGAAGGGAGGTTTAATCCCTACACCGAAAGCTGCATTCAAATGTTCACTCAGACATGTGCTGTAGCTAACTACGGAATGTGATTACTATCAACAAGACTGAGAAAAAGCACTAAATTCGGGCAGTATATATCCGAATTTAGTGCTTGTTCACATTTTTTTCAAACTTAGTATCTTGATAGTAATCCCAATCCGCAATATACATATATACATATATATTGCTTTACATATGTATATGTAGATCCCTGATGAATCACGCAACTTTCCATGTGCAACGAAGCTACTGCTTATAATCCTAGCTCAATCTGGCTTCTTGATGGAAGGTGGTAAAACGACTGAGAATAACACATCGTTATGAGTAAGTTGTAATAATGCATGTTTGGACCACCTCGCATGGCACAAATAAGGAGTGCTGTGATCGGAAGCGATAGAATTCATAGAATCAGTTAATTTATACGTGAGTAAATGAACAAGGCAGCTCAAATTTTTATATGATCTGTCAACCAGTGACCGCCAGACAAAAGCTTTACGTTAAATAAAAATTACCGCTAGATAATTGATCGGTGAATAGTACGCTTGATTGTAAGCACGCAGCAGCCTTTATCTGCATAATATTGCAAGATTAAACATGTTCTGGGATAGGTCTAGGAAAACTACAAAATAGGTTTCCAGATGGGTTTTGTCCTGAAAAATTTTCGACGTTTTCATTTGCAATTAAACGGCAATTTCGGTAAGACATCCAAGGGACGCCAATGTGATGAACTATTTAATTTATGAAAATGCTTGAGTGCGTCCTATTCTGATATAACTAATAGGACAATATGCAAGCGTAAACTAATCACAGAAAGTGAATAAATATTAGAAAATGTGTTTCAGTCAATCACACAACATTTCAGTCACGTAATTTCTGAAAATATCAAGCATGTAAACGGACCAGCGCATATTTTAGTGTGAAATTTCTCAAGGTATTTCAACAATAATTAGCTGGGAAGGTGTAATTTCAACTGGTGCTTCACAGTTTGATGACGACGGTTGTATTCGTTATGGGAAAAATAAATCCATATACTTAAGGTATTGGCAAACTTATCACAAGCTTTCAGCCGCTTTTTTAATAGAGATAGTGCGCACTACATTGCCATTAAACTGAAATGTCAGGCATTTGCTAAACAAGGTTACTTGGATACTTAAAAATAGTAATTCTTAGTAGCGATATTTCAACTAGATGAGCTTAACGAAGTATAAAGCAAAATGGTGCTCTTTTAAGCACTTTAGATTTAGTTAGTACGTAAGAAGACACAACTTTATTGGAGCTTTTTAATATGCTATGCTAGAAGGATAATCATATGGTGATCGATTAAATTCAGGTGGACGGGAACTCTGTAAAGGTTTGCACAAAAATATTCGGTTTATGCAATACTTGTTCTCCGAATTAAATCGACTATCATATGCCGCTTATGTATCTTGGATAGAACATAGCAAAAATTCAAATGTTTGGGTATTTTATGTAGAAACTGAACACAAAATACACACGCAAGTGAAACCAAATTGTACTTGAGTGGTGCTTCTGGCGAGCTTATTTGTTAATAATATCGTCATCATTGTGGAACTGTGTGCTGTTGATCTAATTTAGTAGAACACTTTGTAAAAATTCAGTTCACCCGTACAGTTCTCCAGCGGACGTTACTAGTCGCAACTGAAAACGCTAATTCGGTATAAAAGTGAAGTGTTGAGAAAACCTACCTAAGAGGTATCTGGGAGTAATTTAGAATGGCCTATTTGCCCCAGAAACTCTCAGGTTTATCTCAAATTGGATTTTGGCCTTACTAACAATTAGGTTGTTTCGAATGTATTGTGCAGCATTTGTCGGAAAGTTATAAATAACTTTGGAGAGAAGTAGTGTTGATGGTTTTGATTGTTTCCAACCTCCTATGTCTAATAACCTTTGCCAAGAAAGTTTTCTTAGTTTTCCCAGCAAATTGTAGGTTTTCTTATCATATACAACAGTTTGCCTCACAAATAAGGATGGTCACTAGGGGTGCAAACCTATCACAACTTAGACAAACTTGTATGGATGATTGTTGTTTATTCAAATATATTTACTTACCCTTTACTTACTAAGACCACTTTTGTGACTGTTTTTAGGGTCATATTTAAACAAAATGACCCAAAAAAGAAACGATTCACCAAAAATCTGTTGCAGAGGTTCATTTTTTCTACCACAAGTGTAATTGTGAAACTTTTCTATGTCTAACGATTGTTACCCCAAACTAGGTCAGGATTCGAAGTAATCAATGAAAAACCAGCGGGCGTGAATTGTTGAACAGCGCTTGATTACCTTCGGGGTCATCAACCGGTCGTTACGTATATTATCCCAAAAATACGCAGACTGTTCCTATGATTCTGAAAACTGACGTTAGCTCAATAAACTATGCAAACGCAACTAACTATTGAACTTGAATTTAATTACTTACTTGGCTGTTTGCTGCGTCCATGATTGCGTAAAGTTGTTCGAGGAACTACTCGCTACCTAATTGGTTGCTCATCTCGCACAATGTGATTGATACTTCTTACGACTGTAATGACTATGTGTAAGTTTGTTAACATGTCAGTCGTTACCATATATTATCTTGCTACTGCTACTGGCTGCCACATGGTAACTTAAGTCTCAGAGCGGAAGTGTGTGTACATCTTCTTATGCGATCATATCATACATACAACCGTTCAGCTTAAATGTAAAACAGTGCAAAAAACACATCTTACAGCCAAATGGCTTCACAACAAAAATTGATCGAACAGTAGATACACTGCAAATTACATTACTCGGTTATAACAGGGATGACTGTTCAGTACTTGGTACAAACAAGTTAGGGTTAAACTGAGTTTGAACGGACAAGACGGACAGTTCAGATATTCCTTTATCGGATAGCTTTTCAATCCATCCAACCAAGGGTGTAGTTAAATGTAGATTTGTCTGCACATGAGCGGAATAACTTGATTGGTCTACAATAATAAATGTGTCAGATAATCAAACACAGCGTGCTAGAAACCAACTAGATACATCCTGAGTGCACGTAGGCAAGCCAGGTATAGAAATGGCTAACTTCTCATGTACAGCCAACAATTTAGACTAACAAGCTATTTATCACTAGCTGATCCTTCAACATACATTTACTTTTTTATGACCCAACTGTGTCTGCTAACTCTATCATATTGACTTTAATTTTCCGAATATCTCTTGCTAGGTTTGCCTTTGAAATATGAAGTGACCAGGCTTCAAAACATGAGAAAGATAAACGTTTGGGTTACAGCCACGTATATACCTCATTCTTGGCCTTTACTTAAGTTATCTCATTCTCCAATGTTGCTTTTTACCTTCACAATGTTCATTTTTGCTCACCTATTTAAAACAGATGATAAGTCTTTGCTGCGGAATGAACGTGATTTGTTTTAGTTTGGAGATCATGGGTTAAAACTTAAGTAAGAAGATTTTTAACCAGTTGGAGTTTACTCACGGGGTATGAACTACATATTTAACCCTGTCGAGCAATAGACGTCTCAGATAGTCCTTTTGGAAAAGAATATTTAAACTTACGTTTTTCTCTTATTGCGGTTCATCGGTGGTTGACGTTCTTACTATTGCTAAGATTAGAACTCCAGTTGTGTTTCCAGGAGGCAGCGACGATGACCACTGCTCCATTAACCTTTTATTAGGCACAGACTGCTTAGCCTACTCAACCGCTTTGAATTGTTGGCAGTGTCCAGTCTATCTGACCGAATCACAAAGAACCTCATTAACCGTTATCATATCAACAACCCACAGTAATGTGGAAATCTCAGTAAACAAAGAAAAACAATTTGATAGCCGCTGACTGCGCTTCAGTTGCCGAAGAAAAAGACGTGAGAATAAAGACAGACAGATATTGTTTTATCTTTCTGCGGTCATCATCCAATAACACTCCTCCCATTTCATCCAGTGATGGAAATATCACGCAGAGGGTGCTAAGATGAAAATTATCAGTTGGTGGACAACTAATTACTTGTTGAATGAACCCCTAAAAATACGTATCGATCATTCACTTTAGATAGACATTTAGCCAAAGCACTTTGTTCGCGCAAAAATGCCTTGCAGCTTGACGGATATTCCATATTATTGAATGAAAGGTACAATATAGCAAAGATAACATTATACAACCGATACTGTATTGGTAAACTACCATTAATAAACAACAGTTTGCTTTAAAGCACTAAATATCTGGTCTCATTCCGGATTACATTTCTACCGTAGTCGTGTAAATGGTTGGAACTCTCACTGTAGCCTTGTCTTCAAGGAATGTTAAACAACTTTCACCATCCAGCACATAACGTATTGAACATTTGTAATCACAGTGAAACCTACTCCGACTTACCTGTTCGAACTGTGAGTTGGTAGAAAAACAAACAGTTGACAAGCGGTGACTACCAGCTAACTGTTTAGTAGTGTGGTCTACCGTATTGTGTTTCACGAGCACAACATTTGTAAAGAAGTCAAACTAACGGTCAACGACTGAAATAAATGTCGACTAGTATCTGCTACTCTCGTTCTGTTGTTATGTGGTGCATTCGGTTTCCTCCCCACAGTCCGAACATTTTGAATATGTAGCATATATATACACCCGGTAAGTACTGTTCACTACTGAGGAATCATCATGAAGACCTTTCATCTAATATATCCCAGCCCATCATCACCGCTGAATTAAATGTCGTAAGCTGAACTGATTGGGTCAACTTTTAAGACCATTCATTTCGGAGTGTTAATATCTCCATTGACGTGAAGCTAGTATTAAATGTGAAATTGCTGACGGATATGCAAAGAGTTGTTTCTGTATGTGTTCTGTCTCAATCGGCGTGTAAGCAATTCATGCTTTGCTGTTTATTTTAAGGATATGTGAAAGCATTGTGTTAATATACCACTTTATGAGTGGCATTTCAGCTGATCAAGTATTAGTTTGTGAATACAAAAACGGTTCAATTTGAACAACTTGGTGGATTGAAGTTATTGTATGAATTTCGACGTGACTTAAATCTTTGCTTTCAGTAAATCAAGTCGTATAGTGTCTTGTGTTATCATAATTTTCTATAGGGTTGGCTTAAAAAACTGACCTCAGTTTGAGTTATACTTTAACGTAACACAGGTAATTTCATGTACGGTATAATCTTAAGGTGATAAAAACAAATCAGCTGACATCTGATATAAACTGTGACATTAAAACACAATATTACATAATACTAACTGAAGAATATGCAACTTAGTTTGTGAGTTGATTTTTCAAAACTGGTCAGCAAAACTACGTTTGTCTACCGATAAGTATTATTAACCACAAATCTCTCATGACTCATCAATAAACAAAACAATGCTTAGTAAATTGCACTTGTGATCTCATCTTGACGCGAAGCCATCAATTTAAGTTAATAGGACAGCTGCTGTTTCTGTTCTCGTGGTGACAGGTCAATCTGATAATAAACATAAGCAAATGTGGTTGAAAGTTTGTCTATGGCAATTCATTCCGCCTAGTGCAAAGTCAATGGTACAGTGGTCGTCGCGGTTGCATCACAGATAGGTGGCCCCTGTTCATAGGAGGATGATAAACCACTGGGATTCTCCAACAAAAACTAAACTGGAAGCTATTTTCAAGTCTCAAAAGAAAGTGGGCAAGCACTTTATGCAAGTACTGCACTAAATTGTGAGTAACGTTCAGGCCTATCTTTATTTTCGTCTACACAAACCAAATCGGGTCGCTTTCTCCATAACTTTTGTTAAGATAGGCTACATTATATAAACTGTTTTTTAGTTCTTTCGGGAATAACGAACCTTTTCTTGTCATTAACTTGTACAAAATGGCCTAATATCTATAGCCGTAATTAGGGTTCACCTAAGATTGAATTAACGTCATATCCACTTTCCGCATATGAACTAACCATAAGCAGCATGTTTCTTGCCACTGGGAAATTTACCATTTTGATATGGTGTAAATTTCATATTTACCAACGATCCAACTAACTGGCTGGAACCAGGTGTGCAGTAAAAATTTTGCTTAGGGTTCTCTTGGTTTATGCTTTTGAACTAACACCCGATGATGGGTGTGTGAATATAACCAGGTGCAGTGCAATACGGGCTACTTATGGTAACAAATGCATACAGCTGTCAATTCACTTCGATCACTGTGGCAAACCAATTCTTACGTAAATAAAGTCAGCCATGTAGGCATATAACGGTAATTCATATGATGCATTTCTACAAACACACTTTGTTTTCTCTCAAGACTGCCGAGTATTTTAGCAGTGGAAATAAATAAATGAGAGTGAAAGTTTGACAGCCCAAGAAACGAAGTTGCAAAAGTAGAAGTTATTCTTCTAAACCCATCTGTAACAAATGATGTAAACAGTATTCACTTTGGGTTACTTGGTCAGGCTTTATTGATCACCGTAAGGATGCGTTTGATATCACAAGCTTCTAGTTTAAAATTACCAATTTTAATCCAGGATGAATGAAAAACAGGGTTTAATAAGATTTCACTTAGAAAAGTTTGCTATATTAAAGTATAACTTTAATATGATTATTAGTTTTTTCAATGGCGACTCGTCCGATTCATTAGTTCCAAACAGCTGCAGACTAAACATTACTGCATTGGCGCCCCTTGAGTCTGATAATGTGCCTATCTCTTACCTATGTCAGGTGAAATTTGTAGGTCTGTAAAGCCAATATTTCATTTTTCTACTCTGCGACTCATGGCGTCCAAAACTCAATGGGTTTCTGCAAACATTTAACTGCCTTCCGTGTACGACCTTGCGAAGCAACATACAAACAGCTAAGGCTGAACATCTGTAGAACATAATTAGTTGTCTAGTTTAAACGAAATTGTAACACTGAATGATGGACTCTTCATAAACTCCAATGTCTACACTAGTACGTTCACGGTTAGAATATAGCACATGTTAGTTATCATGTAATTTGGTTTAACAAAAGTTGTGATGAGTTATGTATGTCAATTTTTTGTGAATTGTCCTATTGAGCTAAATCGATTGCGCCAAAAATAAATACTCTCTCACCATCACATAACCCTTAATATACCACGTAGGCGAACAACACCATGTGTTTCAGATTTGAAAATTAGGGTGACATATCATCCATCAGCAAATTCGATCTAGTAACTTAGTTGGAAATTAAAATGACTATTAGCTAAGTGAAGCAAGCAATGCTAATTACTGCCGACTGTGCAAATTTTGGGAAGAATAAATATACATCAAGTGTTCTGATTTTCTGAAGAGTAAACCAACTGTTCAGATTGTTGAGCTGTTCACATTGACAGTAGTGTTCATAACCTGGTTAAACTAACTGTACTAAGGATAAGTTTTCTGCTTATACATTAAATAGTAAAACGGACTGTTAGTCACAAGCTTATCGGTTAGGTAGAAAGCATCTTGTAGACCGGGGGTTGAATCTCGAACGGTCGATCCCAGTAGTTGCCTCAGCATTATATGTACGTAGGTCATGAACAAGACTGTTAACAGTTTTTTTAAAGCATTTTGTAAATAAAATTTGTTTACTAGCATTTTGTAGATAGTTTGGTAGTTTAAAACTGCTGTAACGCTTTGATCTCGAAATCAGGTGATCCTCACCTATTGTTGAGAGATTAAAGGTATCGGCTGGTAAAAAATGAACGACTTGCAATTCGGTGAATACACATATGATAGACAATTCATTTTACATCATTTTCATTATTGCTGATTGATTATTTTATAAAAGGATAATTTCCTCATCAGATTATTCGGTTTTTGGACACAAACCGTAAGGTACAAGCTAGAATACATTGATGATGATTTCCATAAAAAAAGAAAGTTTGTCAACTAAACAGTCATGTAAGGAGTGAATGATAAAGTTTCGTTATTTACTTCTTAATCAGTAGCTTCTAAGCAAGATGAAATTAACTCTCAAATTTTATTGTAACCACTAAAGATCACTTATATCATCCGAAAAGTTCTCTAGTTGTATTGAGATATTTTTAAAACCCGACAGTAAGTCAATGTAATTTGCTCTCAAAAGCGGTCAACATTAACATTCTTGTTTTTTCATTGTTTTTCCATCATCACAAAACTGTAACTTCCTAGAACGCTCACCCTAGATTACCGATTTATGATGAGTTTGCCGAATTCTCATTGTGTTCTTCCTTTCTGAACGACGTTAAACAATTTCATTGTTGCTACGCCAACGACACTAATTCTTCCCATATGCGAACGTTTTGAAGACTCAGCTAGTAAGAGGTAAGTGAGCATCTCAGATATATATCTGGTTGTGTCTGCTTGACGATTGTCAACATTGAAGGAAGAAGTCGTATTGCTTATTACCACAAAAGTATCGCCGGTTTGTATTGCGTCATCCTGGAATTTTCATTTATCTGCTATCCATGGAATTAATAGTCACCTGTCCTCTACTGAAAACAACATTAACTGCAGCCTAAACAGAATATATTTTATGAGCCTACGCTAGTAGTCACGACAGTCGTGATTGAGTTGTTTTTAGAGTGGAGCACATGCAAAAATAAGTATACCAAAATTTATTAACCTGAAAACGCCTTTCATTGAAACTCGTCTGCCAAGTCGATCCGGTATGATAACTCTTATAAAATCTAACACAATGAACACTTAAAACATGGTCCTGATAGTCATAGTTCAAGGGGCTTGTTATGGTAACGCAGATTTTGAAGAGAACAAATTTCCTGGCGCCTACTTAGTTATTTGTTAAGTAACATCAAGATACGAGCAAATTGTGAAAAACGTAGAGTGAATCAGTGAATAAAAAATATGAATTCTCTGCAGGATGGAAAATGGCTATAGATGTTGGTTAGAAATCCAGACATTTTGATTAATCCAAAATATATCCTAGTTTATCTGGCCCTGCCATGTTTTGTTATTCCATCAGTATCACGGATTTTTGCAAACGTACAATTGTGGATTAAATAAACGGATTACAAATCAATTCTTTGTTTCTTAATGCTGCCGTCATGTACTAATCTAAAAAGTTCTACTAGCAAATAAACTTTAGTTTTATCTCCAAATGCTAGTAAGTACTTTGCTCTTATGTTTTCGAGATGTTTGTTGATATTGTAGAACAAACCTCCGACTTCAACGTTTATTCACATTGTATTTTTCTGACTGTATGTGAACCAGTATTAGATGGCCTTGAATCACGTGCACGAAGTACTATATATCATCTCCTACTACATAATTGTGATCGAAAAAAATGTCGCCTATAGTTAATCAAAGTTAGTGCATCCAATAAAAGCTACTTGGCCATAGATACTGATGATGATGGCAACTAAATAAATCATTAGACACCGTAAAGGACAAGAAGAAATCAAGTATAACTTCCTTAGATCAATAAGGTTGAGTGCTTAGTCGTTCGGGTGATGGGGTGGTGGTGCAAACAATCGGAACCGTATGAGAAAAACTTTCAATACTGTGGTCTGATGTAACAAATCAGTTATACTTTTGACCAAACAACCTGCCTTCAAGAAAAACTGTTTGGAACAGTTTTTAGCATACCTTAAATCTGCACTTATTCTACATCTTCTGAATTGTTCCATAAAATGCATTCTCCCGATAGCTTGAAACTAATACGTAAACAATAAAAGCTTGTATCACATGGAAAATGAGTAGAGCTCAAATGAACCGGGTCTATTTTTTGTTTAAACGGTCAAGCAAAATTCATTAAACTTTCGTCAGAAAACAGATATCTACTTACTAATGATAATAATGAATGGTCGTTTACGCAGCGTTGGATCATAAATATTGTAGATCTGTTTGAGTGTGAATGCTCGGTTGTGAAGCACCTAGAAAATTATGAGGGGACATTCTAAACAACATAGAGGCGATCAGACACGAACTAATCTTGTAACAGGGAGCTTAAGGATGAAAAAAGTTTCGGTCAAAATAAAAAAGAAACTATTCTTTTGAATTTCACTTCAGGGCATTCTTTAACAAGATGCTTACCATAGGTAATTGGATAATACTGTCCTGTGAATGAGGGCATCCTGAGTATTCAACTCCGTAAATTTCTGACGACAATGGTAATTAGCGAATGAAACTATGTGCTTTACGAACGTTTTTGACAGTGTGGTGGTATTTTTTATTGGCGCAGTCAATAAAGGTGACATTTTAGAAAATTACGTTTTGTCATCGAACGATGAAAAATGTTAGTGGACAAGGACCTTGCGTAATTAAAACAGCTAAAAGCTGTCGTAATACCTCAATGCCATAATTTTTAACAACGCCGAAGAGCAACTCCCTGAACCTTACCTACGTTGTTGCGTGGACTATTTGCTTTCAAAATTTTTTGTACAAATACGATTTATTGATCTGGTACTACACTGTTTCTGTTAATCTATATAAGCTTTGTAGACGGCGATTTGTAACTTTTTAACTAACTGAAACCAGAGAGATCGCACTGGTTTTGTTTGAATGTAATCACATTAATTTTGAGCAAGTTTGAAAACCGGTGCACACCGTGCCTTATTGTCTACATTATGCATTTTGTGATCACAAAAATCAGTACCCTGTGTAGAATGTGTCTCAAAGTTTTGCATTTATCGGTATGGTTAGTACCATCCGATGTTGGGATGAGAGAAACTTAGTTTGGGCGGTTAACATTTCTGAAAAATAAAAACGTTACTTCATGAGGAATCGTTTAAATTTCGTTGGGGTTAACGAGTAACTCGATGACATTGACAAAATCAGGTTAAATCTTTGAAATAGTCCACAGCTACTAAGGTAGTCCAAGTTAACAAGGAAATCACTGGTTTTAAAACAAAACCTTATGAAAAATCAAAATTAAGAGAAAACTTGAGTAGTTTTTGAAGACTTTAATGAGTATTCCCGGAATCTTTGCCATCGCAACCCTGTAATCTCTCTCACATCTGATAACGAGTCCTAATGCAAAGTTTAAATGTAATTATATCTCCCTCGTTGATCCGACTCTAAATATTACAACAATTCGCAACTCCAACGTGCGTGAATGAAAAACGGAATTTTTCTCGTTTCGATGTAGTCTGTAACTTTGTTTGACGATACAAAATGAGGTAGTGCAACCGAACGTGAATGACACATTGAGACAAAAGCTCTATGTCTATTGTTCGTACAGGTTGGACAATGAGATGAACTTTGAACATAGGCGGCGTGAGTTTCACTTTGACCCTTTTGGCATTCAGCAAGAACGGCTGTTGGCTAATACATCCATTATGAGGGAACATTCGGTTGGTCATTCTCATGTTCTCAATATACATTTACTGTTTGTCGCCAACTAACAAACGTGCCCGTAAGAAATGGGCAACATATGCGACCTGAGGTTAACGCCCCAAACAAGTGATGCACTGACCGCCCCTGTCAGTTTACTTGAGTCGTGGTCTACATTGCTTTGTCCGACTTCATATCAAAAGTAGGACAGAGAGACGGAAAAACAAAAGACAGTACTGTCCAAGAGGTAATACACAAAGCGTGATAAATACAATGAATATTTCTAACGGCACAATATGCCAAAAGGATGTATTCAACATCGCTCAAAATTCAACATGTGTATGTCTTTTTCACCTTGTTTCAAAAGCGGAACTGCTGTAACACTTGTACTGGTCAGTACTCGCTCCCATAATCTGCTGCAGTGTATATATACTTCTACAGATTTGGCGTGTTGTGACAACACCATAGTGTGCTACCGCCCACATTCTGCAAAGTAGGGAGTCGAACCGACTGTCGCCGGTAATTCTCAAAGAGTGTGCTGAAAGTTTACCTGAGACATTCGGGGATACATCCATCCACTGCGTCACTGTGCACGGTAAATTTCAAAGATTTGTGAGTTTCATGCCATATCCAAAGTTGGGTTCATCCAAATTTCAGCTAATTGCATATGCGTAGTTATGGTTGACGGCTTCCAAAAAAGTGTTGTTTTTAAGTCTAATGTTGCAAACCAACGTATCAGCAACAATATATTAGTTGTCATTATTTCCTGACTAATGAATACTCGGTGTTACTCGTGAGATTCATGAATTGCAGGAGTCAAACGACCGGCTACTGTTTCGTTTACTACAGGAATATCTTCAAGTGCACTAATAGGAAATGGCTTTCCATCCTCAAGGAGTATAGTGTTGTGATATCTCCCGAAGACCTGTTAGAAGCATTCGTTTGATCCATCTGAACCTATACCCTGAAACTATCAAATGTCCTCACCAGTGGTCAACAGTTCGACGGTTCCCTGTGGTTAACTTCTTGCACCATTTTTCACTTTGTCTCATATGAGCATCAAGCTATTCGGTTCGACTGAAGTGCTCAAATATTATCTTCGACATTCAATTGTCTCCCTCTGTTCTATGGGCAAAATGGATTAACTGAACTGGTTAACAGGTCAAACACATTCTTCTCATGGCTTAATGAATCCAAACGTAATTAAGTGTTGTTTTAAAATCGTAACTGGACTGACTAAGAAAAGCGTTTTGATGTTTTCCATTGAATGTAGTTTGAATCAAAGAGCTCTCCTGGATTCTAGTCTGCAGATTAATTAGTGGCTTGTTACGCCACACATTGGCGGGGCTTCATCACTTCAGTAGATCTCACCTCCCAATTACTTTTAACACGTCATAATCTAATCCTCGGTTTTTTTCAAGACGTGTCACTCACCATTGTTTGCATTTCTCTCTAGATACCAATCCTCATTTTGAACGTGTTTCTCGGACCACATGCCTAGTGGTAACAGTATATATAATTCCACTCTTATTGGTTTCGTAACATTGTAAGTCTATCGCATGGTTTCAAAATTTTGGTGGTTTTAATCGATCTTTTATTTTAGATCCAGTTAAACAAGTCCTAGTTAAAAAGGCTATATGCGTGGTTACACTTACTAATACTTACCTCGACATTTACTGTTTGGTGTTTCAATATTCTCGAAGTGATCGCATAGATCTTGATTGTTCTACCAAGCAGAGATCGTTGCAACGCCGAAACACGGCGACCGATTACATCAAACCCTTGACCTACCTTAGCTAACTATCCCCCCTACCCAAGATGGCAGATTTCATCCATTTTGAGTTAACACCGACAGACTGTCCAAACACCCGTAATTAAGGATGGGTTGCTTTTCACTGTCCAACTGCAAGCGAGTTTTTTCACTGTGTTTTAATTGACAATCATTAACTAACGTTTAGAAATGCAACGGCAGGATGATAAATTTCTAAAAAGCACATTTCCGCAAATACTTTCCTAGTCTATATGACAACAAGGACATTTTGGGTGAATAACTTCACTTTCTTAACCGCAGACATGACAATAAAAGAGCTTAATATTCTGCTGTTGAAGTCTTCATTGCAAGTTGTTCAGCTGACATGGATTAAGTTATACTGTTTAGTATAAAGCAAACAGCATATTACTTATTGTAAAGGCTGAGTAGCACGTTGCCTGGCTTGCTCTTCAACCGCTGAATATAATGAATGGTAGATACAATAGTTTCGTCCAAAACGTTAACAAACCCTTAACAACTTAAGTTGTTCGCATGAAAAATAAACCGGCTAGATTGTCAAACTGTTCAGCGCCGAAGATAAACTGTGCACCGCTAGTTTTGTGCGATGTTAGTCGAATTCACCCTGCATCGCAAATACATTGCTTTAGATCTGTGGGAGCAGGTTTTATGTCGTTATTTATCCTTATCGAACGCATGTAACTGCAAAGGTAGTAGCTCAATAGTTTTGCTTCTATGCTAACAACTATTCGATTGCCTTCCAAACTGGCTGATGTAGCCAGTTGCACAAACAAGCGTTTCAACGAATGGTTTAGCGAGAATCTCTAAGCAACTTATCTATGGAATCGGTGCATTACATTGTTCAAGGTAGACTCTTTCGCCAGCCATCTTATTAATAAAACGAGTATAGCTTTGTTGACCAAAGGACATCAGCCAATTTTGTGTTCTCAAGTGGTGTCTGTTTACGGAAACGACATGATTGGGTTATCACCTTCCACTGCATCAATCAGTCATTCTCTTGAGTAGCGGCTTTCGTGGGAAATAAGGACTAAACGTTCCTGTGCATATAACTTGTCGTCAAGTTGTTTGTTAGTGATTAACTAATGAGATAAACTTGGACTGGTGGTATTCCACAATAATAGTCTTCTTCAAGTCGGCGTGAATAGTGTTCTAGAGATCAAAACACCATAGGCTCGAAGGGAACTTGACAGACAGAAATACACTCAGTGATCAAATTCTGGAATCTTTGGTCACAACTTCATTGGTTTTGTATAAACTTGTCTTGTAACATCTAAAAATCGATTCAACCTTGAAATTAACTTTGCCTACTTTGGGAGTTGTATCAAAAACATACGTTATTCTCCATCATACGAAAACCATCAAATGCAGACTGATGAAAAAGGAATTTCAATAGATTTATTTCGCGGCAATAACAAATGTGTAATTGATATCAACGTTGCTATGCTATATAGGTAGAAGTGCAGATTCACTATCGTACCCTTACCACCAGTTACAGAGGCCCTGATTGGTTTGTGTTGTTTTAACGGGAAGACAGTTGGGTAGGTATGAAACCATAATCTTCCAATTAACTGACTTTCTACTGATGCAGTACAGTGATTTATAGGTTTCCCTCCAGAAGTAAAGGAAGGTTGACGTCACTATTGATGTAAGGACACACAATGCAAGCAGTATGTTTCAGGATATGGTGACATTAAAATTCGCCAGATGCATATGACCCTTTTCGTAGTTGTTTTCATTCATCAGGTATACTTTACTCGGTGAACGTGGATCAAACACTATATCAAAACAATGTCACTTGCAGGAAGTTATAAATACTACCTCATTTTTCGGCAACTTGTACTACTATTCTCAAACCAAATGAAGTCTGTTAATCAGCGCTGGGTTTAAAAGTACTAACTGGAACTGTGGAGAAACGTTACCTGCCTCAAACTTCTAGCTTCCATCGCAATCTTCTAGAGTACAGTTACATAAATAGTATGTTAAATGGGTCAATGGCACAATTAAATCGCAACGAAGTCATTATCTACAAAGACTTCGAGACGTTTTTGGTGCTATTTACTTAGATTGTATTCGGTAGCATCGACCTGGTGGATACCGCGCAAGTGGTTGAAGTGATTACAGAAAAAGAATTTGGTTATTTTAAAACGTGCGCAATTATTTCTCACACAAAACAACAAGGAGCAGACGATGTTTGTTCTGTCATTGGTGTATAGATTCCTAACAGTGGTCCAACCTCCCTCTATACTGAGCAAAAACCTGTGCGAAGCTTAATCAATTTATCAGAAGAAAAACTAATGCTTATTTGCCTCTATTTTTGTTCCCTTTTCAGTTTAGTGAGTTCCCATCTTGGGCGCAATTCTCCGGATAAAACTGACCTCAAAACCGGTGTATAGTGCATCCATATAATGACTTATTAGAATGATATAAGTCGATATCAAGAAGGGTATACCTGTCCCGTAGAACAGCTTCATAATTATTTCCACGCACTATCGACAGCTGTATTTTTTTTGGGTAAAAACTTGTTGTTTTCTTTTTCTTCATACCTGCTACCTGGAATTACAAAGTGTATGCGATCTCAGTTGTTATTGCAGAATGGAAGAACTCGGTGTGGTTTACGAGACCATTTACTTTGTTTGCTCAAACAGATTTGCGTAGAAAAGTAAGTGTTCAATGGTGCTCCTCGGATGCTTTCCTCCGAGTCATAACAGTCACAGTATAGGATTGTGTTTGGTTATTATATATTGGTTCCCTACATAAATATGTGTATTCAATACAGTCAAAACAAAGGGAGAAATCCAAAGAAAATATATTGTTTTGTAATACTGTTGACCACTGTAAAAGATTATATAAAAACGGAAACGACGAAACAGCAACTTGAATCCATTTGAACCACATTACTGATGTGCTTTTAACAATCTCTGTGTTAATACTACCACAGTTTATAAACAATATTTTGAAGCAATGTTGATTTTTACTCAATTATGGCTCAACTTTTGCATGCCTTAATGAGGAAGTTGCCTTAATTCAACGACGGGATGGTATAGCAATCGAACATTCCAAAACAGTTTTATTGAAGGACTACTTGATAAAATCACCAGGTGCAGACTGTGACGCAAACCTAACGGAGGTAAACAATATCCCGTTTTATTGAGTTCCTTGTAAGATGCTTACGAATTTGTATTATTTTATAATCTTCCTAGCTAGAGAAAACGAATATATGACGAAGGCTGTTTAAATGCCTAAGATTCAATTCTAGTAACATTACTAGCGAACGGTCGCCCATAAAATACTGTTGACTCTCACGGAGAGGTAAGAACATTTGAAGAATTGCACTCGAGTTTTAAAATATAATCTTTTCAAATTACAAGCTGAAAGATAGCATCCAGCCAGTTTCATAACGCATAAGAGTTAATTATCACTGCAAAACAATTAACTGACTGATGATTTACCTAGCCATTTATTAATCTGATAAGTAGGCTTTACAAGAACAGTGGGTAAGGCAACAAAACAGGAACTCGCATCAGCAACCAGTACATATAAAGCTGCAGTAGAGCAAATTGCTACTCATATCATCGCACATTGGATAGGTTTGCAAACCGTTTGCTCATATTACTGATACAGGTTACAGAACAAATAAAAAAGAATGTTATCTTTTAAACTGTAGTGGCCAACAGCCCTAATCTCATCGATAATCAAGGCACTACGTAAAATGTTTGACTTCTACGATTTCAACCTGATGATGATCACAGATGGGAATAAACAGGGCGTCCACTCTAACTGTTCCACAGTCGCGTCTGAGCAACACTTACTGAAGAATGTGCCTGAACTCGTGTACATGGTAAACCAGTCGTGTTTATTGTGAGTTCAGCTACACAGTTATCAACATGGCTCCCCCATAACAGCGGTATTGGCGTTTATATAATAGTCGCCACCGGGGGTGACAAATTTGTGTTGACTGTTTCAGCAGGCGAGGTTCGTGCCTAGTGTTTATTTGGAAAAAAGCTGGAAAACAGTTTATCTGGATGTGAAAGTTGCGGTAACGTGAATTCCTGTGGTGCGCAAGTTATGTCAACCTAAGTCCCCTACTATTCATCAGTGAAATGAGAAGCCCGACGCTGACGACAAATCAACATATTTAATCAGTGGGTTGTTGTATTGATTCTGGTAATTATTTTCCTCTATAAATATGTAACTGAAATCCGTCTTTTTCCAAGTTTAACCGAGCTTTAATGATAAGATATCAGTGAACAAAATTGATCACACAAAATGGTTTTGACATTTCATTTGCCTGCTTTGGATTCTGACAGCTGAGCTCAATAGACGAACTGTTTCGCCCACTATTCGTTGATACGTTGAATTTAAACAACCTCGGATAACACGAGGTGCTATCGTCAACAACCCAAATTTTACTGCTACACTGGCACAATTTTAAACAATAATAAACCAAGACTAACAAACGTCGATCCGTCAACACTAGTTGCAAATAATTCAGCGATCCTCTCACGACTTCTTGGCAAAATGTGCGTAGCATTTTCTTGCAAGCGGGTTCTAATATTATAATAATTGATAATGACAGCTGTAAAACCTTTTAGAGCATCTTTTATAGCAAAGAGTTGAGCCGATTAATTTAATAACAGCAGATTCAGCGCTGAGTAGCATCAAATAGCTGTTGAGTTTGATGGAAGTTGCCTTTAATTATGCTTAATTCAATACAAGATTCGAAAAACATTCTAGAGGTACTCGTTCCAAATTTTTAAAAAAATTGTACATCTTCATCTTGAGTTGAAGCTGATTCTGACCCATCTAATGCTAATTTAAAAAATATTGCCGCTTCTCATACTAATGCCACTTAGAAATTCCACGATTTGTTCGTTTCACGGGCAATGCAATTACAATTAATTTGTTTATTTAGTTGTAAAAACCGCATTTCTATCAATATTTTTCTGGAATGTATCCATTCCTGTATCATTTCGGTTGCCATTTCGTATGTATAACTAAAGAGAATCAACGAAATGTTGCTGGACCATATATTTAACGTAACAACTTTGGTATTATTCAAAATCCAAAATAGACAACGGAAAAGTAAACTCTTATGTAATTGTGTATTCTTGATGATCTTGCGCGATCCCTGGTTTTGATAATGCAAATGAAAAATGCGTTCAGCAGAAGTAAAACGCCATGTGAGAAATCAGTTTGTATAGCCAATAAATATCAATTTGTATATTTCTGTTAAGATCGTTTCTAACCCATATCTGTTGATTTCCTCTGATTTCGTGAGTTCAAGTATGGCGTCGGTATAAGGACTAAACAAGGACATCGCACACTGTACTAAATGAATAACACAACAAAACACAATGCGCGATAAGGTTTATTTAACCAAATAAAAGTAATCACATTTAAAATATTTGAGAGCGAAAGTAAGGAAAGATTAATCCATCTTGATAAGTTGATTGAGAATAACACAATATCACGGGCAATTTGTAATACTCTACTTTTCAACCACCTCGGGTGACCTTCCTCAGGAGCATTGCAATCGAATAATCTGTCTTCTATGAACATAATAACTTGGTGATCATAATTCTGGTCGTAATAATTTCTTCCACTCCATCACCGGTTTTTTGCTTGGTTGAAATCATCAGGTAGAGATAATCTGAATGGGGGATCGAACCAGCAACCCTTCATGCTGCGAGCAATGCTCTGCTACGCAGGAAAGTGTTTTAGATTAACATTTTTGTCCACCGTTGTTGTAGCACCGATAAATAGTCAATGCTCACTGATGGCGTTGGTGGAGTCCAGTGTGAACTGGTCGAGAAATCCTGCTTGGGCAGTCAATCGGACGGGTCCTTTGGTGGATTCAATATAGCACGGTTGGTTGGGTGGGTAATTAGATCCAAATGTGAAATTTCTGAGCTTCCGGAATGGCTTCGTAGCTCAGCTGGTAGGGCGCTTGCCGCATTTAGGCATGGTGTTTCTGTCGTTGGTACTAATCCAGCCAAAGTCCATATTTTTCGCAACCGGATCGCTTCTAAATGATTTTTTTATTAAATGGGAAAAGCTTGGAAATTTAGAAACCTGATCGGCTTAAACAAAAATATACGGTCACTGTCTTCGTTCCATTAATCTCAAAAGAACTAAGGCAGTAAAGTCAAAAGTTTCAGCAATTCCTTCCAATTTCATCGTTCAGAATGCATGCCAACTACCTAGTTCCTGGAGTCCCACAAGGTTAGAGCGAATTAATGCGATTGAAATGACGGTTTTCCAGTGTAATTTCATCTTAACTCGTGGTTGACTGTTCATGATCAGCAAGAGAATCTTTGGCGAACATGACTAGTTAAATCTTTTATTATATATTATACTACTTGATAATTATTTAAATAAGGTTCAATTGCCACTAACTAGTAGTTCTTTGACAGTTCGTGAAGAGTGATTTACGTCCGCCTTCTCGTTATTTGTTTTTCAGGTATGATGTCGATTTACTCATGTGCTTTTAAACGTGAACACTCTTCCTCAGAAGCGAATGTTTGTCCGTGGGTTCAGCACAAGTGTTTAGACAGGTATACGTGATCGTATGTGTCCAGTGAGATGCACACCGCTTGGTTAATGGCATTCCTACAAGACCAATATACAAAGTTTTGGTTGGCATGCTTAAGGATTTGTATTATAGAATGAGTTCTTTGAAGTTGTGCTGGTTTTTCAAAGATCAGTTAACTGTAGCTCATATTACGTGCTCACTGTAACGCTTCATTGGTTGGTGCTGTCTCTGACATTTGCGTAGTTTATTTGATTATACTGTCCGGTTAGAAGTCAGACTGCAATATTTTGTTTACCAATATTACCCCATACTCGATGTTTGAGAAGTGTAGATTTTACGGGAATGTTAACGCAAAATATAAATCCGAAGGCGTTTGTGTTGCTTGAGGAAAACCATAAAATGAAAATGTTAGCCAAATCACCTGGATTGTTGGTTACTCGAACATTGTACTGAGCAGCGAATGTAAAGCACTATCGAACAGGACAATCACTCATGACACCCATGAAGAAACATGTGAAAATTCGGAAAATATTTTCATAAAGACTGTTGCACAAGGACTAACTCCACTTAACAAACGAGCTAACAGAGTGTTATTGCGTTGATGATAATTGCAAGATTGTTGAATTGAGCCTCATCTGCATCTGAAGTTTCAGGCTGGTTCTAGACTGTATAATTATATTCAATTTGCATCTGACCTAGAGTACCACTTGAAAGCAAACACAGTTCAATATGGTTGATGAACATGCATCACGTTTGGAACAAAATGAACAAGATGATTTAAGCAAATAATATGTATCCAAAAATCTTCTCCATACAACTGTCAGTTATAGGCGTATATTCCGTCAAAACGAAGATAATTTTAAAAGAAAAATGTACCCATCAGTCTACATTTAGGATGATAGTTGTTATTCGACGTGTGACTAAGAATGACAGATAAATATCGTTTTTAGACTCCTTAACGATAATTCCCGACTTTTAAGCAGCTCTGTACTGAGCAGCCCAAAAACGTTTGAAGTGTTAGCATTTTCCGTGTTATCAAATGACTGTTCAACATAGGTTTCCGGATCAATAACCGATAAACTGTCCGTGATGACTAGACGTTTCATAATCGCTCTCTGTCATTTAGTGGCAACTATGCTAATATATCCCAAAGCGTAGATGTAAGCTCTGATTTCAAACAAGTTCTGCCTTTTAACTGTATAAAAACGCAGATAAAAATAAAGAAAAGAAGTCTGAGGGCATAATCAACCAACGGTTTTTAAAAGCAACAGTTGTTTTGTTGCTGTATAGGTATGCTTTTCTTCTTAATTCAACTTACCGGCTTAATTGTGTTTAGCTACTAAATGACAGCAAAATTGTTAGTTATGAAAATTCCGAGCCTAGGCTGAATTCGAACTAGCGCGTCAAGAAATTACCAGCCTAACTACTAAGGTACACTGATAGTTCCACATTAGATCTAAAATACTCATCCAGCCATATGTGTATTAGCTGTCCATTAAACGTTCCAGGGGATGCCATGGTAAGTTTGTATTGAACAACTAGCGAGTGTATCCATAAATGCGGCTGTCGAAAATAGAAAGTGCACTACTGGCGAGTAGTATGGCCAAGCTGTAAAATATAGAGCGATTCACTTTGGAAAACTGAAAGCAAAGATTGAGTTCCGACTTGTGACGTAAACGGATACTACTACGCAACGAGTACTCTATCAGCTAAGCTATGAACCTTCTCTAGAAGAGTATGTTTATCAGATATTACCGGTTACGGACTGCTCTCATGTATATTTTGCAGTCCCCATTGTCAGCTACGAGTATGTGATGCAAGAGAATTGCTAAAACGAAAAGGCATTTCGTATCGCTTGTCATATCTGTCAATTTTATTCGGCAGTATTCCTAACGTTTTCTTGAACATTTACACAAAGAAATGATGTCTTCATGCAGTAGGAAAGAAATTCAGAGTGTCCGTTTAGTGTATTGTGCATATTGAGGCAACATTTGCACTTACGCAAGGAGAACAAGTAGATTTTTCAGGTTGCAATCGCATCTAAGAGAGCAGTTTATCTGTTTTGCTCTCCGGCATCTGAAATATTTATTGCAAAGTCGTATTGGCGACAGACTCAGTTGTGTCACCAGGACCTCTAATGAGTCACTGTGATGAACATCTCACGGTGCAAGTAGGAGAGTGGCAATTTCCAAGGTTGTTGTTGAGTACCATATTCAACAGTTTGCATACTCTACTGTAATTCTATTACGAGACCATAATGGTGCCTTCAGATTTGTTGACTAAACAAGTTTCAACTAGCCAACATCAGCTGAAGCAAAAGAAGATCCGAAACTTAGGAAACCCAACTTATCCAACTTACAACAGATGTACTTATCCGAAAATCGAGGTCTAGTCAAAGGTAACCAAAATGACCACTGTGGAGCGTATTTCTAGATTATGGGATCTAGATTTCAGAAAGAGCTTTGTCGAAAAGACCCAAAAAGATAGAAGTATATGTACAATAATTGAGTGACTGCCACTAGGATCAACTCTGCAAAACCCAGTTTCATTGCGTATTATCAATATGGTCATATCCACAAACGAAAGTATAAAGTAATGATGTGTAATAAGTTGTTTTCACACTGGCATCATGATCATCATTGTACCTCAATGTAACAAGAAGTTCGAAGAGTTTTCATGATCGGATTACCAGTATGTCGTTTATATGGATCAGCCCAGAAATTCTAAAAATCTGTAGGCGCTGGATAGATTACCACCGATAATCATCTTTGCCCAGAGTGAACAACGCAACTTATCCACAGATTCATTGACTATTTCGAATTAATAATCTGTGAGTACGTAAACTAATATACCTCTGGCCAACTTCGAGCCCATACCTAAATAACGTTTTCTCTCAATGAAATCCGGATTCGAACTTAGGGGAATTTAGAAGAGTCAATTGTAGTTGCGATGACGTTGGATTTAGTAAAATCTCCGGTTAGCAAAGCATACATGGGAACTGATGTTATCGGAGTTTACTTATACATAGGTCTGCCAGAATTTTCGTTTCTTTGGTAATACAGCCCATATAACTGAACCATTGTTTTACCATGAAGACGAAGTAGCAAAACAATGTTTATAAGACCTCATCACATAAACACATCTACAAGTTAATGTAATGATTTTAGAGTTTCTGAATAATTTAATAGTTTCAATTATGCTTACCATAATTAAACAGTGTCCCCAGTGATTGATCAACAATGACGAGTAAGGAAAACTGATGGTCCTCCAGAGAAACTTAAGACACGACGGAACTTATACTGGGATATATAATAAAATCGCTCCCGCCTTTGGGAGAGAGCTTTGTTGGACTGACATCGGTTGGCAGACGGTATCGTTGTAAAAGAACATAAACCGAACTTTATAGTTGCAATCAAAAAAATAAACTGCAACCGTTAGAAAAAAGAACAAATTATTTTTGGTGACTAGACTGAATGGTCTACGAACGCCGACCAAATCTGATAGCTTTATATGGCTATCAATGTGGGATATTTTGGACTGAGCAACCTCAGGATATCATGTTGATGAATAAAAGGTTTACAGCTATATATATAGAACAAAAATCATCTTGACAACATTTTGTAGTTTTCAGGCAATAGGAACTGGTCTTTTGATTACACAATCTTGCAGACACCTTCTACTTGAAGAAATATAAAATTAACAGAGTTGCGCATTCTTGATGCACTTTAACAAAAACAAATTTTGTATCTTGTGAGATTTTTGCATAATGATGCTTGAGCTATCTAGCTGACTATAAATGCTGAGAATGGCGGTCCAGCCATAAGAAGCAAACGCCGTGCACAGTCAGAATACTGTCCAGTAGACTTAGTGGTTTCCGTGATTTAGATTTGATAGGTTAATGATCGGAGCCTGAATAGCATTTGCTGTCTGTCTTTGAGACGATGGGATGGGTGAAAAGTATTCATATTCAGGTGTTGCAGAACGGTTCAAAATAATACGTTGGTCATGTCTAATATGAGGCCATTGGTAAACACAGTTACTTCCTATGAATTTGACTGAAATATGAATTTTGCCAGTAGCAGGAAGATGAACCGTTGGTGAGCCTTAACGAGTGTAAAACATAAGTCAGCTGCAAGTCTTGACATTTTATCTGACATGGAAAACTGAGATTCACTGTAAATGATGCATCATTTACAGTGAATCTCAGTTATTTTAGTCAAAGCCTTCGCTACTAGTTCATAAAACTATCATACTTGACTGAAAAGAGCTTTGAATATCTTCTGAGTGAATGTTGACTTATTCCCTAATGGCGTCCGCAAACACACCATCTCCAACTCTTAGTTGCTCACGCAATTCTTGTTGTTGACTCAAGCTTGACTGAACAGTCGTATACTAAGTAAGCTGTGACATAGACTCGAATCCTATATGCATAAATCACTTCCTCCCTTCTTCGGAAAATCATCTGCTAATTTGTTCTCAACCTCAGCTAGGCATGGTTTCATTGCTTCAAAGTTTTGTTTTCTTACGTTATCAACTCTAATGAAGCGTTTCCCATTAAGGAAACTTACTTGACGAAAATTGGATCAGATTTGACAATCATGCGTTTGTCACTTGCCTCTCTGCTTTTATCAAACCGGTGTCTGATTCCAAGAAGTAATATATCTTAACTCACTCACTCAGAAGCGCTCTGTCCATTGCGCGCTAGTTTTGTCGAAAACCTTAGAACGAACGGACTGTTCGATTTAGTTTTCGGTTTCCGCTCCATTTTCAGTTTTCAGAACTGTCTGCATAGTATAGATCTACAAATACCGGCGAGTAGTAGACTGTTCACTGTTCTAATTTGCTTAGTCTCTAAAAGAAACCTGGTGAGATATTAAGATAAGTATGTGGTATGGTGTTGTTTTGGGTCTTCTTAACTACATCAGTTGTTTATGAAACATACTAACTATCAGTTAAGTGAACAAGCGGCTTAGTGGACTTTAGAAGAGTGGTTCAATGTCTAAAACTGATTATGGGATCACTTGTAACTAATGGCAACGGAATCTAGGTACGATATTTTATTGTGTACAAGCAGTATATATGCTTAGCACAACGATCGACTTGTGAAATATATTCTTGGTCCAAGATTGACGAAGCAGCCCTCAGATTTTGGTGACATTAAAAAGTGGAAACCGACTGGGAATCGTACACCAAGAATGAAAGGATCACCCAAATTGCACATAGCCGGTGTCCTCTGAGGCCTATCCTCGCCATGGATTATTCAGTTTATCACAACCTTGCTCGATGACTAGTTCACCTCCTTGGTCCCATCCGTAAAACCTTCAGCTCCCGTTCTGTAAAGGAGTCTTTTGAGTTATGTAATATTTTGGATAACATTTCAGACATAACAGACGTTCCATTCCATGAAACAGTTGATTATTTACGTAATTTTATTTTGATTCGTAATATTTCTTTATCCATTCCTGTCGACTACCTTAACGAATCGATTCTTATGCGTGCGGAAAACATTCGGTTTGAGTTCGAAGGATATGCTAATAAGCAAGTTGATGATGTAGCAGTGGGCATCCCGTTTGGCCCAATATTGGCTGATATTTTTCTTGGAATGGTCGAAGATGGACTATGGGACTATATCGACTGTTTTTTGCTTTATAAGCGGTATGTGAGTGACATTCTAATTTTCACCAATTTTGATTATTTTATCACTCACTGATGGGAATAAACGAAATGCTTGCATCTTGCAATGTATGTTTTCTTGCTGTCTAAATGAACTGTATAAAAGGAACTCGGTAACAATAAACTACCAAATACCACCCTCTTATTCTCGAGTAACTATTTAAACAGGAACTGTAAAATATCTTAATATATGTTGAGGATTCAATTAGGTAATTATCCTGCAATATCCGCTATATCTCTTATTATGCGTACCGTTAGATTTCCTTTTACTTCATACTTATTCACATTCGTTTGTACTACTGGCCTCAATCTAATAATTTGCAAAGCGTTGCTGGTTTTCACATCCAAGAAGTTAGGAGTTAATTTTTTCTTCAGCACAACATACAGTAGGTCGGCCTTGAGTGATTGCGTCATGTAATCATTCACTTGCATTCATCTTGTTCTTATTCCTTCAAATTTGCACTGGATTCAGGGTGTATGAAATTGACTGCTATTGGTTCAGCGTAAAACACTTGTAGAGAATAGATCCACCATGACAAAGCTTATATGATGAGATTATTGTCTACGGAGGTGTTATTAGCCATGTGATTAGATTTTCATTAAATTCAACCAGTTCATTGTGGTCCTCGTGTGCATATGATTGTGATTGTTTCTATCGAGGTGTTCGCGGCTTTTGAAAATTCTTGTCAATTGCGTTCCGCTCTGCACGCTCCAACGATGCTGTAAAGGCAAACGGACAACTGACAAGTTGATTTACGTCTTTCTGGTGCCTTATCTTGTTTTGTTTAGAATCTGGTGAGCAGTGTTTGTTTACCCATTTACGTGAGATAATTTGGGTGTGTTCGACTCCAAGGCAATCCAGATTAATAACATCTAGACACGAAATCATATTTCACATCAAGATGTTATTGGGTTCTTTAAGAAATGCTTGAGTCTGAAAAGCTGAGAATAAGCGAATGCTTGGTACAGTAAGATATAATGGAGTTACATAATTTTCGTCTCTCTGATGTATTTTTGACCCGTAAGCAGTAATCGGGAGCTGGTGATCCCACTCATCGCATCACGTATACGAAAGGTCAGTCCCCTAACCTGGACTTGGCTTTATCAATAATGGCCTCTATACTTGGCTGGTAAGACCGGGTAATTACTTTTCATACTGGCGTTCACACGGTAGTTAATCCGAATTTATTCCTGCTCATATCACCGTGCAGTCAAATTTATGATTGTGCACTTAGAACTCATTATAATCGTGAAATAACTATGGACGTCATACAGATTAATAATTACTGATTTGGGCGTATCTATCCACATGCGAAAAGTTTTCCTTTTGTTGTGGCTTTCATTCTGATTGACTGTGTCATAATATTCTTGTGCAACAATGCAATTTTCCTCCTAGCAGGGAGTGACAGTCAGCACTGTGTGTGGCAACGGAATTGGTTAAATGTCATGCACGTAACCACACATATGCCTCAGGGAACGTCAAAATGCTATGCTTCACAATCTTCTAGGCGTCGCCTATTTTCTGGTGGAGAACTTGGCCCACACGACCTCTATCAGTGTATAGTTCAACGCTCCCAGTTTTAAATTCGGACACGCAGTAAAACATAATCATATAATCCGCTAACAGCATAATAGTTAAAATCTCTTCTTTCCTTCTCTATCCAACAGTAAATGGCGCCGTTTCGAATGATTCGGACGAGAATAATATAAATGATCTTGCAACTGGGCTCTGATGACCACGATTACTCTAGTTTACATTACATGTATGTCCTTAGAGTATCCATAATGGAAGTAAGTGTCAAGTAGGTGATATAAAGTTCATATGGGTTTAGAGTGGTCTGTACGCTGTTGATGATTTCGAAAATCAGAATTATCGATTGTTTCCCGAGAACGAGCTTTCACACTTTATTACTCACACCACTACTATTCAGTAGTGGGGCAACAGCATGGATTTTGACATTGAAATAGCCAAGGGAAAATTACAGGGAGAAACATCGCAGTGCAGCATGCCATGAAATGAATCTCGGTATATACAGGAATTGAGCGTTAGCGTCTGTGACAACCGTGACGTTCTGTGCCAAGTACCGTATGCAGATGAATGTTTTTGTTTATAGTCATGTTGAAACGCATAACTCATCTGTTGGTTTCCTGAATAAATAACCCTTGCGCCATCCGTGTTCTTGGCTCATAACACCCATTCAAAATATATGAATTTCCTACTTCATATAACTGCACATACAAGCAACCGAGACTGAAACTTACATCGTTCACTGTTTTTTTAACGCTCACGATAAAGTGAGAAAATACTATAAACTCTGATTCTGTAGAAATTATTTTATACTTGCATCGGGTGACGTGTCAAAACTTCTCATTAAATTTACACAATCTGGATTTAAAGCAGAGTTCCCTTAATCCATTTAGTCAAAACAGAGAGAAGACATATATCGCAAAATGTTAATATTTCGATGTACTCTCATCAGTCGCTAACGTAAAACTAGCAATTTTTATACAAACTGCGTATAGCAACAACAACTGGACGGACCAACCACATAGTTCTGACTTTTCACGTTCTAATAGTTCAATCAATTCCACGGCAAGGAGGTTGATTGCGTCAGCGTCTTCTGTGCACACAAAACTGGCTGATGTTTGATGAGCATTGCTTCGCTAATTGCTAAAATTTTCGGGTTGCGATTATGTAACAACATCTTGAACGATGTAACAAGGTCAACTAGGTGACCGGTTGCTAAAATGTGTTTGGCGATCGATGAAGCCGGGGTCTTCGAGCTCGTTGCAAACGCCGATCTGTCCTGCCTATGTAGACGTCATTGCAGCTGCAAATGAATTGGTATATTACGTAGGAGACGGACTGATCGGTTCAGTGTGTATCACCGCTATGAAGAGCCAAGCCCCTAATGCTTAGCAGGATGCGTAGTTGGGCTGCTGGGTAGGTGCGTTGCAACGCCGATATCAATTTGTGACTAATGATATCAATCAAGTGGTCACCTTTGAATTGAATTTGTAGAAATATGTCCTTTTTCTGCGCACTGCAGCTTAACACTTTTGGTTTTTTCATCTTACTGTGAATATCCACAAACTTTTCAGGGTAGCCGTTATCCACCAGCGTTTTCTTAATAAACCCTTCTTTCTTCAGTCGATCTGCAATGCAAATCATTCTGGCCCTGTGGAATAACGTTTTCGCTAGCCCTCGTTTATAAGCAGTGAGTGCAAAGCTGGAGAACTGCAAATGTTGTCCACTCCAACTTGGCTTACGATAAACAGATCGTTGTAATGTAACTTCTTGACGTCTGTTTATAAGATTGTCTAAGAACGGCAAACAATTATATTCCATCTCGTAAGATACAGAGAGGTTTGGATGGACGGAGTTCAAATAGTTATAAAATGAAGTAAAAAACCACGTTCATCTGTGAAAACTAAAATGTCGTCCACGTAACGTTTGTAAAGCAGGACCCCCGAAATCCTTTCTTGAAATTACCTTTCAGGCATTCCCAAAAATACATCCGCTAATATAGGACCCAGTGGGCTACCCATGGCTTCACCATCAATCTGTCTATAGTTAACACCTTCGAGTTCGAACGGAATGTTTTCTATACAAGCAGAAATGAGATCCTTAAGAAAATCTAATGGAATACTTACATTCAAATTTTAACTAAAAATAAAATCACATAAAAATTCAACGGTTTTACGCATCGGCACGTTAGTAAATCGTCTACGTCGATCGAGTACATCATCTGTGGACTCACTGAATTGTTCTGTAAAAGTTCTGCTAGCTCAAAGGGACTACGAACACAATTGTGGGATAACAATTCATGAACGGGTTTAATGATATCTACTAACCATTGCGCCAGCTCATGGTATGTCGAGTTATTCATGGATAATATCGGTCGTAGTGGGATACCCGTCTTATGGATTTTTGATGAACCTCTCATCCTCGGTGTCTGTGTGCCTGTTGGTTTTGGTTTCTTATAGTGGACCTCAGAAATATATTCATGTAACATGAACATTTGTAGTTTCCTTGATAATTGTTTTTCAATCAGGAAGTTTTTACCACTCATAACATCCAATTGGAATTTCCGCGCATCAGAAAATACCATATTCATCTTAGCTATATAGCCCTCTTTCTTCATTATGACGACACCGGAGCCCTTGTCTGGCTTGCGGTAGACTAGGCCAGTCATTTCTTTGAGCTGCTTGGTGTCTGTGTAGTGTTCTACGGACAAACAACAATGTTGGCGTATTGCGACAGATAGAAACTCGTGTGAGATATGAACCAACTTTGCAAGAAACTAGTCCGCGTTGTCCAGTGAGTCGGGAGTAAGATCTTTAAATTGCTCATACACTTTTTCAAACTGGACCTGGGTTTCTAGCTTGTTCACGTTTTTTGGGTGGCACCTTAAAATCTAGACTCAATGAAAGCACATACAGTTGAGCTTTGGTAAAGGGAGTAGCGGACAAATTATGAATGTGCTTAAAGTAATTTGTGGTGAAGACTGACATCCGCAGACGAAATAGTGAATTTTGCAAGTTCTGAAGCGTCTTCACTTTGGTTTCTTGAAGTGTAGTTCATATAAAGTTTTCAAACTTGATACGGCAAACCAAAGATAAGCTGTTAAGCGAACTAGCAATGCGTTGCTGGGTATAAATTAACTTGTTCAGTTTTTCTTTGGATACCTCGGTGTGATAGTTAGTAATCGTTACAAGATCCACGTTATTTACCGGAAGGTTTTCTTTTGGAAAACAACTTGAAAACGTGCACAGGAAATTGGTCTGATATCATACAGTCTTTGTAAAATCCTATCCGCCTATCCTGTCCTATCCGTCTAGATTATCAGCTTCCATTCTGTTACACAAAAGTTAATTTAAATGACTTGAAGTTGAACATCACCCACATTTAGTCGTACTTGTCTCAATCAAAAGACTATCCAGTCAGCCTTATCCAAAAAGAAGCATTAGACTGGAAGTTCGCTCTCATTAGATTGCATCAGTAGTGCATGTCTATTCCAAAGACGCTTTCATGAGGTGACCGTATTGACTACTGTGACAGTGACCTCACACTTGACACGACCAAGTTATCACACCCCAACGCTGAACCACGTCCTCATGTAAGTATTGAGCAGGTTGCCCATTGGTGACGCTGGGGACACAGTAACTGTCCCGCTAAATCCAGTCGACAACCTAATCCTGTGACTTGAATAAACATGTTACACCATCTCTTAGATTACTGATGAGTAGTCAGGGATTTGGTTAAGTTCAAGCTGAATCTAAAGACCGGTGTTAAACTTTGCATGGGATGTTTGCATGAAATGTTTTCGTTAATGTTCGTCGAGTTTGTACTTAACCCAGTCGTAGTTCTGCGTCTTATATTATCATTTATAACTTCAAAATAGTTTAACTTCCTTCAACTTTCTTCGTTGAACAACACAAGATGTATGCTCTTTCAACAGGTCTACGTTGAAATTCTTTTGTAGCCATAAACTTAATATGGTGTATATGCTATTTGTATTATCAGGCATGTTATCGGAGAAAGCCAACAACGTAATGTAAAATTATCTTAAAGTAAGTTGACAGTGGATATAGGAAAAGAAACAGATAACAATAATCAAGAATGTATCTTGCAGAGTCTAATTCAACTCAAAAAAACGTAACTAATTTACTAGCACACCTATAAACAAGGGATCGCAAAATCTCCCTGTTGTTTTTTCAGCTCTATTAGGAAATCCGGATTGATACAAACTGTTTGCTTTCCTCTCAATGATTTGCACTGATTTTCAACTAAACTACTAAGATCTGTCTTTATTAGCTGTCTGAAAAACTTATAGTTTTCCCCTATGTTTTGTTAGACCACAACAGGAGGCTTCATGAGTATCTCAGTAACTTTCGAGGAGGGCAAGTTGTTCTTTTTTTAAAAAAATGGAGCTTTTGAACCCCCCCCCCAAATGTACCGATGTAACAGTCAATCCCAGAAAGAATTGTTTCAACACTACTATCTAGACTTATTGACAGTTTGAAACCGTCAAATATTTTGAAAAGTTAAAAATTATTATCAACCCAATATTTCGTAATTTTTGTACACTTCTCATCGATTACAATGATGAAGGAATACACGAAAGAAAGGTTTGTTACATGTAACCCATTGATTTCGTTTTCCTGTGGAAATTGTTAACATACGAAGCACGTAGGCTTTATATGTAAAATCGCGAGCGGTTTCAATTAGGGATTACTATGCTAAAATCCAAGTTCTGTGGGGGAGTTTAGGCAAATTCTTGGGGATCGAGCTTGCATTGAATACATGTAGTTTGCAGATGGGTTTGTATCGGAGGTATAGCGTCTTTATTAATTAACTTCGAAGGTATAACTTCGATATGCATGCCCTGATCAAAAGCATCTCCGACATAAATAACAATCGCTGTTCTACAGAGGACGGTCGGGCGATATGTTGTAAATGATGATGGATAAACTATCAACGTCGATTTGATTTATTAAGATGGAATAGAAAACAAAAAATTCGCAATGCGTGAATGACTTTTCGTCTAACTACAGAGCTCTTCCATGAAAGCACCAAATATGTGTGACACTTTGGTCACAGTTTCCGAAACGTAGCCCCATTGGGTGGCAAAACTGTTGCAATCAATGCAAACTTGCAGAGGGAATATAATTAAACCAAACTGGATGCGCGTCCTCCATAACTGTTCGTTTCTAGACCAAACAAACGCCAGTGTTTACAGCGTTCGGCGTTTTGCAACTGTCATTGTAACAAACACAGCTTTATACCAAACCCCTTTTGACAACCACCATGTGATTTACGAAGTCTTCATGTTATGTGTTCCTTGTATTGTCCTCCAGCTGACTTGAAGTTTTCCAGATTGCTTTACATAGAACGCATTTCCCCATTAGACAAGAAAAACCATGGAGCCGTAAACCATAGTTCGTTCGTCTGAGGAATGCCGTCCGAGGTGTTTGCTACGTTCAGTATCACAATCTTCACAAAGACTTTAACGAGAAGAATCAGGTGTTCAGCTGCAAGTTTGGTAAGACCTGTTTTTGATCATCATCATCCATTAGTTATAAATTGATGTTAACCAATTTATTTTCACAAATTCTTCAGCATTTTAACACCCCCTCATTTTAGTTATATCAATCAGTTTCTAGCTGTGGTAGTTCTGACGTGAACTAGTCTCGACCCCTTTAGTTAATCAAGTAATGTTGAATGAATTGATTGGAGTAAATAATTCAACACTCTCCTCAAATTACCTAATAAATACAAAGCAAAGAACAGCTAAACCTGCAGTTAAATTTCCTGCAAATTGCAAACGAACCGTTTTATCACAGTCAACTGCTGGAACCATCTGATTATCTCTCAAAAATAAAAATGTCCCAGATAGAAGTCACCAGTCAAGATCCATCTTGACTAAATGGCACGTTATTTAATGTGCTTGAACGATTATCCAATATGAACAACCATGTAAGCTTTTAGCTTGTTCCGTGAAACCAAAGCAGCACTATCTATCTATCAATTTAAACTATTGCTCAGTTATGAACAGTTCATGTTTGTTGTTCACTCCCGATGATCATAATTATTCAGTTGAGGACATGAGCACGCAGTTGTGATTGTTGTCCAGAAATTAATGGTGTTATCGTCATCCCACACGGGAACTTTAATGTTTTCGCTTTCAAGTTGACATCAGCATCAAGCGAACAAATTCCGATCAGCAGAAGAGAGTTGTTGGGATTAATCTGCCAGGTTGTGTGTAATTCAGTTGGCAGAACGCTCCACATTTAAAGCATTTTGTACTGGTTCAACGCTGGTAAAAAGCGTTTGTTTTTCTAAGTTGATTTTGTTCAGAAAGTTTCACCGAATTATCAGTGGCTTATTTTCTGAGAGGTTACTACTTCAACCAAAACATAATTGGGATGAAACATTATATGACAATGTTTTTTACATTTGGTTCAGTTCTCTATTTAATACCTCGTTATTTATTCATAGTATTCCTCCCTTGCCTGAAGCAGAATATCTACATGACACTGTACAAAATGCTTTCTGTACACGGTTGACTTGCCTCGGAGCTATCACCTTAATGTAATCAGCCAGACAGAAAAGTGATGAGTATAATATTCTTCTTGACAGCCACGGATAAAAGCGATAAATGTTGTATGAGAAAAACTGTACGATATATTGATGGTTATAAAATAGCCATCGAAAATTGTTTTGTATTTATTAACCCTTTCTAATTACTTGAACTATATGATACTGAACAATATAAATGGATTACACGTGCACTATTTTTGTTATTGTTTACCTAGTTTCACTAATACAAATGAGTACAAATTATAGTTTCTAATCAACGTCGGAGTGGCAAAATCTGGTATTTATTTACTCATCATGTCTATGTTTGGGTTTGTGAAATTTTTCAAACAAAACTCAATAAAAATTAAAGCTGGTCAAATTGATTAACATTGTAAATATCATTGAAAAATAGGTCTTGACTGTTGATTTCATTTGGATCTGGTATGATTTGTCTATTTGTCATTTTAGTCAAAACAGAGAGAAGACATATATATTGCTATACGCAGTTTGTATAAAAATTGTTAGTTTTTACGTTGGCGACTGATGAGAGAAAATCAAAATGTTAACATCTCACAATATATGTCTTCTCTCTGTTTTGACTAAATGGATTAAGGGAACTCAATGTTTTATATTTGTCACTTTTTGAAAACGATCGAATAAAGACTGTCTTGTTTATGTTTTCTCCCCACACAAAACTTACGGACTGCATTAGGGTTTCTTTAGCTTTATGCTGAAGACGATGCTTTATAAAACGAGTCAACCAACAGTGACCCAGTAAACGTCGTATCTTCAGGTTAGTACAGTTCCACTTATTGCATATTTTCTTATTCGCAGAATGCCAATCAGCGTACCGTTAAAGTTTACCTTGTTCATTTTCAAAGTACAGACCTCGACCAAAAGCCCAATTCTGTTACAAAATGAAAGAGAACAGGATAACTGTCACACTTGTTTCAAGCAGCCAATTAGAGGGCTTTAATGGAACAGATGGATATAGTTGAGCAACATTAGTTCTCTCGAAATTTTACCGAATGTTCTTTCATAATGCTGATAGAAAATCCTGTCGAGACTATCACCAACAGTCCTTCTGCGTGGTAACATTTTTAAGTATCCAGTCGAGAATGCGTACGCTTACAAATGAGAAAAATGCAAGAAAATCGTACGAATATACGGGAAAAATTTACGTACTACTTTATTCGTAGAATGTGGTGAATCAAAGTAATTTTCGTCTAGATTAGTAAAGTGCGATACTAAACGGAATAAATCAATGTATCAGTTGTTCATGATTCGTCAACTTCAGTTGAACAGTCTTATCCGCAAAAACCTCAAGAACGTGGTGCGCATATTTTGTTGTTGGATATATCGAAATTATCGTTTGGTTTCACAACGTTCACTGAACTTTGCTACATAAGTCGGACTGCAGTCATACGTACCTGATGAGACGACAAAATGAGCGGAAAGTTGCACTGTGCAGAGCAAAAATCCTTTCCACTTCTCCGTATCCTGTTTGTTGATAATAATTTTAAAAAAATTTCAGGGAACTAAATCAGTTATTTGATAGAAATTTGATAAAGTTTTCTTGAGTCAATTTAAATGAAGTTGTCAAGTCAACACATTCATATGGCACTCAGAATTCGTTAAAACATTTAACATAACGTTTTTACTACGTCCACATGCCTCCAATAAAACCAAGATCGCACTGCACTGCCAAAAATTCAATTTATGATTGACAACTATCTCAGATTTGTTGTAGTGCATTTAGTCTGTGGATGACACACTGTAACGGCTCCTGTTCTCAAAGCTCTATCTTCAGACAATCTGTGCTAGGCTTCTATGAGCTTTGGATGGTCACCAGGACTTTGGCATAAAAACGACACTAGTTTACTAATAACAAAATAAGCCTACCACCAGAATAAATATTACCCTTGGGTGATGGCTTCAACTTTTAACCAATTGAGACGACGGTTCTTCATTTTGATTATACTGGAATAGCGATTTCTCAATTTATTTTGTTGATCAGCGTTACAGCAACGGTGAATAGTATGAGCCAACAGATGTGGATTACTGTTGAGCTATGCATACCTTATATTTCGTAGGGTGGTTTTTGTGTTAAAATGGTTATTGCTGAAGACATTTGGTATGTAGTAAACATATTTTTGCTCTCAGGGTATTGTAGTGTATATTGTAAGGCATTGGTAACATGCATATTTTTGATAACCATGCTACCACTCTGTTCACTGAACACCAGTGTACACACAAATCAACGGCTAATATGTTGAAATTCGTGTTTATGAGCCAAACTTTTCAATTTTTATCGCCACATATACAATTTACATGATCGTTTCTCACCTAAAGATTTCAAGATATTTTATTACTCTAACTTTTCATAATAATTATGAAACTTATGAGGAAAAAGTAGTGTAAACAAAGTATCAACTAGGGTGGCAATTCTCCAGGTGGGTCAGTTTTTAGGAAGCAATTCTTCCGGTTGACCATCGAAGTAATGCAGTTAGAAGCTGATAGTAATTTCTGCCTAGTAATCTTTATTTTTTTTCAAAAACGTCATTTTTTCTGTTTCTCGGGAATTAATTTCAAACAGGAAAACTCATGCAATAATTAAACAAAAACATTTTCAATATTTACAAAACTTTTGAAACCATAATTCGCAAATCATTTTTCGTATCAGTGCAAAATAGTATTCCACAGTTCATTGATAACCTTCGGGAAAAAACACTACATGAAGTTTTCATTTATTAACCACTGTTAATTTGTCAACTAATAGCAAGGAGAGCGGTTAAAACACGGTTAATTTCAAATTTTAATGGACGATTTCATTTCACTTCTGAGAAAGATAGAACGTATACACACATCTTACGTGTTGTTTATCTGTCATCTTGTTTTTCATTCTCCTTTCATTTTTATTGATGTACACATATTCGTTGTATACACTATGATGTTTATCTATAAGCATATAGTTTTGACGATGAACAACTCTGATTTGTTTATACAGTCCAGTTTATGTTTATTTGTACAAATTTCTGAAAAAATATTTCCAACTTCCTAATGTCTTATTTTAATATTCAAACCAGTCACATATATTTTTGCTTTTTAGCCGAAGCCTAGAAAAACTTTGACTGATTCGCAAGCAGGCCGTATATTTAAAACTTCGGGCACTTTTCGTAAAGTTTATGATGTCCTAAACTATTGGTCACAACCGTTTGGATATTTTCATCAGCCTGATCGCAGTGTACAACAAACTGTGAATAGGAATAATTAGTTTTACTGTCACTTTTAGGTAGGCTTCCTTTCAACCGCTCTCTACAGACAATTACTCTTAAGCAAACGTATGATAACTGGTGCTAACCTCTTTCTGGTTCGTCGGTTGCAAAACGATTGATCAAGATTCGAGGCAGGTATGCTCTTGTTATTAGACAAACCTTCTGTCCTCTAGCCAGCTTACTATTGCCGTGTGAGACGGGGCAATCAAGATAATTGTCTCAACTTTTCGACAGAATAGTTGGGTGAATTCCACTAAGCATTTGTGTTGATCAACAGGGTTACCGATATTTATATTTCTTGTGGAAAGAATGGGCTGAACAGATGAACAGAGGTAAAGCTGATAGGATGTTTTGGGGAATTTTCAACTCCAAGTCTTCCGGTCAGTCTCCATACATTCAACCGGCCAATACAGTCCATTCCGCATTCAACTGTTACAGTTCACTTGAGAAACACTTGTTCCAGATCCAATGTATTTACGATATTTCTAATGTTCAGTGATGTGTGGTTAATCAGCAAACATTATCCGCTAGCAGTGTGTTACAAAATGTCATCCAGGAAAGAACTCTTTAGACTTAATACTTGTCAGCGGCACCTCACGTTACTATTTCAAATGAGGAAACGGAACACTTTTCAGTCACACTTGGTTATTTTTGCACTGTTTGATATAATCATTTAGCTGCTATCTAAGTACCGGATTCACATGACGCGAAACAAAGAATCTGCTCTTTAAGTGACCACTTAGCATGAGCATGCATTCTATTGATTTTCCCTTAACTCCACAATTCCTGTTCTTTAGGAAAGAGAGGGTTGTATGACCCAGTCTAGGATTCGGCCACTGTGACCCATATACGCTTTTCATCTATGCTTCAGAATAATGTTCCGATTTGTCATCTTCTATGTTCAGTCTTATACATGTGCATTTATGTTCAGGTTGTTCGTGCGATTACGCTTGGAATTCAATATTTTTAACAGAATTTTCAAGGTTAACTCCAAAAGTTGACAGGTGGCTGGCAAGAACATTCAGCACACTTGCAGGACTCAGCAATAATGCTCAGTTGATCAAATTCCCACCATTAATCTGCAAAAAATTCAAGAATATTCTTTTCTTTGGTTGGTAATTAAAAAACGCAACCGAATGAAGTTAAATTTGTGACCTAATTAGCCACTGGTATGACACGAAAGACTTGAGATAGGATGACGAAATCAACGTGTGTGCTGATTACTCATTTTGATATAAAGTCGGTATAAAGGATTTGTGACTCGTGGTTTCAAGCGTAACCCCTGTCTAAAGGTTTATTCTTTTAGGTTTTATTAAAAAGTTTCTCGTTTCAAAACTCTCTCCGAACTATCTGCTATGTTACTGCGGATAGCACAACCATTAAATGCGCCACGCCTAACAAACGATTACAAAGCGTTACCGTAAATATATAAAGACACAATAATTGGCCAGTGAAACGAAGTGCATTCTAATATGTTTACGTGCCTTTCGGGTATGATAACTGTGTTTTGGATTAACGGCGGCTATCAAATCTCTATCTCGGAACGTCCGAAAATGTGTACGTTTTCTACCACTATTAACCAGTAGATCATAGCACAGTGCACCTATCGTGGACACCAATCAATGTCTACAAATTAGGTATGCACTACTAAATGGAACTGGGTAATATGATATGTGTGTGTTGGTTATCTTGTTGATTACGGTGGATGTGTCTAAAAATATAATAACTGCATAAAGGCTATTTTCCAACTCTAGGATTGTAAGACATGAAATTTGATTGGAAATTATGAAACCGTGCATAAGGGACAGTTTTTTCAAGTATAAGATGGTTGACAGTATATATCATATCAACTTTCGGACTTTTTAAGGTTTAAAATGAACGGGTACGGTGTTGTAACAAGACCTCTAAATCAAAAATAACCGTTCTAAATGGGAACTATCACATTATCCGGCTTGAACTGATTTGAATCGTTCAACTAACTTATTTAGGATACACAGTTCACGACAGAAAATCATTTCAGGTACTCTCATCTATTGTAAAACTTTGAACAAAATTAGAATACGGGACCAAGTAGATGTAAGCATTTCGTATTGGTTCGTCAATACCGAATTTACAATAACATGAAACGGTTTTTTATATCGAACTGTCGAGGGGCGAGGTGGGATGAATAGTCACTCAGTGGTTTAGGAGAGATCACTACGTCCAGAGCAGGGTCAGGTTTGCGAACAATCGTTTCAGAACCCACAAGGTCGGTTTCAGCCGATTGATTGCGACAGCCTCAGCAGAGCGCGAAAATCTTGAATTGGAATACCGTAGTAGGGTTCTGAATCCATAAGCTGGATAGATAACGTGACAAGCGGTCAACACCTATCTAGCAACCGCGGATACCGATTGTTTGCATGTCTTGACAACAGTGTCGTTCTCCGGCAACCCGGACTTCAGTATTCACCTAAGTAAATGTCCCCCATCCCCGAGATTAAGCACCCTTCGGTTCTGCCTACGTAAATTTCTTTGCGGTTACATCTAAGTTGGTAGACACAATGTGAGGTGACAACGACAGGCTGATCCATTTAGAAAAAAGGCACAGGCAGCTTCTGGGTCCAAACTAATACACACAGTGCAGTTGCGTTACATTTTCTTGTAATCGAGCTCAGTAGTGAATTCTGTGATCACCTTTGAAAGAAAAACGTGTAGAAACCTTCTAGTTTCTCGCAGTGGCCACTTGTTCAAATGGTGATTCCAGTCTACTGTGCTTTTCCGTGAATGTTTTAGAGTAGCTGTTACATTTGTAGTACAAATGTAATAAACAGTAATTCTTCGGCAAGGCTATCTTGTGTACAGATTTGTCCTGCGTATGTGAACAATGTAGTCACTAGTGCGTCCTTGTGATTGGCCGGTGTGAAACTATTAAAGCTGAGGTAGATATGGAACCAAATGGATTTCCTGTAAACAGCTCTTTTAATACAGCCATCGTCCTGACGAATTATGAGTGTGTCTAGAAACGGTAGATAAGTATCAATCACAAACTCAAACGTTACCTTTAGATTGGAATGAAAACAATTTAATCTTTACACGAAGTCAATTGTTCTCTGTATAAGGCGACTGTATATTACTGTATTGTATCGCGTTTGTAAAATGACAACCTTTTTATGCCTGAGGCTTACTGCTGTTCAGTTCTTAACACGAAGAGTCTGTCATGATGGGCCCTGTTGAAAAGTGTCTACTTTTCGGTACAAAAGCAAAGGTCGGTCTTCGTGGCACAAAACGAATCTCGGTTTACTGGGTTTCTATTGGTTATTTTATAAACAAGACGCATCAGTAAAATGAAGAAATAAAATTGGTGCTGACGCTGCAGCTTTTCCACTCCGCTTCTAGCTCGTTTGTTTTAACGCGTGACGCACTTCAACAACTTGTTTTAATCCGACGCTCGTTATGACACACTCCGATTCTGGAGTAGCCTTCCGTCTTGATTCACATGCTGACATACCAGTCTGCTCGCGTTGTCGACACTGATTAGCCGTAGCCTTCTGGGAATCCCTGGTTGACTTTGTATCGATACGTTTGTCCAATCCAAGCTCTAGTAGACTTCCCATGTATACCTCATCTATCTGACGATATCATCGAACAAGGAAACAAAGGCTAACGTTTTCAGTGCATAACAATTACGTTTTCCTCAGAATAGTGTTATGTAAAGACAATCTAATATAATCAATTGTCTCATGTAGTGGGACATCGGTGAACAACGACTGAACGTCTACAGGATACACAAACTCATTAAGAAGATTGACTTTGTTCAAGTCACGGATCAGATCAAAAATTGTGAAAGTGTAACTAACCCGTATCAAAACAACGACCTTTAAGTGAAGCGGTTGAAGGTAAACATTGATCTGGACAGCCTTTTATACTTGCAGAGGAAGTGGATTGTACGAACTTATCGAAAGGAAATCAACCACTGGTACACGGATGGTCGCAGCCACGCAGTAATGGCATCGCGAACAAACTAGCACGTCAGCACAGCAATCAATCCGGAGAGTAGTGAGAGGAAGCACCGGATTTGGTTCTCACCAGCGTCGAAGTAAAGCAAGTGGGCTGAGTATGGCGCTCATTAAAACAAGTAACCAAGCCAATCAATAAAAATTCAACATCTAGGGAGCAATTGTATTTTTTAATTTCACTTCTGGTTCATATCTGTAAAAAATAACCCAAGGAAACTCAGTAAACCTGAGATTGATTTATACTGCAAGTGCTGCTTTTGTCTTGGTTTTGGAAAGTATCAGATTTTCTGCTGTGTTCGCGTCTGAACTCACGGTAAACAGATTGAACGCCAGTTGGTTCTGAGCGCACAGAGTCGGATGCTTAATGCTGCTCGGCGAACCATCGACACGTTTGAGCTGTGGATTACAAAAAACCATCAGAACTCCCAAACGAAAATGTAATACTTACGTTACGGGGAAAGAACTGATGTTATTTCCCTGCTTGGCGTTCCAGACCCTCAAGACTGCTCACTGAAGCCCAACTGTACCTCCAGATTGTGACCAAAATGATAACTTATCATTCTTGGACACTTCGATTGAACATCTTGGATGGGTCTGCTGAATTTTATGTTTTGTCGAATGTTGTCTTCAGTTTAATTAAATGTGAATTTTTTCGATTATTTCATCACTACTGCTCCGTCCACCTACACCGCCGATAAAGCCATAACCAATCAGTTCTCTGTGTGGCATAAACGTAATATCGAGTGCAGGGACTACACATTAACGACGAAACCATGAACTATTAACTTGATTACTTACATTCATCAGACATTGATTCAGACAATACATTGTCCATAAGACAAGCTTTTTCACATCAAACCATAAGCATTAGAATAAAGTTCGAGGAGGTCAACGCACGCAACATTATCCGTTATCTAAATTATTAATCAGGTGTTAACTGACCAATTAATTCCTCCATAAAACTTTCTTATTCCCCCAACGCACTATTTATTCGTATAGGCCTATTATGCATGTAACGTGAATAAAGTAAACGATCAAGGTTGTATGGTATTCATGTACCATTAGCTTATTATTGAAGGTACGCACATTATCAGACTAATTACACCAATATATAACGTGAGAGTAACCAGGCTAGGTAAGAAAATCGGTCGACAAAAATTGCTGAATGTGTTTGACAACAGTTGTCTATTCGCCATTCCAAGTTGTGAGACTGATTGACTATGGACCAGAAATATCTATTTGGTTGCACAAACTTCTGTGTGTTAATTTCGGAGTTAAGCAATCCAGAGCCAAGTAAGCAACAATCGTGCTCAAAGTCGGTTTAATCACACCACTATTCAGCCTTACAGGATGGTGTTCACGTATCCTAAGAGATAGTCGCTTTACAATGGGATCGATTACTGAGAATAGGAAAATAAATACATAAACAGTCTGGCTCCCTGGTGTGAAAGCTTGTTTCTTATTTGCGGCATGATGAGGATATTCAACTGAAGGAAGACACAATAAGAGTGCAAGGTAAACTGTTTCGGCCAACGTCTTGTAAGGTCATATGATAATTTTGGCTACATGGTATTCTTCGAAGGGTAGGTTGGTAAACACCGATCATTTATTCACAACGGATGGTAGTTTTTATCTCTAATTCCTGCATCGCCTTTTGAATAAAGCGCCGTTCTGAATGTGTATTTCTTTAAGGACATCTAGCTTAGATTGCAAACTGTCTGGGGTGTAGAGCTCTAACGCCGTTCCGGTCAGCTATCGCATGAAGTTTGGCAGTTGAAATAACGTAATGAAACCATCAGAATGAACGTACTGATTAATACAGATAATGTACACTTTCATTCAGGTGCCAGTATCTTGAAAATTTATTTACGCGCTGCTGTCTGACATCTCAGTAAATCTAATGATTGTATGGGTTGACGTAGAAGCTGTTGAAACAATGTTCACATTAGAATTCTCATTAAGGGCGCAAAAAATATTTACGCAATATTTCTAAAATGTAACTTCTTTACATCAAAATGGTGTGTCCAATTCGCCCACAATATTGTCAGTGAGAAGAGAATCCATAAGTGAACCCACTGTTACACAATCACTTAATCGGTAAGCTTAGTTGCTAAACAAAAGTGAACGCTAATAGTGTAGACCGCCAATAGTTCTACCTATTCAACATGGATAACCAAAGAACGTTCTCAGTCTGCCTCACTCCGCAATTTGAGAGTACATCCTCGCAAGAGAAAATAAAAGCCTATATGACTGTGTCAGGAATTTTTGGCACATTTTACAAAATACACTAACTAAATAGGAAAATTTGTAATGATGTTTCATGAAATCACGTTAATTGCACATCGTAAAATTAGTTTGAAACACTAAGTTCCCTTTAACCACTTCATTAGAGCAGAAAGTTGAGGCTGGTGCGTCATCTGTTGTTTCAACCATTGCACTGACGGCTCGAAACCTAACGTCATCGATTTCTAGACACCTCATGACAAAGGATCACCAAGTTGACCCAGTAAACTCATTCAAGTTACTATTGCGCAATCGAAACCCAAAGCTACTAGCTTTCTGTGAAGCGATGCTCATCCGAACATACCAGCCGACGTTGTGTGCACAAAAATGGTTGAGGCAACCTATCGGGTTGCCATGGTCGTGATTACATAATACTTGGTGTGGTTGTATGCGTGTTTACTTCCCTGTCTGTCCCTATTTGTATGATGTATATAACTTGCATGTTTTACGTTTGCGACTGAAGAGGGTAAATGAAATGTTAACATATCACAATATATGTCTTCTTTCTGCGCAAATGAAGTAAAATTAGTACATATGTACGACATTCGACAATTATATTCCCATATTCAAATAAACATTACTTGATTGAGCAACAACTTAACCAACTCGACAAACTCCAAACTTAAAGTGATAAAATTTACTGTAAACCTTTTTTCATTGCATTTTCAGAAATTTGCATATAGGTCTATTGCGAAATAAATGTCTGCGGATGTGACCTTGGAATAATTTCAACAGCACATCATTAATCATTACTTGCGCGTGATCCAGCAAGAATTGCATTAACAAGTAGTACTACCTAAATGAGACCGAGAAGTTTAATAAAATTACAGAAGGAAACAAAGCTCATCATTCAGAAATTTGTCTGGAATTCCCGGTTCTCGCTGATTACAAATTCACGGGCTTTGTTGAGAAAAGTGATCACAGTCCACTCTTTATAAAATATTGAAAAAGTGCGTTCGAACAAAATGGCAGTTTAAACATGCATTATTAAAGAGTACTCGTATTCTAACTCCTCAGTTTATACAAGTGTCACTAGCATTTATTAGAATTTATTGTCTGAACGGGAAACGTAAGTGTTTGAACTCATACAATTCATTCAGTAAAGTATTTATCGATCGTTCTTTTTACCTGGCTATCTCTATTTTTTCACAGAGGACTGTACCATCCGTGATGCTATGTGGTTGAAACGGGTAGTAGATATATCTGGTAAAAATTTTATGGAAAAGGCATTGATTATATAATATTGTTCACATCAACACCAATTAGGTTTTTGCAGTAAAAATAGTGAACTCGCCTAGTAGTTTCTTCTTTTTATGATAATAAGCAACGCAGAAGATATCAGGACCCTACTGAACTGTGGTTAAAATAACCGCAAAACTCTTACAAGAAAAAACTCCATGTTATGCGTCGAAAATACACGAAGGCATTAAAGGGATTTAAACTCCCAGTGGTATTCATATCAATGCAGAAACTACTCAGAATACGAAAGCCTGTTTTCATTTATAAAGTGCTCATAGTGGATCAAGTGTTAATACTTTTGAAGGTCTTCTGAAATAATCAAAAGAATGTTTTAACTAAACTCCATAAATGGGCGAAGTGAAATTTGTTTTTAAGCCGGCTGAACAATCGCATGAAATTCAAGCTTCTCTCAACTATCTGGTGGATTCAGGGCCAATTAAGTGAAACAAGTTATATTAATCCCAGAAATTAATTTATAACCTAATAAACTTTTGTGAATATTCAAAGCATCCAAATGATAAAATATCCGCATGGGAAGATAAGAAATAGTGTAATATTGTAACATGCAATCGAAACCATCAAGCGCGCATAGGTTGAATCTGAATTGTGTAACGGAGCGTTCTGCTGTATTATTGACACTGTTTTAGTTTTTGTTTGTGTAAGTTGTGTGCATGGTTTATTGGGCCTATGGTTCATGTTGGTTTTTGTTGTTTTTTTCTACTGGACTGTTGTTGTAACCTCTACTTCGGAAGATCGCTGTCCCCCGGTGTCTTCACGTTGCCCCATAGTTGGTCTGCAAGTGTAACGGATAATCAGAGTGGAATCGGACAGCTTGCGTGTTACGATATGTATACCCGACGTCTCTAGTGAGGGTTGAAATGATTCATGGTTGTTGCCGCCGTAATGATTACGATACCATGACGCATCCGTAAGGCGTACGTTCACAAAACTGTATATACTTATCAATCTAAAAGAAACGCAGGAGATATGCAAGTTTTTCAAAACTGTTAATAGATACGAAGTGTTGTTCCAATTTCCATGTCCAAAACTAGGTGATACGCGGAACACTAAACATGGGAATGCTGCATGACTTTCAGCACCAACTGTTTATACAAAAGGAACTCTAAACATGGTTTCAAGCCACCGTTTATGTTCGTTTCTCTCCTCCACTTAATATACGATTTCGTCTTTATTTTGTACTACATGAGTCTACAATATACGAAGTGTTAACACTAGATAACCAAGATTAAGCTGCAGCGAACGCCAAAACATTTTATACTGATTCTGTTTTACTCATCAAAACATTGTAGGTCACGTTTCCACCAAACAAAAGGATCACCATGAATGGACTCTCAAATGCGGAGAGAATAAACCAACCTGGTTTCGGCTGCTGCCATTAGGGGTAGCGAATTTGGATTTGTGACTTAAAATACTTGATGCTGGTTATCACAGTAATCTTCAAAGCGATCACCATTCCATATTTAAATGATGGTCGTTATTAACGTCTGACAAAGTGACATCTGGAGTGCAGTTATTTCCATACACTTAAAATATGAATTGCCGTCCAGGAAAGTAACATCTTGAGCCTGTAGGTTACATATATAAGAGCGTAACAACATTCATTTTCACGGGGGTCGTATCAAGCAATTCCTTAAATATTATTAACCCAATTTCATATTTTCTCGTCGCATACATACTGACGCGTTGGCTGTGTCGTTCGCCTGTATTTTTTTTCCATGGCCTTTTGATGGAGGCTCATACTGATTTATGATCCTGTAAACGCCTGTTTTGATGCAGCACATATCTTACCAATATCGTCAACAAACTTCATTTAAAGCATTTTTTGCAATTTACTGACGGAATTCTAGAGGACATCATTCGTTTACTTCTATCACAGTTTATAAAAAGCTTTAAAAAAAGACACGTGTGAGTTAAGTTTTGCTTTGTGGTCTCTTACCTTACAAGATTTCAATGAACCTAGATTTCGTTTTTATAAAGCAATATGATACCTGACTGACTTGAAAATACTTCAGTTCCGCTTGTATTTTACCACTGTAATCCTCATCATTTTTGACCGTCCACCAGAAAACCTACGTTTCCATCGGTGTGATTTGAAGTAGCTGCAAAAGCTAGACAAGATACATTCATTAGTACAGAGATCATCCATATGCACAACGAATAAGTTCGACTAACTCCTCGCCTACCACTTGTGTCTAAGTCATAAATATTGACGTTAGTCACAAGAACTGACTATTCACAACACAGGTGTGAACAAGTGAAATCATTTTACTTGATTGGATACACGGTAGAGATTGATCCGGATGAAAAACGCTGTCTGCCTAAATCCGATATGGCCTGCAGCTTCAGACAGGATACGTCTTCATTAACCGTAATACAATCACACTGGTGACAAATTACACCCCGCAAGTAAATGGGGTCAACCTGAGTCCGACGTCCCCAAGCAGTAATCAGTTGACTATAGTATTCGTCTGAGTCATTTTTACATTAAACACGTGCATATACTTAAGTGTTCAATCATACTCGTGATTAAACTTCCGTTTAGCTAATTAGAGTTTTGCGTCCTCGTTACTAGCTTTCAAAACCGACGTTGCCTGACGTTCTTTTACTATTGTTCTCCTTTTTTTAAAAGGAAGCTATGCGACTTGACACAGATCTGTCAAAAAACTGTTTCACTCGCAACACCTTACTTGTGAATTCACACAGCACACACTTTATATACGTATCAAGTGCAAACATACTAATTAAGACAGATGATTGTGGTGGCAGAATATAGTTGCCTGATGAGCCAAATCGGTTCAAGACGCTGGTGGACATTGTAGTTCCGATGTAATGAGTTTCATTGACTATCTGGATGAAAGAGAATACTCGAACAGATATAAATCGCAAGTCGTACAAAAGGTGTACATGAAATGCAATAAGTTTTTGTCAGAAACACAACAACATGCACTGATGAGTAGTAGGGTATTTTGATTTTTCATATAGATTGAACATCACCCACAACTGATCGCAGCTGTCACATTCCCATAGACTGTCCAGTCGGCCCCTTTCGAATGGAAGCACTAGACTCGAGTTCTGCTCTCATTAGAGCTCGTCAATAGTGCATATCATCGCCACTGCCGGGACTTGAACCATGAACACGCTGTTCATGAAGCAACCGTGTTTATCACAGCGCCACTGACCTCACATTAGGCACGACCGAATTATCGTATGTGAACGCTCAACCACTTTCGCTTGTGAACAATTATCAGGTTGCCCGATCGCCTCGAGAGGAGACACAGTAACTGTCCTGTCAACTCCAATCGATGGCTCCTCGACTAGGACTTCTCTCCAAGTTGAACTTACAGAAATCGTTGACTTGTTGACCGGTATTTGATTACTGAAGAGTAGTGGTGGATTTTGATTTTTCCTATAGATTGAACATCACCCACAATTGATCGCATTACAAATTTCGAAACATATTACGTTAATCAATTTCGTATACCATCTCGCACATTAGCAAATCTTGTATACGTTATAAGTGGTGGACAAAGTGAACCTGTCACGTCCCATGTGCTCTAAATTTTTCACATAGTGTCTATGGGAATGCGACAGCTGCGATCAATTGTGGGTGATGTTCAGTCTATAGGATAACGACATGTCTTGTTACTTAACCCCCTATTTCGAAAGCGTCTCATAAAAAATGTTTAGCATTGAGGCTATTAGAAGTTCTCGATTGTATAAGCATAAATTAAATTATCCTTCAGTTTAAATCTATCTGGTCCGTCATAGTAACGAGAGCATACGAATGTCAGCGATGCTCTAATTAACGTTAACAAAAAGTAAACATTCTAAGCCATGTAACATCCGTAGTCTACAGCCGTATTATATTCATTTATCCTTCACAATGGCGTATCAACTTTAAGCCGCATTTTAACGAAAATACCACGTAACTTTACTCACGTGATGGCATCAGTGATACACGGAAAAGCTGCCGTTAATAATGCTACAGATAAATGAAGTTTGTGCATCGTAAAAATTTATTCAGTAGCTTACTTCGGTACTGTAAACCGATTAGTTCT
>JTDE01000047.1:374150-385634 GCA_014338405.1 Paragonimus skrjabini miyazakii | reverse complement strand
TTTCCGTTAACTGCAGCAGATTTCCAACATTCAATGGATAAGTTCCATCAACAACCCAGTGATTGTTTTCTTAAAATTGTGTCCATCACTCACACTTTCTACTTCGTTTCCATGAAGGTGGACTTTCAGTATGCATGGACAGTAGACCGTCAATTAAAAATCAGTGATCGGCGGAGAGTTACACCGTTAGTTTTGCTTCTCACAATTTTCCTACCAGAAACAGCAACCAAGTTACAACAAAACTTTGAACAAATCCGAAACATGAAGGTACATTGACAGTGAAGTGTTTCCAACTTTCTTATTCTGATAGACTTTTCAAACGGCTACCCTTGAAAAGAAGCACCATACTAATTGCACGTATTGGAGTTCATCGTTAGTGCATGTCCTCGTCATTGCCAGAACTGGAACTCCGACCACACTTTCAACAAACAATCGTGTAGACCGTCGCTCTGTTAATTTCGTATGAGGAAGGGTTGACTTGCTCAATGCTCAAACCAATAGAGAGTGGTGTTCAATTTACATCACAAAAATCCGCTACTGTCTAGTAAGAATAAATTATGTCCAGATATGCCTTTTTGGGTCATTATGATCATGCATTTACGGTAAAGACGTCGAAATAATCTTCAAAACTGAAACTGGTTGAACCTGCCATCTATTTCAATGGGATTAAAATTCCATGTGGTTAAGGTTAGCCGACAATACTGCCGGCAGCTGGGAACAGTTTTCTAAACAATGACGTCACAAAAGCAGTTTAATTAATTCAATGGAATTCGGATCTGATGATGGTACATTTTAGCTACTCTCATTATGCATGAAGAGGACAGATGAATGATTCTGAAATGTTGTATTACGCGAAAATATCTTCTCATTACTGACTTTAAGGCTGACAGTTAACAAACATTTTTTCCAGTCGAAAGTGCTAGCGGTTAATTAAAAGCGGACGAAGTTTATGAAAGCATTATCAACATATTTCATTCTGTTTCGCAAACTCGGAAGCTTCCCCTAAAATTTAAAATGAACTGTATGTCAAGTGATGATAAATAAAGTATTCGTAATTACGTGAATATCATTACTGAGCTAAAAAAATTATACGTACACTAAAGCATTATAAGTATCTGGGAAATTCGTATTCTCTGAAAATACATTCCTGAACGTTGATTTTTATCCAAAATGGAGCAAACCGTAAAATATACAGAGGTTCGTAAGGCTTTGTAAAAGATAATCACGAATTTATTGTGCAGTTCGGTTGGTAAGCATTGTTAGATTTGCATCATGTCAAAGTTAGGGAAAAAGGCAAATGTCAACAACCGAACAATACATAAACGTAGACAATGTGTTCAGGATACCATGACCAGGGCCACGATTAAAACGAGACTACTCGACGTTTGTTTGTAAGCAGCCTGATGAGCTCGAACATCCAAAGCGCGTTTGAATTTGCACCATCACACCAAACCTGTTTTTGTGTCCTACAATACACCGAGAAAGAGACGGACGAATTTTGCGGTGAGTGTATACATTTCAAAACAAACACTAGATAGTAAAATATTGAAGTTAAAAACGCTTACCATAGAAACCAGCCTACCTGACGATTTCGTTTATGAATGATCAGTTTACCGATTTGGAACATTACAAATTTCGAAACAGATTACACTAATCGATTTCGTGTACCATCTCGCACATTAGCAAATCCTGTATGTGTTATAATTCGTGGACAAAATGAACCTGTCACGTCCCATGTGCTCTACAATTTTTCACATAGTTACAGTGAACATTACGATGAGTGAACTGATCGGCTGCCGACCGCTCGATGAACGAGTTTTTTTGTACGGGAGGAGATTTCTAGAGAAGACGTATCAATACATAGGCAAATACCAACATGTTGTATTGCCAAACGTTCGCTTTACAATAAACGCACGTTTTCCATGGTATTCGCCATATCATTTAGAAACATATGGCACACATTTAGTTTCTGCCGGGGAGCTATCAAATAGAGGCATCAGTCTGGCCCTCATTCTTCATAAACAGGTTGCGTTGACAGTAGCTGTAACGTCATTAATGGGTGATTAGCCACGTCGAATACATTAAGGTGGATGCCACAACAGATTTGGCTATTGATTTTCTAAGTTATTCGTCTATAACTGCCTACAAACATTTCTGTCTGTTTTGTTGTATAAAATGTAGCACCAGTTATTACCATGCTTTTTGCTGCCTCTTAGTGGAAAAATTGAAGACTTGCGGACCAGTATTTTATACATCTATAATCAAAATAATTTCTTTTTTATTGTAGTGGACAAAGGCTATCAAAATTGTGCACAGGCGAAGCTCTTAACAATTCTGCTACTCAAGCAATCTTCACGACACACTAAGTAGACGCCATACGGAAACTCAACTGTCAATTAGCAAAACAACTTGGAAAAGAAACAACATTCTTTGACAAATCTGGATTACGAGAGAAGTCACTAACAGTTGAATCTGTTGAGAGTTTCGCTTGAAAATAGTGACAATCCATATGGCATGTATTCGTTAAATAGTCAGGAAGGCGGAACTTTAAATGGTGCAAATGTCAAATCAAGCAAAGTTTTACACTCATCATGCAACCAATGATGAAGACTGGCTAGTGAATGGTTGAGATTCACTTTATCGCTCAATCTAATTTCTCACATTTTTGTATCTCTTGTTGATTGTTGCTCGCTAGAACGCAAGCTTGATATTGTTCAGTTTGCTCTGACACCTTTTGTGGGTTTACCAATGTTGACGAGCTGGCTTTTAAAATTTACCTCAGCTTCATCTGTCATACGAATTACGGTTCTGAAAAATTAAAACATTCATCAGTTTGGCGATGCAAAGTGAACTCTCTATGAATGTGGTAAAGATGCGGCTACAGAAATCAGGCGTCATTGAACAACTTCAATTCAGTTCAGTAGTAAACACCGGTAACCAATTTTATCTTCACCAACTAGTCCGTATACTGACCTTTTAATCCAGCCCTGGTCTGAATTTATCGAACTACTTGATAGAGTACCGATAGAGTTAATATTTTCTGAACATGCTCTTTTTAAAAAAAGAAATCAATTTAACAATCAATACTCGGTTTCGCTAATTGTTGACTAGCTTTAATAATGCCTCATAGTAGACCTGGTGTCATCATAACATATGAATCAAGTGTCCAGGGTGCTGAATGATAACTTATAACCTCGAATGTAGTTTTTGTTTGAGAGTAGCGACTCACTTTTATCAGAAATGCAGATGGGCCTATATATATATATCGAAAATTCTTGGTTCACGTAAACATACTAAATAAACTACTCAACCAGCAGATGGTTCCTTCCCTTAGGTATTCCGAATTTTCCATTTATTGATAAGATTGTACTGAGTTCGCTAATCAAACTAGCCGAATACTGCATGCGATTTTTATAGGTAGGCTGCAAGATGGTTAATCTAATCTTTTTACTGTGCGCACTTTGATAACGGTGAGATTTTTGTTTATTTAGATTTTATGGTCCAGTTACTAGAGCTCGAGAGCAGTGCACACATACGAACCGGAAACTGGGTATCGTATGTTGTGCGGGTCCAAATATAGATGTATTATGTCGCTGCCAACTCTCATTGCAATCCATTGTACTTCATTAGCTCACTGCAGCTCAAGAGACACACTATGGAAAAACAGGCAGGATTTCGTCTTCGTTGAACCGATATAGATCACAGTTTTATTGTCAGTAAAGTTCTTGGGCAAAGTCAGACGTAACGCCTGTCAACAAATGTCGTATTCTTTCAAACATAAATTTACATGCGAATCTGCCGACTGATCTAAACTTTTGGAGTCCCTGAAACACAGATATATGTTGAACAAGTGCGTGAATGTACGGTTGACGGCTTAGTCCCACTTATCACCTCAGTTTACGGTCTGCCGTTACCTGTCGAACAGATTTAACACCAAGACTGATGTAAATCACGACAACCCACTTTTCTTACTTCTGCCCAAGTTAGTAAAAGACTGCCTGCATCACCTACAAGTTGTAAATGTGGTCGCTGTGCTTGGTAGAATACTGACTGTTATTGGCAGTGGTGAGCACAAATAATCGTTGTTTGACGTTTTTCGAACAACACAGATAACGTTGAACGTTACTATGCGTTCCATAATGTATACCGCAATACGTTTTTCATCCTCAAAATGTGAAAATCCCTCTGTAACACTATTGTGGTTGCATGGATTTAATGTTTGATAACGGACTTATGCAGATCTATGCTTAGGACGCTGCATCAGTGAGAGCGAGAGGATGGAAAATGAACAGTAGATTGTGCCTGCAAAGCTGGAGCAGCATTGAATATCCAAGGCCTGTCTGACTACAGAAGTGAAAACCGTTGAAGTTTAAGAATGACCTGTGTAAGGCGACTATAATGATCGTGCGAGTTCACAGCTCTGAAGCCTGGTTGCTTAAAGTAGGAGATCTGAACCACCTTCAGACAACTGACCACCGATGTTTGCATCAGATCGCTTGCACCGTGTGGAACCAACGAGTAAACAACTACCAGGATAAGAAGGGAGTATTTGGTTGTGATTGCTAATTCAATTCTTTTGTTCAATCCTCAAATCAGAACGGATCAGAATGGATCATGTAATATAAACGTCAACTAGTCCTCTTCTGAATCGGTTAAATTTGCCGATGCTGCGGTCGGCTGACTTAAATCCAAAGTTGTCAACCGAAGACCTAACGCAGATAAATTGCGACATTCCTCTAGGGGTTAGCCACTGTATTTTGGGTTTGTCACTCGGATTAGGGTCTTTGTGACGCACACGGTCAGTGGCTGAATACTCCAGGTAATAGGATAACTATCCAGGCTCAGTGGAGCGAAGGTTGGCTTGGTTTATCAGAGCCGTTTGTGAATAAAATGCGTTTAGTGGGGCGCGACAATTAAAGTCGTAATGAAACTGTCTTTCAAACGACGCGTTATTCTCACCTGTAGTTCAGCTGTTTGTCTGTACGGTGTCAACACTTTTCCGTGGAAAACTTTAATGGAGACAAAATCGCTCACAGTAGTTCCATCTCCTCCAGCTCTCTTACATTTGTCTATGGTTTAATTTTCTTTTGTGTGCGGTAGTTTAACATTAGTCTGGACCACTGAATTATTGCTGTGCTTGATGATGCTGATCTGCAAAGTTTGCCAGCTTTCTTAGGCGTCCAGAATCGAAGGTTCATCTGTGAACTCCCTACCTTTCAGTACATTTTATCCACTCTTCCAAGGCGTGTCAATTCAAAGTTTATTTCCCTCAGACTGAGAATCGGGACTGTTTTAGTCTCCGTCGCATGGCACAACTCATCCGGCAAAAGCAATCCGGACTGTATAGCTCCAAAACATGCTATTAACAGTCGAGTAGTTAAGTTGTAAAGCGAACCGCCAATTACGTAAATGGTACGAACCACACTAACCTTCTTTCACCCGTCTCTTCACAACGGCCTCGATTCTAGCCAAAAAGTATTGCGGCTAGGATGGGCACTCATCTCCATAGTGACACGGAGTATACTAGAAGAAGAAAACAATGCTAAAACGACTAAACTTAATGAGACAAGCCCATTCTAAAGAATTAAAAATGAAATTAATGCAGGCAAGCCATGGGATACGATACAAATCAATATCGGAAAGCGTATTTAACCAACGATTTGAATGATCACAACGATCCCGACCGAGCAAGCGACTGTTGTCCGCTTCACTCAACGGAACAGTCAAGATCTCCATATTGCATGACCACGTTGTTGCTTGACCAACAGTTTTATCCAAACTTTGGTGGTCTCAGTACATAACGTGGAGTAAGTAATTCATCCATCGCAGACTGTGGGGCGTGATTAGTTAACCAACTGATTGCACAGCCCCAGAGTCCCGGAGTACGCTTCGGCGAACGGCCGCGTTGCCAACGCGATTACTCCATTTAACGTGGTTCAACTGGCGGGGACACCGATGGTCAAACACAACATGTCCGCTTATATCTTCACTGCGAACAGGTCACGTTTTCGAACCATGGAACAAAGCAGAACGTACAAAAGCATCCTATACCCCTCTCTCTACCGACCATTGGACATCTTTTCGACACCACAGATGACGCAGGTGGACAAAGACAACTCGTGTCATGGATATCTTCGCTGATATCATCAGCAACATTACGAGACAACGAGATGGTGTTATCCAAGTATGGAAGGATGTCCACAGTCCCAAGCGGGTTGTCTGCAATGAAAAAAGTAGGAGTGAAAATGCCCCAATTTTGAAACATCAATTTAATATATGAAAGTGTGAAGCGAACTCCATACAAACCAGCCAGGTCACTCACGTCCCTCAACATGGTCTGCTTTCGGCAGAAGGACTAGGTAAGATACACTCTATGTCAGTCAGTTTAGCCCAAGGAACAAGGCCAAAACCAAGCTCACTGGACTCCAGAAGCGCACTTCTCATAATCTCCCACATGACAGAACTGAAGGGGAAGGAAGAGATCGGACGCTGTCGACAAATACCATTGGAATTGATGAACGTCCAAAACAGTTAACCATAATCCCTCATCCTTGGTGTAGAGTGGGTATGCGGCGACCTTAAAAATAAATCGTTCAAGCTATTCCCGCCGAGGTAGCTTCAACAACCTGGCTGAACAATGGGCTCTCCTTCTTTCCAAGCTTAGGGTTTTCAACGGTAAGTTTGTTGACAAGGAAAACGTTTTGGCGTTACGTGCACTCCTGTAAACAACAGGTATGAATGTTGTTGTTTGTTAGATACAACCAGCATCAATGTTTAGACTTATATATCCAAATCAACCACGAGATTTAATTATTTTAGGTCGCATACTGTTTGATTCCCTCTCAAGCATCTCAAACAGAACACTAGTGAAAAAAGACTTACAAAGCTGATCAATATTTGGTTGACTGTACTGAACCATAATTGGTAGGTATTAGAGGTTTTGCTTCCACAGAGGCCACACCACTAACGTTGGACTGATGGTTTCACAATCGGATGGTCGTGGACTGTATAATCCATCAGTCACTCTCCAAGTCACCTGAGGGGTTTGAGAAGCCAACCACAAAGACCGCTGATCAAATTCAGTGTTTGATATGAATAAGTGAATCAGCTGACTGAAGCAGTTCGTGCACTCTTCACAACTCCGATGACCTCAACCTTGTGGAAAAACATCTAGAGTGCCATTTTGTTGTGACTCGTCATTCTGACGCACAGTAAAGGGTTATTTGTTTGACTTTCAGATGTATTTGGAGTTGTAAAGGTCTATTACGGTCTTGCCACTGAACGGGTCTAATCGGTTATTAGTTCAAACACCGCAAACTTTGCGTAGTTTGTGAATCAAACGTAGTCTGTGGGCTTATCTCAGAGGGGTTTTACAGGATGTTGCAAAGTGATAAGAAACTGACATCAGTCTGATACCAACTGAATATTGCCCATTCTTGATCACATCCCCCATGTTAAAAATATACTACTCAGCAGACATGTCTTAATGTGAAGCCTGCGTTCAGTTTTCAGTTTTGAATCAGTCAGAACCAGTAAACACCAATCACTGCCATAAATCAACACAAAGCACATTTTGAAGAGTAAGTTTGGTCTCGAAAGATTATTTTGCGTCTTTATGTTGCTTTCAGACCCTGTTGATTTCGATCAGTCGCTTCCGCTTGTTTCCTCCGCTCACATGCGTTCTTTAAATTCTTCCGTAAAACTAAAGTTAATCATGTGACTGTTTCTCCCCTGATAACATTTTTATTTAGACTGCAATCAAATGGATAATCTATGTTGAGTAGAAAGTGTAAATTACGATGCACTGCTTTGTGTTGCACTGAAACTAACAAATTACCTTCACAAATGAATTAGTATTTTTATGGCTAAATCATGAATAAATTCACCAAACAACAAGTGGAAGCTTCTGTAGGCTCTTGTTAGTATAAAGTATAACTTAGTTGTTTGCTAAGTATCCTATGAAACCAATAATCCAGAATTCTCCGGATCTACACATTATAAATGTAGTATCCGTATTGTCTAATGTGAAAGTATATTTTACCATCTAGGCTATTTTTAGTATAGATACTCAAACACAGTACCAATATCGGCTGTCCTGAACCTGTTTTAATTATTCATTTGGTAACGAACAACTTTCGTAATCCAGAGTGCCCAAAAGGCTGATCCTCAAATGCTGGCGCCTAGTTTTGCTCCAGGCATTGCCGTACACAACAATTGACAGAAAGCTCATGTGAATCTTAATCAGAAAAATTTGACTCGTGATTTTTACTGTGGTTTGATCAGGTTAGAGGCCCGGAAAGATGACAAAGTAATTGATCTGTGTGCTCAAAACTAGAAAGACCATTTCCTTTGCCACAAACTTAAAACGTTACACACAGAAATTGCGGAATTTACACTAAAATGTACTGCTCATCTACTGAATTAGCACTCACGTTTTAGCTGGAAAATGTAGCCACGTTTTCTCTTGAGAAATATAATGTAACATATATTTACGTTGAATGTACTTTTCATATACCCAAATACATTGAATGAGAGGAACAAGTAAACCGAATCACTCGTCCACAAAAATGGGTAGGCTTAATCAGCACGTATTACTTAGTTCGGTTGGAGCATCAAAGAAGTGTGGCTTTCACCTTCAACTCGTCTCTTTTTCATGCAGGCAGTCGTCGTTTATTATCGATCACTTAGCTAACCTAAAGTGAATAACATTTACTCGTTTAACTTTCGAAGCTTCCACAGGGTTTAGGTGTGCGTCCTTCACAATTTCATCTGCCTGGATTTCACATCAAGAAGATTGTAAACAAAAAGGCAGGATATGTACAATGAGCTCAGCGTCAATTTGCACTGGAGTGAAAGTGGTTTTCGTCTAAATGAAGGCAGAGTTGTAATAACCTAAACTATGGGCTACTAATCCAATCTATATTTGAACGTTGCTAAAAACCGCGTTTTCTAATGACTTTTCACTACAAACACAAAATTATCCATTGCCGTTGCAAAGGTATCTACAATATGCACAACATTCTTCGAGAAGAAACGAAATGGCCGATCGTTTATCTTCATTCAGAAACCCAAAGGTAAGGATTTTTATCAGGCTGAACTCGTATAGATCAATGAACATTCTGCAATGATTAATATCCCGATTAAGTAATAAATTTTGGACCAAGTTTTCAAGAGTTTCGATAGAAGGCTCGGATCCGCGTTTACTGTGAATATCTAGATATACTTACACAATTTACTGTCCGAAGTTCTGCTTCGACGGTTCTACAAATTGGTTTTGCCCATTTTACTGTCATTCCGTCTGAAACAACTACCTTACTTGTGAATACTTTTCAGCCAAAATCGTAATGTGCCGCCACTATTATCCCTTACTCTGTCATCATCGCTTCGGTGACAGAAGTAAAATTTACAGCTCGCCCATATCACCACACATGTGCTCTGTGCCAGTCTTGCGAGAAATGCTCATACAGAAAGCTATTTACCTCATAATTTCCACGCCATGTATACAACACTTCAGTTATCTCGAATAGTTTTAACACAGAATGTCGATGATGATCGAAGAATAAAAATGCCATAAGAAATTGGATATTAACGGTAATTAACTAACGTTTGTCTGTTTATAGAGAAGAAAAGATACAGGAGAAGGCTTTTGGAGGATTTTCGACTGATACGACAATAATATCAGTTTTAGAACCACCGGTACGCTACACACCAACCCAGTTCATTTGAAGGACAAGCAATCTGACCTTGGGAAATCAGGCTGTGTTCCTGAGTAGATACACACACTGTCCTGCCTTTTACATGTCGAATGCACACAAACTGCACGTCAGTTGAAAATATGCATTAAGCACTAACGTATGTTTCGGTAAGAAATCTTCCAGCGATATTCAACGATTCTAGCGATTGAATCTTGATTCGGTCATCACCAAGAAACTGACAATTGTTTTGGTTTCAACTCATCGAGATTTGGTCAGGAATTGTCTGACTTATGATCATTAGCATTACACACGTTATTTTCTCTAGTATCCGGTCAATTTGACGATCGGAATTATTGAAACCGCCAAAGCGCACATAACGTCAACGAAGACTACGTGTCGTATAATCATCCTGCTGGAACGGATTATTAATACATGTTCACTGGATTATTTGTTACAGACAAATCCAAAACGCACTTATCTGCGACTCTGTAATAACCCTCATAATACTTCCCAAGTTTAAAAATGTCATTTCAGTTACTGATATACATCACCAGACCTTGCCAAAAATATGTCAACTAGACGTCTTTCAACAAGCGATCAATAACAAAACGTTTATGAACGTACACAGATTCGATGGACATTTGTGAACGTAGCACCTCACAATTGCTAAAGCAAAGTGAAAACCCGCCTTTATGAACAATTTTGGTAGTAGACCATATTACTCTTAAGCCTAAAACTCACTGAAATAAGCCTTTCCTGATGTAACATTTTGAACGTGGTTCACTGGTATACCTATCCTGTTTTGCCGTGTGAAGGTTCAACCGACTGTTCATTGTCAAAATCATCATCACAAATAGCAACACATCAATGGTTCTCACTGATGCTTAACAATCATACAACCATAAAGAACAAAACAAGTCTTGGCCTGGAAGAAGAAAAACCAGAAGGAGAGAGGAAGGGACTTAACTGCTAAAAACAGCTAAGTCTATATTCATACATTCAAGATCCATTTTCTCCTCTTGAAATTACACAGTGTAACGTGTCGTATCCACAGTGAGTCACCCTGAAGAAAGCTTGGATAAATAACAAACAACTGGCTAACAACTAACTTACTGACTGGCAGCTATCTAATGAAAACTGCTTTCGGTTTTTTTTGAAAGGATAAAAACCCGTCATCTGACAGAGATGGACAACAGCATGAAATTCATTCAAACACCTACTTAGACTAGTACACTTACTTGATGTCTGAAACATTCGCCATTATTTTACATAGTCCTGTTCTTCGTTCTTTTCTTGCAGACTGTCCGTGACAGAAGCAATTCTAGCCACCACTTCTCCAGTCATTTACAAAAAAGCAAGGTTGATAAATCAAAGGATGACGTGCCTTAGTCAACTAATGCATTGGTGGAATAAAAGTAGTTCTCAGTTGCCGTTGCGCTTCCGATCAGTCGTTTTGTGGTTGGCCTGCAAACAAGCAAGCATCGACCACAGCCCCAGAATGGGTTGAGAAAGACTTTTGCAAACGGTTGGTCCCAGTGACCACCAGCGGAGTGGCGGACAGCTGTTTCGACCTAGATGGGTTTTATCAACACCAGGTACGTCAAGGGCTCGAACCTACGACCCGTGAATAAGTGGCAGATTGTAGTCCAATCACTTATCCGCTAGACTACGGGGTCACGGTCACCAGGATTGCAGGACGGTATTTGTATTAGTTGCCTTTAGCCGTTGCGCTTCCTTTTGCTCATAGGCTGAAATCGATCAGCAGTTTTGTGTTTGGCCTGCAAACAAG
>JTDE01000047.1:342643-374050 GCA_014338405.1 Paragonimus skrjabini miyazakii | reverse complement strand
TAAATCAAAGGATGACGTGCCTTAGTCAACTAATGCATTGGTCGAATAAAAGTAGTTCTCAGTTGCCGTTGCGCTTCCTTTTGCTCATAGGCTGAAATCGATCAGCAGTTTTGTGTTTGGCCTGCAAACAAGGCAATGATTTTTTTTCTTAAAGTTACTATTTACGCCGTTACTAAACCCATCTCACTGACCATCCTGGGCTAACTCACTGGAACATTATACGCCAACAGCTTACGTGATTATTGTAGTCGGAAGGATCTAACACTGCTGTTGTTGTAAACAGCTTTAGAACCCTGATTCTGATCCACGCAGAAGTCCACTCACTGTTTGATCCAAATTACTCTCTGTTTGTTCAGCTAGTATATTCTGCTTTACAGAATAAGAAGAGGAACGCCTACGATATCACTGACCAATAGTGGTTAGGTAGCCTCTACCCAGAACTAAGAGATACCTCTCTGTGATGTAGCTGGTGTAATTGTCGACTCAGATGTTCATGAGTTTTGAATGGGATTCGAAGGAATACGAATTCCATTTCGTCATAAGGGCTGGGTTACTTACCTAGTGCACCAACTATACTTGGTGAGATAAACCAGACTGGATGGCTATTGTCTTCTAGTGTTTTAACAGAAAAATTATGAAGCATGTTCCATGAAAATCTCCTTTTGCTTGAATAGAAAAGTCGACAGAAAATGAAAGAAACATTTCTTTAAAAGTGAATTCTGGGATTTAATGTTTGATATGTCAATGTAAAATGTGAAGCATGACGAAGTTTAATTCTCTTACTATAGTTCGCGACAATATTTCCTATCGCATTGTAGGTAATGGAAGCCCCGATTATCATCACTACTATTCGTGTTTTCAATGTTATAGAGAAAGCAATACAAGTATCCAAGGGCACAAGTTGTGTAAGTTTTCTCGCGTATACATGAGATATAGTTTTCGAACAGTATTTCGCTGAAAATATGCTAGACATTCATGAATCGTGCACGTAAGCAAATCAACACAGGCTTGTAAAACTTTCCGACAATAGGGACAAAACAATCATTCCAACTGGAGTGAATGAACATTAATTCATTATAAAAATTCAGTCATATTTATTGAGAGAAATTTTTCAATTTACTCAAGGCCAATTTGCATGGGAATACTTTTGTCTCATTAAACTTTCAAGCTTCTCATAATTTTAAATATCCTCACACAAAATGATACATTTTTTACATTACTAAACCTTTAAACATCTTAGATACTACCAAGGATATTGGACATATATTTAGTTGTAACTAATGTAAATGACATTCGACTAAGTGAGACCCAAATTGTGCTCTTAACATAATATGGCCAGAAAAGGATTGTGTTACTTGAGCTTGACTTTGCTTGATCATTTGGATTTGTTCACATTTAATGTTATCACTCTCTAACACTCCAGTTTATTTTAATATACTCAGTGTAGGGTCCATTTTTTGAAACTCTAACACAGTTTTATTCTTAGAACGGTAGTCTAGCAAGTGTGTAATTTTTTTAGTTTTATACTGTAAGTTTACCATTTGGACTGTTCTTGATATTGTACCGATATTTTGTATTTTTAATATGCGGTTTTATCTGGAAAAGTTTACAATATATCACTGAAAAGTTTACAGTGCAACAACCCACATTGCGTGCAAGGTCTGGTTTCGGAAGGTGAACAAAAATTCACAAGTTATCCCACGAAAGTTAGGCTTTCATTGTGTACCAGTTTACTAAAATTCTCCGTTTTCTATAAGGTAAATAAAAAAAGACAACAACCAAATATTTCGGTTGATTTGGCTACAATACACCGAGAATGACATCTAACACTTCAAAACACACTCAAACAGACGTAAACAGTCTAAGACTTTGAAAGACGTAATAAGATTTATTTGCCTCTTGCTCTCCACCCTTCCGCTCCACCGACCCATCTGTATATTCACTCGCACAACTCAAGAATTTACCCATTATTTTGACACAATTTTGTTTCCACTCGAGCAAACTCAAGTTGATTCGCTTCCACCTTGATCCAGGCGAGAATGTTTTGTCTGATTTTCCACTCCTACGGCGATTGTATTAGTTGATTGTTGACGTCCACTCGCTTCTTCCCTCCTCCACACCAACTGTTTTCCTTAATTATTGATCTACAGTGATGGGAGTCTAGAACAAGCTGTTCGTTTCAGTGAGCGGGTATAGTTAATTCTTTCAATTATGATATGCAACTATGAACCTTCTCTTCAATACTTCGAATTCAAATTTGTCCGTAATCAATTGAAATAGTAAAGCGGCACAGTACAATAGTTCACATTTATTTTTTGTTTACTCGCTCTAAAACACGCATGAGCTGCACGTTTACAACAACATATGAGGCATAGATAGGTTACAGTGTTTGTTCAACATAATGATGTTAATCGTGGTGAGATTAAAAAGTAGCCATCAACAGTGGTATGGTTCTCATGACCTACATCATAATAACTATCTCTCAAGTAGCTATAAAAATGTCCTGATATGAACCTTAAAAATCCTACGGGGTAGTGCCACTAGTGAAGCTGTCTTTCAGAACAACAGAGTATAACTTCGATATAGGTATTTCCGATTAGAAAGGAGAATAATCTACCCCACAAAATTGGATTTTTATGGAAAAATTGGTGGTTAGCACGACTGTTTAAAACCATTGAAATACACATACACTCATAATCGCTACTGGAGTATCGTTGTTGTTATTTTTAGTGCAGTTTGGGTTGATACTGCATTCCGGCTTTCGCGACATGTGCGCACTCATGCCAAAAAGATGAGTAAGTAACAGCAGCCTTTGCAGATAGATATAGATTGACGGTAACCAGCGGCGCATGACTGTCATCAAGAAGAATAAACCGAGAAGGCCGAAAGCTCTCAAACCATGTCCAACCGGAAGCGTTCAAAATTTGACCAACTTATTTCGGTGTTAAATATATTCTGAAGATGCTTACGGCATGGCTCTTAAAAATCTACGATTTCTATGCACGATTGTCTCAAGAAGTCACTTTGCCACAAAGCTTTTTAAAGACCCATCAAAATAAGCAGTGAATCTGTCGTCATGCCAACTGACTGTAGTTCAGCTACAGGCTTTAGCTTGTGGTTTAAAAGTTCGCATACCGCCTAAATTGACACTTGGAAACGCTTTGAAAAATGTTTGAAAAATTCTCCAACCTGTAAATTACACCAGGCAAAAGTACGAGCTGGCTGGAAGCAAGACCTTTTGGTTTCGAAATCCAGTTTAGAACTACGCCTAATGGGATGAACGCCGTCATTAAAATCAACAAACCAGTATCCCTAAATCACCAAAATGTAACCGCCAGCTGGTCCTGTTGCAGTCATATAAATGATCCAGAACAACCTTGTTGGACAAAAGGGATTACCCCACTTTGGCGCAGCCCATTTGCGACGATTCTATGCTAGTAAAAAAGGAACCAAGGCCAGATAACTGGTTAGACAGGGAGCACAGTATGAACAGAAAATTACAAGTATCATTCGGTAGCAGATTCATTATGGAAGGAACTTAGAGATCTCTGAAGTCATTAGGAACCCCTGTTCTACAACCACCTGGACTTCCGAAATTCCACAAACCTGAATCTCTACTCCAACTAATTTTGTCTACGTCAAAATCGACAAAACACAGTGTAGCCAGATAGCTCACGAAATTTTTGTAACCCATTTGAGACTGAATTGCTCAATTCTGTTCGAATGGCAGTTTTGAACTTGCTTACTCACTTACAACAGTGAATATTCGAAGTGCAGTTTTAGGCTCACTTAATGTACAATCACTGTCTGTAAGTGTTCTCCCATATTACCGTATCGAATCCCGGCGTTTTGATAAAAGCACAATCTGGAAGTTTGAGTGCCTGAAAGTGAGTCGAAACAAATGCTCCTATTTTGTGTATAAGAACATAAGATTCAACCTCAAAAATTCAACCGTCAGACAAACTCAATAGTCATGGAGAGCCAGCCGAGCCATTTTTGCAACAGAACTTTAGAAAGAGATATATACAATGTTTTATATTCGTGGCTGAAGACCGCAAATGAAATGGTAACATTTCGTGATGGATGTCTTTTATCGTTATTGATTAAATTTCTCAAGCGAGGACATATATGGAACAGATTTGGTAGTTCCACTTATTGTTCTAATCATGACCTGTGTTTGTTGAAAATATATTTGAAAAGTGCTGCGCTTATCTAACTTCATATATTACTCCCTGAAAAAACCAGACTAACCCGGTCGTTCAAATAACTGTTCACTGTGGGTTTGAGTTTAACATAATTAACGTCGTTGTGGCTTTTTAAATTAGAATATGCGTTCTTTGCTCGCATTGCTTTTAAATCTGTGTAGAAAGACGGCTTTCGGAAATACTTTCAAATACTTTGAGAAATTATCTCCATATCCATATTTCAGCTTGCTCACAAACAAACGGACTTTAATACAACAATAAACGTGAGTTCATTAAGAAACCTATAGGTCTGATCAGTCCAGTTAAGCTGTGCAGCTAGATTAGTCATATTTATTTCATGAAGTTCGAGACAAAATTGACGACTCTAACAGACAAGATTGACATACATTTGTATTTTATGCTCTGGTTGCATAAATTAGATGTCGATAGAACAAGTTAATGGTAATCATACAAACATATAACTGAAAGGTAACCGATTGCCTGCATAATTTTGATCCTTAGCTCGTATCTCCAAGGTAACGTTTTTGGTCAAGTACCAATCGCCTGTCCTGTATTGAGGACCCAGATCTGAAAGATTAGAGGACTAATGCTCAATTCTGGTCAGTTTTTCTAGTTTCATTTACACGGTTTTAGGTTTTATTTACTGAAACTTACTCATTGCGGAGGAGAATACTTACGTTAAACATCATTTTAGTAACTAAGTAGATAAACTCGAGGCAATATAAACGAAGATTTAAAACCATCCTTGCCAACCTCAGCAGACAGAGTTAACATTCGCTCTAATTTCTAGATTGATTTGTGTTGGTTTCAAGTTTTAACCAAAAGAGAGGTTCAAATCTGCTTTGAGCATCAGTTGGTTGTTTGTGAATTTTTTTAAACAGGGAAACTTTAGTGAACCATCATTTGACATTCATCTCGTTGACATTTTTAAGAGCTTTCTACGCAAACTTTCTCCACAGCTAAAATATTATTGATGCGGAAACTTGGTATTTTATGTTGACGGAGTACTACAAATCGATACCTAACGGGTATTCGTGACCCTTGATCATACTGAACAGCGTTAGTTTCAACGCAGCCTCTTGTTATACATCGATCACTCCTATTACAATTGAGTTAGCTCAACGCTTGCTAACGACGCAGAGCTGAATTCTCATTCAGTTTTAATACTCACTTTCTTAGTAATAATCAATAAACCCATTCTGTACAGTGCACCAAAGTGGACGATGACAATTGTGCCTATTTCCCACCCTGGCGTTTCTATTTTAGATTGCTACTAAAATGTAGTCTTCAGTAATCATTAAATGCCTGTTTCTTCAACTGGTTTGATGTCAAGTTTTCCAGGTATTAGTTGACGTATTGATGTCTCCCCGGATCGTTTTTGACACTGGCGTTTCGGGGCCAGTACATGTAGTAAAGTCGATCATTACAATATCAGTTAGCCTCTTAAAATTAGAAATATGCGGACAGCAACGTGAACAATTGACCCGACTATATACCAGCAGTTTCGACTTTACTGGATCCCGGAGACACCATACACGCCCGGGAGTCCAACTCCGGGTCCTTGAATATAAAGTGAGTTATGGTTCGGACATTTATTCATTTCACCAGAGGATCGCGATCACAAGGGTGGATCACAGGAAAGTATGTGAGTTACGTCATTTGGTTGTTGCGCTTCCACAACCGGTTGACTGATTTCAGCCTGAGAGAAAAGGAAGCATAACAGCTGTGGAAATATGACAGCAAGGCATGGACGTACACTGGAACGATGCTTGTCCAGATTACTCTTACTCAATTACACTGCATTATGCAATAATGAAACACGTCAGTCACAGATGAGTAGGTGCAGACAATGCGTCGTTAAACTTTATTAACGAACAGTTCGTTGGTAGTACCACTACGGACAGTGTGTCTTAGTTTGGGTGTTGAAGTAACTTACCGGTCGCCGTGACCTTGTCTGAGGGTCGAGCTTGCGTTCAAACCAAAAAGCATGGAATCAGCTTTTACAAAAACATGACGACCCCCGAAAAGAAAGCCAAATACATTAGCTAAAAGTTGTTTTGCTAATAAACTGCAAGCTGACACGTAGAAATACTCACGTCTCGCTTTAAACATTCAATTAAAAAAACAGTTTAAATTTCGCTCTATTTCCTATAATATTTATGAAACTCCATGGAAATGTTCAAATGTTACGTAGGCATCTGTGTGCATAAAAATTGTCGATGAGACTATCATACCATTTCGTAAATCACTGTTCGTTAACAGAGCTTTTCATCGTTTCTAACACCACCAAAGACTCCACAGTCGGTGATTTTTCTATTATTCTACAGGAATTAAGGTGTTATCTCAGCTATATTGTGGATCTTTTGTTGCCCAACTCGGACAGTAAATTAGGCTTTTCATGATTCGGTTAATACTTTCATTTACATGCTAGCAACCTTGCAACTTGGGTTGCAACTAAACGTCACGAATATCAAGTAACTAACCGACGACCTAGACACATTTCCATTGATATCAACTTAAGAATTAATATGTCGGGTACCATCTTCGTTTCCGCCAATTAAGGAAGATCAAAAATTGTGGCTGCAACTTTTGGACAGAAAATTTCTCACTGAGGGTAAAAATTACGTCTGACGCTACAACTATATCCTTCAACTCGCACGAAAATACTTTTCAGACTAGTCCACATGTTTCGGCTAAGTCTACTGCTATACACTGTTGACTTTCCAAATTATCATTTTTCAATGTATCCAGAAATTTCAACGATAATGCGGCCTAATTTTTTTCGTATGTTCCTCTAATAAGTGTACCAATTTGTACACATTTATGGAACCTTTTCATTTTCCCATCAACCCATTTTTTATTCTTCATTGCCCTCGAAAATTTCCGTTAAACTTAACCAAAAGTAATAAATTTTGAGCATATGGTTTAGTCAAGTCGCCAGCTATCATATTCGCGCCTTGACCTCATATGTGTCTGGTTTTATTTTGTTTTGCCGGTTTATGTGTTTATAACAAGTGGCTTGAATCACTTTTTAAGGAGTAAAATAAGAAACCTTTTTCTGGGCAAGAAACACTCATCGTTTAGACACCTGTGTACTAGGCAAATCGGTCAAGAGCATAGTGATTAAAGGAATTACAAACGAGTTAGTTTCCCTGATAGTTTTATTCTCTTTTGCAATAAACTGAATTAAATCAGCCACTCGTAATTGTGGTGCGACGAAGTAAACATTCTTGACACCACGGAAATGTATTAGAGAACATATTTTATGTAGTTGATCACAACATCCACTAACGGGATGGTAGACAGCTGTTTGTCAGCACCACGAATGCATATGACAAGGAACCAGCACTTTTAAGTGGACAATTTGGATGATGCCATACAAATAATCGATTTTATCTTTATGAAAAAAAAGATACGCGTCAATCCACATGGTAAACGTCCACTCCTCATCGAAACTTAAGAAAGCGTTTTGTAGGTATCACGACTATATGTATGACATTATAACATGTTGGCACATTAGGTTTGATTTCTAAGTACTCTTTTATTTATAACTGTTCATGGCGTTCAATCTCAAATTATCTATACCAGTGAAGAAGAGCAAAACATTTTCAAAACAAGGCATAGCAAACAATTTACCTATTCATATGTTTAACGTTTATATGAAGTGTTGTATGGCGAAACATACAAAACCAGCATCAAGCTCAAATGATGTCAATCCCGTCATAGATAGAAATGAAGACAACGTTTCAATAAAACTGCGACCATTTTTGACACAAATGGAAACGTGGCAGTTTGATCGATCATGGTAGGTTTCGTGGGCCATTTCACTCTGAAGATATGAGCAATGCGCTTCTGTGCACAAAATGGTGGGTAACTAATTTAAATTCCTAATGTCTGTGGCGTAGCAAAAATTTGGCGTTTTACAGCCTTCGACTACCTGCACTTGGTTCAATAAAGTAGACGATAAAAAAGACGCCAAATGGAGTGTATGATGTGTATCGACCAGATGTGCCAAAATAACGCTGAAAATCCTTTCATTGCCATCAGTATTGATCTAAGCTGGATGATATTCACGGATATTTTCAAATAGGTGCTCGTCGTGCGACCCATGTAACTAGTGAATGAGGGTCCAATGAAGGAAGTAGCCGAACCGGCATAGTGTCTTTCACGGTAGACATAAAGTAGGATTACGGTTGAAGCAAACACGCGATGTGATAACATGGGAGGTTCTGTTAGCAAAAGTAGTGAATCATGTAGCAACTGTTTCAGTAAGCGTATCACCTCAGAATAATAACTGCATATGCATTGCTTCCTACTTTCTGTTAAGGATATGTTTTCCCTTTTCTCGCGACATTACAAATCTCTCCGGATAGTCACTTTACCCGAATAGGGTATATAGAAAGTTATTTAATCCGAAATTCTGCACTATGAGCATATTCTCACGGCTCTATCTGTGAACGGACAGGTTTTTACATCAGTAAAATAAAGCTGCTCACTTTGACTTAATGTCATTTTCGTATTATCCATCCCGAAAGACTTAACGTTGGGCAGGTCAACAGCCACTGCGCCTATTGATTACGTGTGAGGCGGCTAACTAATTGATGGATATGGTTTCCTGATGGAGCAAAATTTGCGTTAAAATGAGCTTGGATGAAGACAACCAATATGTCTGTTGGTTTAATGTATTCTCTATCCACGGATACGAGCTCATCCACACACTGCTTGAAAACACTACATCAATAAATGACTGCTTCCAGTTTGTCATTTTCAAGCTTCGCCATGAAGATGTTCACAAACAGCGATCCCAGTGAGGAACTCACTGTCATACTCTCCGTTGATATGGCTTCCCATTTATTCTAAACTTTGTCAGTTCAAAAGTACAATAATGGTTTGAACTCCTTTGAGAATATACGAAAGTCTGGGTTGTTAGTAACAAGCTAGTTGCACTAATATTCTCGTCTCTTTCAGTGAGACATTTGTGAACAAAAATTACACATCAAGACAAAGTAGTTGCTGTCCAATCGAGTTAGTTGATTGTATTATCGAACAGGAAGAAGTTCCGTAGGCTATGTTTTGTCAACTTCCGTCTGACGAGTTCAAAGAGAAGCGATAGCCATGTAGACAAACAGTGATGTAATGAGTTGCACTTGTCTGGAATAGATTGTAGTGGTATACTAACCTCGTGTAAATTACTTAATCTACAAAGCCTGGGAATTGTGGCTCTAGTGGGTCAAGTGCATTTGAAAATTCAGTAGGCAACTACCTTGATAGAAAAAAGTATCTTATATATTGCTTCCTCTAGTTGAGAGGCTTCATCTTTCCTATTCCACAACTTCTCTAATTCTGTTTAATCATCTAATGTGGCTGCATTTTGCCAATACTATCGATCTTGTTGAGTAAAATAACTCAAACACTTTTATCAGGCTCAGCAAATGTAATGTTTAAATTCTTTCTCAGATTTCCTGCTGTAAAAATGTTTTCCAGCAGATTTTTTCAGATTGGAATGACATGTTTGGTATTGAGGACGGAAGATAAATAGTGTAGACTTCAGTCGCTCAGCATCCGTTAGTAGTGATGGAGTAAGGTCGAATAATTGAGAAAACAATTTTTTGAACTCTAGTTCCATATCCGACTACCCAGTTTGGATAATAAGACCTAAGACTCAGTGACAATACTTTAAAAATGTTTTCGTTCAAATGCAATCAGGAAATCTTTGAACACACTGTGCTGGACTGGCTGGAAATTCTGAGACCGACCCCATCGGACTGATGTGTTTTGGTATTAAGGCTTGTTTTTTCTATAGTTATTTGTAGACGATCAGTTGAATTATGATTTGGAATCGATTCACAGATACACTCCGAGCTTCTGGTTTACCAACTTCCACAGTTCTATTTGGTATCAGAGGACGTTTGCAGTTGGTTCAAAGCCAGGCTAGCTTATCTTGATAACAAAAGCAGAATTTTGCCATTCAAATTGAACATTATTCTGACTCCAAAACTCACTGAAACGCCCTCTGATCTAATGACTCATAACTTCTACATGAAGTCAACGACGCTAGTGCCGTAGTTGTTAATAAGGCTGGCTAGAAATCACGAATGTAGCTACCATTGAACGACCTGAACATAATCCGACTGCATAGCTCAGGAGGACTGCTACTGAAGTTGGACGTCAAGTTAAGGCAGAAGCACAGGCATTGTCGCAAGATCACAATGTCAATCAAACAAATGCATACTTGATTGTACATGTTGGATTCCAAACCACACAATGTGTGTTTTGCCAAACTACACGAAGATGCTTCACCAATCAAATCAAAAGTATTTATGTGTCGTTCATCACAACACAAGCTGATACAGTAATTAGCTCAGATACTTCAGTCAGGAAAGTAATCAATAGTTCGAAAACTGTTAGATATTGCTGACAGGTTGAACACTAAAATTAATGAGACACTGTCTGCTGGTTCTCTAATATCCCTCTGATATGAGTGATTGATACAGTCTGCAAATATATCAACTTAAGTCACAAAAACATGCGATCGTCTATGTTTGAGTGGGAGGACTGCTTGTTATTTCGCAAGACGAAAGTTAACTTTTGTATCCAGGAGCCTGGTTATATATATATTGGTAGTGTTATCATAAGCAATCCAATCGCTTCATTTCCAGTTGATATTTTCGTTGTCCATCTGAAGCAGAATACGCATGCCATCATCAGTCAGGCGCAAACTTAACAGCCTTATGTTGACAGTACACTGCTACTTAACGAGGCCGGTGAGATGGCAACATCTATACACTACTCAACGAGGTAGTTGAATCTCCAAGTAAGCTACATCACTGAGCGCAAACAAGTTGGTACACTGATATTTCTGGATTTTCCTACGAAGTGTTATAATAACGGCCCAATACTACGGTTTGTCCATGCGAATCACACGTAAGTAAGACGGCTCCTCGGATTTCACAGTTTCTTGTTTACTTAAGACAAGCATTGTCCGGTGAAAACCCTTTTTCATTTTGCCAGATTATTCTGTTCGAGTGAAACTTTGACTAAAGAAGCACTGCCGTTGCGAATCGTGCTAAAGAAAATACCTGTCTGTAAGTAGTTGTTGAGGTATTCACCAAACAAAATCGAACAGCCGCAATGCATTCAACAGTCTCTAAAATTTATGATATATATTATCTTAACTGGATGAGAGATTCTCTTAAACCTACTAACCCTTTTCTATTTTGCTCTGATCATTTGAGCCTCTCTTCATTGCCCTGATGATCTCTCACATAAATCACAAATCCTTTACTGACCTTAGTCTCAAAATGCACATCTTGGTGACTTTTCGGATCTAGACAATGTGTGCTTTGTTTTACGTACAGATCTGAGAACCCAATATATCACCATGCAAGTGCCTGCTGACATGTTCCCACCCGCTCTCTTTCAGCTTTGTTCTCTATTGGCTAGTTCACATTTTTACTCCACATGTTTGCACTGTCCAGCGACAGTGACTTCCTGGCTTCACATTTGCTTGGTATCCTTCACCAGTGGTTCCTTTCTACTTGAATTTCTGGACATGGGCGAATCATTTGGTTCTCGTTTATTGTCACAGTCCCTGTGAAAGTAAATAATTAAGATTTGTTGTAATTGATGACTAGTAGGGTATTTCGGTTTTACATAAATTGAACATCACTTATAATTGATTGCAGCTGTTACACTTATAAAGATGTTGTTTATTATAGTATTTATTTTATTGGTAACATTGTTATTGGTACCACAGTAATCGGTCGAACACGTTTTGTCTTTTGGAATCCAATTTACTTACGTTTTACTGAGCGTTATAAAGATAAGCTCATAGTATCAACGGCACTTAATCGTTTTGCAGCCAACAACTAATGTCTACTTTAGTTTGTCTTACAACGATGACTGTAACTGTTATAACCCCACAAAGTTTATGCAACCCAATTGTAAATGCTGTTCATCATAACCGAAATCTCTACACTACCAGCGAAAACACCGCCACTCCTGAATACTAAGTTTTCCATCTGTAAATATTCGTGCAAGTGCTCAACCACATACGTGAGCAGAACAGAGCGACAATTGTGCAATCAGGTCAATGGAAACTTTGCAAATTCTGCAAGTAAACAAACGTGGATGCCGCATTGCCACAATCCAGTCGCAAAATGACGCCACAAAGAAACATCGCCACCGATTGTTCGACACTTGTTAATTTGTCATCCTCAGTTAAACTAAACAAAATCTTCGGGATACGTTACGCTACAACAAACTGAAGCTCACTACGGTTCTTAGAGGCAACAGCAGCTGGCGAGTGGGAACCATCGCCCACAATGCAAAGAGACTGGTTTATCAGTACCGAATTTTTTTGGTAACTAAGGCAACTTAGTGTATATATAGTGGTTTTCTCGTTTTGCTTCATAATATCCGGCAAACTACTTAATATTTGAAGAAATGCGATGAAAAGTTATCCAGAGGTACTTTGTTAGAATTGCATTTCCTCAAACTCATAAATTTGTCCGCTTCTTACCTAAGGGACTCAAACTATGTACAATTTTTACCCAAATGTTTGTTAATTATTGTAGATGACACTTTATTTTCCGCAATCCGGATAACAAAATACTGTATGCATAATAATGTAGAATATTCCGATATCTGAGTGAATATTACCTAAACGTGACTTTGCTTGATTTATAGCTATTTGCGTCAAGCATCATAACAAATCAACATAGTCAAGTGATTATTCTAATTTTCTCTTAATTATTCATTCATTGCATGCACCAAGCTAGTTAACAAATTCTCATTCATTACTGTTATCCTACAGGCTTTTCATTGTTTTCAAGCAAAAGTCAGAAACGATTTATCTGTGTAAGATCTCATCAAATTAGATGAATATTGACATGTTACCAACTAGAAAACACTGGACATAACGTAAGGCTTGATTGTGGAGTGATTACAGTTTTGTGGTCATGATATCTGCAAGTATGTTCTGATTGTCTTTGTAAATAATTGACAGTTAGGCTCAGTGTTGAACTATAACCAAATAGGCATAGTGCCTCAGAATCACAGGACTTGAGAAAATGTAACTAGAGCATTGAAATTGCAAACTTCAGAAATGACAGTTTCATTAATTGGTTCATTATACATCCAAGTGCATGCTGTATTTAACTTAGGTTATGCTGTTGATAGGCATTTCCGGTCCTAACTGACTGTGTGTCGATCAGACAAACCTTCCAGTGAGTGGAGCATAACCGATCAATGAACATCCTTGTTCATCCATGTTGATCCTTGAAAGGCTACATACTTAGCAGACGGGTTACTTTGCTGTTGAAAGAATTTTGATCGATAGGACAGAAGTCTAGGTAGTCCGTTAAAAAATCAATCTGATGGTTATATTGCTGTAACTAACAACTAGACTTAACTACACTTGTGCCACTGGTTGGCAACCGTTAGTCGGCTTCAATGCAGGTTGATCGATGCTCCAGGTATCCTTCAGAATGGTGCAATATCTTGTAAACTGAACACATTCATGCTTGCCCTGTTTTAAGACAGGTTACAAGGGAACCTTTAATAATATTGGCCTTTAACTTATCTGGTTGCAGTTTAACTATTCAGAAACAACTGTAATGAAATGCTGGACAATATTTTTGCCTTCAATTTAAGAGTTTCCAATGAACAATAAGCAAAGTAAATATGTGATCTATTTGCGTTACTTGTTTCATTAAGGAAACGACGAGATGAACTTTAAGAAACTCCTCTTAGTCGCAATCTCCCATTTATGTTTTCAAACCTTCTACTTGACTTAGAAGTCTCTTCCTAATTGCAAACAAGTGGAGTTACCGATATATTTACGACATGAACTCTCGGGATGGTCTGCCAACCTGAATATTACTCACAAATTAAGGTGGCCTAACAATACTCATTGTAACCTAACCTTGTATAATGTGAGGTCGAACGTGCAGTGGTCAAGACGGTTGTCCATTGTGAAAAATGTTCGGTATTACTACGATTACGTAAGTTTATTCGAACTTAACGAACTCTATTTCATTCTCATAATATTGTAATTTTTACTAGATACTGGTCATAAATGCTCTGTTGGATAAAAGTGTTAATGGTACATAGAATGTAGTGTAACGAGGAGGAGCGATTGCACAATACCATTCACATCAACATTATTCAGTAGCCAGGTAGCAGCATGGAGTTGAACATTGAATTAATCGCGGGGAAAATACAAGAAGAAACATTGAAGTACAGCTTGGCATGAAATGGTCCTCGGTACATACAGGAACTGGGCACTGGCATCCAAGGAAACCGTGACGTTCTGGGACCAATATTGTATGCAACTGAGTATGTTTGCTTACTGTTGTGTTGAAACACATAATCCAGGTTTTTGTTTTCCGAGTAAACAACCGTTACGCCATCCACGTTCTTCAATCACAACAGTAGTACATCTTCACATCGGTTTTTTCACTACCTGCGGATAACTGAGGCACAAGAGGTCTTATAGTTTGCTCGGTTTGAACAGCTGATTACAATTTTGTCATATTGTGATGGCTTGTAGTCTGTTGCTGACCAATACAATAAGCCCTCATTTGCAAGAACGTATGAACTAGATGAAAATGGTCGTCTGTTAGATGTACTTATTATACGCGACATTCAGAAATAAAATCCTTATTATCTTAAAGAGATATTCCTCCAAATCACTTAACTGGGCAATCCGTTTTAAGCCACTTTTCTACTGCAACACAAGGCGTATAGCACCGCGGCTTACCACCAAGTTGTCGATCAACCTAGGTCGAAAGAATATCGTACGTGCAAGCCGTAATCTCAAGCGCTACCACAATTGGTTTCGGGTTGACTAGAAGGTCACAGTTGTAAATAAAACAAGAGTTACCTGGTAAACTTCAGTAGTTGAGTTGGAACTGTTCGAAGTGAAAACTCGGCACCTTCTCTATGTTCCACAATTGAATTGTAATTAGCTGCAAACCACTCTAAATTTTCTCACGTCCTAAAAAGCATCCCGCTCTCGCCAGTCAAATATGCGCTCAGCAAACTCAAAGTTTCAGAAGACATTCATAACTTTTATCCTGGGTCATCTATTTGATTGATACTGAAAGAACATGTCAACAGCAACCCTTTTCTGTGATGAACGATTTTTGCAACACACGTTATGATTTGCATTTAATACACCACTTTCAGTGAGTTCGCTAACAGTCACATAAGAATGGCGTTCGAAGGAGACGTAAATGCTTACGAGGCGATTATTACTAACTCAGAACCGGTTGATGTTTCTTGTGCAGTTTCTTTATGTATGCATGCACAGAAAGCAAGTAACAACTAACGTTAATGTGACTTTCGAAACCTAATCCTCCTAAATTTTGTGCGTAATAATACATTTTGAAGAGTATGTGAATAGTGTTTCTCTGGCGAAAAGTGTAATGGGGTTCAGGTCTCACAATCGGCCTCATTCTGAATATGTTCTAACTATGATTACACACCACGTTATCAATTCAGCGTTCATAGCCGTTCTGGATACAGCTTGAAATTGTTGGATACACAGGTGACCAATTTAGCAAGCATTCGATATTATTATCCGACAACATAAACGCACTGACTTCTTCAAAATTGTATGACAAAACTGGATGTGAGCTCGTCTTCTACGGTATTTTATTGCACATGCTGATAAAATAATATTTGAACACAAAAGTAACTGTGACATTACTAAGTCGGACTACTGATTTTGAATTGAGCTTATGTGCCTCTAGAAAGGAAACTAAAAATTGATGTAAATTTTATACGGGTAAATTGCATTCACAGAACAGTTTTGTACATCTTTTCAGCGAGAAAATAAACTATTTTAATGGCGTGATTCAAAAAGAAACGTTTTTACATCTTCAAAATATGTTTCTTTCACAAACTTATGCGACAGTGGTGCTTATTTGGCCAACTTTAACCATTATGTTAATGAGAAAAATGCCTTCCAAACTGTCCACAGAGTGAGAAAAAGTTGCTGTGAAATAGAGAAATTCCGAAAGGTGATCACTGTCGAGTTAGTCAGCATCCAATTGCATAACCCTGACTTTTACGCATTGGACAATGGTGTGTGGTCACAAGTTCACCTGGCCTACAATCAATCAAGTTCATAGGTGGTAGCAAGGATTGTGTAACTGTTAGCAAATACATAACTCAAAACCTCTACTACTTGATAGTCATACTCACCGAATGATAAATCACAGGCAGTAATTCTTGTTCGTCACCTTGTTGTTCACGTAAACAGCTTTTTCTACGTAGCGGGTTATTTAAGACGTACTCTTGTTTATATTCCACTGTTTACACGTAAATGTTTTTGTTCCGGTAAGTACTACTTTTTACTGATAAAAACCTTTTACAAACATTCCTACGACATGCAACAAGTAGGTTTGCATAAACCAACAACATAGATTACCTCAAAATAATCAGCTATCAACCCTCTGTCTTTCAACATCGGATGGCTCGAATGTGAAAGACCCGCAGTTTACCCCTGAAAAATGAGCAGAAATCTTCTCAGTGGACTAATCACTGACAGGCTAACCGTACAAAACCCGGTTTTGATAGACAACCAGTTTTGCTTTGTGATTCTTGTTATGCTGTCAACGCAAATTGAAAATTAAAACATTTATACGACCAGTTTTTGTACATACCACATGAATGGTTAGATGAAAATATATAAAAGGAATGGACTCCTTTCTGTAGTACTCGCATATCCAAGACTGAACGCTTTGTTATAAAAGTCAAGTGAAACTAGTGGTTGTAATAGGCCAGCCAATTACGTGAAGAACGACAGATAACCAATAAATTGTAGCTGTTGACAATTCAGACCACCTGAGGATATTTTCTCATTATGTGCCATGGTAAAATACCGTTGACAAAAGCTTATTGCAGATTAACTAACAACCAGTGCAGTCTACCGAAAGGATAACCTGTGATGTCAGAAGAAAATTACCGCTTGTTGTATTTAATTTTCACACTATTTATCAGTTACTTTTGTGAAATAAATCAGCGGATATTCTGTCAGATGACTGGTGATGTCACAAAATGATTATTCTAGACAGTAAAGCATAGCAATTTAAATTTTGCTCCCATTACCGAGCAGTTCGGTTTTGTCAACTACCGTAGGGTTTATGCGGTTTAACCCACCAATTGTTTTAGCTCATTGTTACACAATCCAAAGGCACAGTTGCCGACGACAAGTGAAGAGGTACATATTGCACCGAGTAAATAATTTATGTGCACGCAGGAGTTACTGTGTCAAAAGTCTAAGAAAATAAAGTAGCAATCGGACATGTTACACACGTTTCATCATTCCACTTAGTATAATATCAATGAGATAAAAACGGATATCCTAATTTTTCAACAGAATTGGTGCAAACGCGTAAACTAACAGTAATGTTGTGCTCAAAACACTCAGTTGGGTGAGATGAACAATGGCTGGAATGGTTACATTACTGTCTAACAAAAGCAATTTAGTGATTTGGTGATTCAAATCCGCTTTTCACTTGATGACGCTGTCATGGTGAACAATTTTAAACAAAAGCTGTGTAATCAGAAAACTTAAGATGGCTTCAGTGAATGCAAATGTATGTCAGTTGAAATTTTCGAGCTTCTGGCATGGTTTCGCAGCTCAGCTAGTAGACCGCTTGCGGCGTTTGGGCGTGTTTCTCTCGGCGGTTTGAATTTAGCCGAAACCATGATTTTTCAAAATTGGGTCGCATCTAACTCATCTATTCTGCCAAACCCCCCACTAGTAAAACAGTTCTTATGTTCACCAGTAGCGCTGGTGGCTTTCAGCGTGAACTGTTCGAGAAATCCTATTGGAGTAGTGGATTCTCTGGATTACTTAGTGAATTGCATATGAGACAATCAGACGGGTGGGCAACAGAGTTCAAATGTAAAATCTCCAAACCTCAAGCGTGGCTTCGTAGTTCAGTAGGTAAAGCGCTTACCACTGTACACATGGTCAAAAGTTTAGTTCCTTGATCGAAAGAAGAAAACACGGTTTGATAATGCCAAGTACTTCAAAAAGTACAATAAATCTTGCCTAAAGCTCTTTAAGAAAACCGGTTGTACAACCTGTGTGGTCTGAAAAATCATGAGAATAATAATTGGTTTTACAGGCGACGATCGCACATTCCTTATAAGCTATATGTATTATTCAGATTACAATTCTCTCATCAGAAAAAGTCATATCACATTTGGGTTCGGGTTTATTTGAAATGAATTCCGATTCGCTGCTATATGTTAATGTGCCTTTTGCTTCAAGTTAAATCAAATTGGTCAGTTCTAGATCACTTGAAACATTTTCTATTCTGGTGTGCAATGATCGATCAGCTGATAGCTTGAGATTTTTCCCAACCTTTTGTTTTATTTGGTCGTTATTTAATTAGACGTGCCCAATATGAAATGAAACTAAATTACTCGTGTTTTTAACAGTTATACTCCCTAATGTCTTTCAGCAGTTAGCCAACAAACCTGTGTCAATTTTATTTAAGGTAGGTATTTAAGGTAGAAATTTTCCGTAAATCCACGGTGTTCGATCAATGCCTTGTGCGCAACCCAACCGCCGTTCACATATATATGTAGATCGAAAAATTCTGTTAGTGACCCTTGATAAATAATTCACACTCCGGCAGACGAATTAGTTAGATTTGGTGATTTGCACTTCCTCTCTATGTAATCGTAGATCCACTCGAGAAATGAACGACAGTAATAGACGAGTGTTCTACCTGCATTGTTGACAACATTCAAGAAAAAGCCCGTTACAAATTGATAATGAAGCCCCACAAATAATTTAAACTCATCCGGGTGATTTTTCGTTGTCAATAACCAGGGTTATGTCAGTAAATCTGCTCTCTTCTTAATAATGTCATCTTACTTAATGCTCACCAAAGAATATAAGTACTGGCGCTAAAAGCGAGAACACCACAGCTAAATATGTTGCGTTCACCTACCATAAATAACTTTTAACACTTTACTAATAACAATTCATGAGAAACCATTGTAAAGGTCTTTGCACAATGGTCAGTGCTCATCTTAAGCAGAAGAACAACAAAAATATCGTACTTCCTATTTTCTTGACTATAATTCAGCAGAAACGGAATAAACTCCTTATGTTATTCCCCGGATACCAATGCATATACTTAAAACTAGAAAAATGGTCGAATTTACATCGCAACCAGTTCTGAGATCGTAATTTCACAGTCGTCCTATCTAGAAAAGCAACGCTGTTAAAAAAGGCAGTTTTCATTAATTTGCTGTAATATATTAGGGACTTTCCTATTTTGTGTTTGGCATAGACAACACGAAAACTCACCAAAACACCCAAGACTCCATTACAAACATTTGTCATTCGGTTATTCAGTGGGTTAATTAACTAACGTGTCGTGTTGATAGAAAATGTCAACATTTCAGTCACCTGATGTTAGCCAACCTAATTAAAGAGAAGTTTGCCGAAACGGAAAAGGATGCAAATACTGAGTTTCCTGCCCTAATAAATCACAACTTGCGATTTTCTTCCAGAAAATGATCATGACAACTTCTGACACATATATTACGCAAATTATTTTCCACCGATGAAGGCACGCTTTTACGGAAGCATTTTAGAGACGGTTGACCAACCTACTCAGTGAATTTTTTCTGAATGAAAGTCATAAAGACGTTTACGGTATCTTTTTAATTTTTGCTTATCAATACTACATGACTACTTGTTCTCGTATCAAATCTTTTGAGTGGATATTTTCCAAAACGACCAACCGAGTACATGCAAACATAAGCATAAATCAGTATTATTGACAGCAATGTATGTGTCGCTTTAAAAATTGCAGAAATGGTAGCGCTAGGAACATGTTAAACAATCGTACGATTCACCAGATATCTGAACAAAGTGTGCTTTCGGTGCTCGTCTTGAACCATACTATTTCTGTTCGCTTGAAGACTAACGCACGTTGAGTAAATGTGATAACATAAAAAGTGACCACCACTCGCAACTATCGCATTCCCATAGACATTCCATTCGGCCCTTTTCGAAAAGATGCACAAGCCTCGGGTTTCGCTCTCATTAGAGCTCGTCAGTAGCGCATATCTTTGCCACTGCTGAGACTAGAACTCCGGTCACGCACGCTGTTCATGAGGCAACCGCGTTGGCCACTGTGCCATTGACCTCGCAGTGGGCACAGCTGAACCACCATATATGAACACTAAGCAACATACTTTAACAAGTTAATGAGTTTTTTGATTTCAATTTGGAGAGAAATCCTCATCATGAGGCCATCGATTGGGGTTAACAGAATAGTTATTATTTCTGCTCTCTGAGGTTTGAGGTAAGCTGAGCAGTAATCAGGAGAGAATGTGGTTGAGCATTCATATACAATGATTCAATCACGCCTAATTTGGAGTCATTGGCGCAGTGGTCGCAGTTCTAGCACCGATCGTGGCAATGACGATTGACGAGCATTAACAAGAGTAAGGCTCGAGTCCAGTGCTTCTCTTTGAAACGAGTTGAGTGAAGTGTCTATGGGAGTGCGACAGATGGAATTAACTTTGACTGAGGTTCAAGTTATTTAAAACTAAAATACTAAAATACTTGGTAATAACTGTGGTAGTGCTGATTTATATGTATGTCACATTATAATAGACACTGATTATCTGATACTAATAAACGTCAGGCATAGTACGGAAAAGCATATTCAACAAATCAAAGAATCGGTTATCGTAGGTTAATAAAATACGTACAAAAACTGAGACCAATTTAAAACCAGCCAAATCCTGTACTACTCAGTAGTTTTGTTCTCAACTTGAGATTCCATTTTATTTCTAATATTTTCAAAGATAGTAATAGTTTCATGTCCCAAAGAAAGATATAAGTTTAGCTGTTGGTTGATTGAGATATTTTTTCATTTTAATCGTTTCAATTCAGCATAATGAGTAAGACATAAAACGGAAGATTAAACAGCGATGCTTGTCTCCGGGTAAATAAATCATATTCGGTTACTAAGATGTTAACCTTTATACCGTACGGTAATGTTGAAAATGGTAGAATCCAATGTATTTTATAGTTTGGTGAATTGTACCACACTGTTACCAAGGCATTTTCATCTCACCACAAACACAATGTTGACCGAGTAGAAGCATCATTGTTGTACTTTCTTCAATGGTTGAAGTTTTGAGGAATGCTTAATATATTTCCCAACTGAATGTAAGACCGAAATGCGTTATGGAGAGAAAAGGTTTGTGTTGATTCATTAAACATCACAAGAAAGAGCATAAATGTAGTTATAAACGGTTAATCGTTTTCTAAGCAAGTTTCCCCCTAGGGTGAACTGTCCTCTGCCTCAACCGATTTTCATAAAAGCAGTTTACCTAGCGCCATCTGATCCACATAAATACTGGATAGATTCAAAACTATTAGTCATAGCAGTTACATCACAACTAATTCTGTTATAAGCGGATGTGACTGCATAGCCTAACTTAAACTGTGCACAATCGTGCGTTCCGTCTATTATTCACTGCAGTCGTAAGTATAACCATGTAAAATTTCATCTACCTGTCTGAAGTGGTATTTTTAATGACTCAAAAGGGTGGCAGCTTTCTAAGTAATGAGTATGCTTCACAAGCATTTAATAAATGTTATGTGTCCGGTTAGTAAGAGTACACTTTCAAGCCAATTTTTTTTATCAAACACTACAAACCTGTATGCAGTTATGTTCAGATATATACTGCAATATATTTTTCACAAATGTTCAGTCTCACTATGTTCATAGGTCATTGGAAGACAGAATAAACACAAATGCTTGTAGGTTTTTGTCCGTCCGTTGACGAAAGTATAAAGTTGATTACATGTTTCGAACAAACATTTCATGGACAAAAAAGAAAGATTTAATATGAACAAAAACGAATATATTTTGCAAACCTTCATCGAACATATGTATACATCAAAACGATACATTGATACAACCCACAACTGAAGAGATAGTTAACAAAGCCGTCAGCAGACAGTCAGACGTAGGCATCAGCTGTCCTGTTAGAGTGATTTATGGAGAGAGCAAAGTGGATGGTTGTTCCGATTGTTCTTCGTATATGTATACTTTTTACCTGCACAGTAGTCTTTAAGAGGTTTCACCTAAGAGCTTCATTGTCATTTGTAACCTATTCCAGTTGCAAACAGATCTAAACTTTCCATCTGTATGGTCTGCAAATTTGTGACGAATTAACTCATAGTTGGCACAAGTCTGAAAACGGATGTAAAGGATTATCACTTATTGGTTTTGCGTGTTTCACAGCTGTTTGTGGACCACTATGCAAGCTAACTCGTTTAAAATTCCATAAACAATCAGCGAAACCTGCCTGGTCACCATCCTTCTGCGTTAATGACCTGCGTTCATTAAATGTTTCGCCTTTTCTCCTTGTAGACTGACGTTGATCAGCCGTCTTGTGGTTAGTCTGTAAACGGTCCCATGGTCCCATAAACAGTTGAAGTTGTTGAAAACATCTTTGGTAGTGCTCACTGTGATCAACGGTTTGTGTATGTTTGTTTCCTGATATGACAAGTTTAACAACAATCTAAAAACTTAAAAAGCTGAAAACAGATAGAGCAAAGCACACCATTACTGATTGCCGCCATTAAAAAGCAACTGAGACGATAGCTAGTGACTGGTTTTGGCTTTCAATCTCTGTTCACTTGAGCATCTTGAGAGCAACCGACTCAATGAATGTACCAAGATATTCTTTCTGTGGTTTTCCAGCGGGTGAAAGTGATATGCTCTGTCTATTGCTTTATATAATTCGATACAGATTGAAAGAAGGGACAGCTTTTAATCAACTACTTTGCTCCGAGTGTTTTGGGAAATTTGCCAGTGTTAAATATTCGTGCAGAATATGAGCTAGGTGAGTAGGAGTTTATTAGGAGATCAAACTTCATCCGCTTTTGGCCTGGTAGCTCTATCGAACACATACTTTAGGTGCCGCATGAACACTAGTTACAAAGCTTTTAGTCGTTCACTTTCTAGATGACCCCTACGCTAACCTTTTTTAACAGATATGGTTGTATAACGTTTTCAGACATAAAACAAAAGACCGATTGATAATGCACAGTTAGAATGATTATCTAACGGTTCAACTATTTCACTTGTAGACGTTTTATAAACGAGGTCATCAGTTAAATTCCATCCTACGTTCCGGTAAGAAACTCAGCACTATGGTTGCAGTCTGTTCTGTTGATTTTAAGAATTCATGCATCCAATTCTGGCAATGAGGTTTATCCAATCAGCATTATCTAACATACACCTTCACTCAGTAGAGAGCTTCGTGTGTGATCTTAAAACTCCTTGCTAACATTTAGAAGCGAGTGTTCATGCCATTCTATTTTGCTGCTGATCGTTATAGTTTACGTACAATCCGGACTGGACTGTAGCCTTTGTATTCAAGTTAAATATATCGCGGTCTTTTCACATTAGACATTTCAAGACTAAAGATTTGTTCAGAAACGGTAGTACATCGTATTGCTGGCAGTGCCAGGTTTCTAACTCCGGTCCTATGCTCATTAAGTGGACTTGCTGGTAAATATGATATCGAACTCAAGTTAGCCTTGCGCAAACCGGTACGAATAAACTGTCGAACTCTTTTGTTTGCAGATGTTGATCAGATTCCTCAAATTTGTCCACATAGAACACATTTGTTGCTTGTCAGCCTCCACTGATAACTCCACAAGTAAGATCTCTCGTTTAAAGCAAAATCACCTACCTGATTGATTTCGCCAAATAGTATTTCATAATATTCATGTCAGGTCAAGATTCAGTTGATTTGCTTGAACCACACTCATACGATCTCATGTTCCGCATTCACATAGAATTTCTACCCAGTCTGTTTAGAAATGAAGCGTTAGAATCGATTCACTTCTTCATGAGAGCTCATTACTAGTAAATGCTACCTTTACCATGGCTAAGATTTCTAACTTCTTTTCGAACTGTCTTTAGGTTATATGGTTAACCTTTACATCACTGATCTGTTGTTAAGTCCGACGGAAGTGTAAAGTCTAAATACTCCTCAAGAATCGCCTGTATTGTAATACAGACAGTGCATTCTTCTGTGTTCAATTATAACAAAACAAGGACAACTCAGTCATTTTTATATCACATGGTTTATTCGATTTTTAACTCAAACATTCCTTTTCAAGATAGACCTACTCATTAAGTATGATTGGTGTATACTTTATGTCAAGGAAGCTATTGAAAACTGTACAGTAATAGTATAACATGCAAGCCAGCCGTTTTCACTCTGATTGTCCGTCTCACCTGCAGACCAACTTTGGGACAACATGGAGAAACCAAGGGGCAGCGTTCTTCCGAAGTAGGGGTTCTGCTACTAGTTCTGTAAAAAAGAAACAACACAAACAAGCATGAGTCAAAGGCCCAATAAGCTATGCACACGACTTACACTAACGCGAACTAAATCGGCGCTAACAACACAGCAGCACGCTCTGTCACACAATTCAAATTCAACCTGTAAGCGCCTGCTGGTTTCGACCGCACGTTACAAAAATAGTCAGATAATTTTACTCGATTTTCATTAACAAGCTTTCACAAAGTGGAATGTGGAATCTATTCTCACCGGAGAATGGTTAGCTGTGAATTAGCAACTACAGTGTAATCCCTAGTGAGCTCAAAATGAAACTGGATCACTGAACACACCAACCGTAATGCATGTTTCCTTTTTAATAGATTACAGAAGTCTGGTCATATCAGCGTATTACTCTAACAAGAATAATGTATGTAAAGCATACGATTTCAAAATACAAGTAGTAGGAAGACAAAACAAGGGTACAACGTTGGTACAACAAGAAAATTCTTGTGAATTTGTAGTAGGTCAAAGTGTGTTGTATGCAAACCAGAGAAATATGTCATTGTTGCAGAGAGAAAATATTGTCAACAATAACAGTATCTGCTTTATGATTAGTTCATTTGTACACGGGGAAATAAACCTGGCGACGCAAATCATGTAAAAATATTGTGAACAATTTTCGTTAATCGATACGTTAATTTGCTGGATTTTTTTCCTTTGTTAACGATGTTGTTTCTGCTGCCGCTCTTGTTGATCACTCCGTCACTCAAGCAAACCAATTAAGATACGGTGACGCCCAGGTTGCCATAGTAGGTTCTAACATCGAGTTTGTTTTGAAAGAACTTCCGGTCTTTGTACTGAAAAGAGCAGTCCGAGTTACAGAATTATTGTGTGGATCGTTTCATAATCCTGTGTTGTATTCCACTTGCTACCATAGCTAAAGATCTGTTACGTTATTCCAAAAACCAAAGGTTTCAACAGCACATATTACCATGTGATTGGCATTCAGTTCTTTCTTCCGTTCCCTGAGTAAATTGTGAGATGAGGTGCTCAGGACATTTCTGAAGTGTGAATAGCTTCAACGTCATTCGTAGTTGATTGCTGTTTTCAAATTTTCATAGAATTTTCATTTAGCTTCCTCCGAAAAGAATCACTAGACTTGTGAAGTTTTCCAACAAGTATGCAGTAATTTCTATATATATACTTCAACAATGGATTACGATAAATTAACAGTGACTACCACGTTTGATATCAACAAGTGAATCAATTGGCTGACATTCAACAAAATTCTTGACTATTGGCTCTAAGGTTCGGTTTGTAATAGGGTGAATGCATTTAATATGTCATAATTCGCCTAGCATGACAAAAATACGGAAAATTCACAATATTTTCTCGTAAAATATATCGCAGTATTGTCTTCCACTTCATAATTAGGCGCACAAAAATATCCACGCATATTCAACATCATTATATAAAATGAATGATGGAAAAGCTTGCAAAAACTTCTTTTCAAAAAATAAACTTGTGACACTGTGAATAATTAAACGCCAACACAATCCATTTCTTGCATGCTTTCCACATACTATAGGTATTCAATTGTAACCAATAAGTTCGCCAGATACAAACATTCCTGCTAGCCTATTGAGCCCTTTTGTTTCTCATTTTTCATCAGAATCCAATGAACCTATTTTGTTCTCATCACGTTTATTGATATCCTCACACACACCCCGGAACGGTCATTTAGCCATCCAACAAGAGAGAATCTTTTAAGAAACGGTCTCAGATAATGAGTTTTAGTAATTTGTGGGTAAACGGTTGGTTATCAGTGCCCTGAGGCACTGTGTATTTTAACACTGTAATGTTTTCTTACTCCTGTCATTGAGTTAATTCTACCAGTTACTTAGACTACATAATTGCCAACGTGCTTCATTCGTCATCACTTTTACGTCGCTAAGAGTTATTTGCGACTGGTTATTGATTATAACTGTTGGCAGAATGTGCACTCACTAGACACAGTGATGGTTATTCTTTTGTCTAGAACCAGCAAAAGTCAAATCCCGTCAATCTGAGACACCTGGTAGGCAGATACCTGAATTTGGAGTGACTGCTGAGTGAAATGATGTTTGGTTTACTAATGATTACAACAAACATTGCGTAGAAATACATGCTTTGTATTCCTATATTCTGTAAAATGTATCTCAGTGTTCAGAGAGAGTCTGCAATTCTATATCATCGTCTGTGAGCTGATTCAGACAATAACCACCGATTTCTGAAATATTCTTTAGTGCATTTGTATTCAAGTGCTTTTGGAAAGTCCTCCTCAAGTTGGATTTATTTCGACACCATCTTGGTATTTTGATCCCCCTCTGTCTGTGCCAACGGAAGCATGAAAAAATTGCAAAGGTAGGCTCAGCTGTAATTCATTAATCGCGGCATTTACTGAACAAATGTGCACCAGTCACGTGATTTTGTTGATAAATAACGACGAATTTTCTTTTAGTAAATATTCATCATTATTAAAAATCATCACTGATCTCGAAATTCTATGAACTTTCCTCTTATCTCCCATTGAGATCAACGCTGTATTTGAGTTACTCACGTTGGGGATCACCAGTAGTACGTAGAACTCTGACAGTAATAAAATTTGGGAACGGTGTTTTTTAATAGATGCTGAGTTAAATATCTGGAAAATTCTGAGTGAGATTTAAGTTGTATCAACGAAAACTTCTTACTACTTATCAGTAATCCAAGTATCACCCAAAAAATTTGGTAACCTCTGTTATTTCGTCAACTACAGTTAACAGGATGGTTAATGTCTGCTCTGGAGACGACTCAGCAATCATTGCATAACTCATAAGTAAATGTGGTTTGGCGTCTGTGTATGATTTAATCGCGCTTAATATGAGGTTTGTGTATCTGAAAATTTGTCTGCAGTAGCAACTGTCACCGACTGGCTAGTATATATCAAGTGGTAAAATTCCCCACACCCCCACTTTTTGTTACACCTTAATGCCGATATCTTCTCTAAACTTTTGTGATCAATTCAACGGTCAGAAGGTGCTACTTGATATTTTCAAGTCCTTGAATTTTCGATTAAAGCTGTACCCTAATCAGGAACTTCAGGTAATGTCTTAATTTCCAGCTTGTTCAATTTTGCCTACAACAAGTTTTTTGGACAGAGTTCCGAAGTATATTAACCAGCGAGTTTGGGCTTCAAAACACCAGTTTGTTTCAGCCGCTTACGACTAATATGTAATTCTTTTGTACTATTCAGTCAGCTTATTCTTCTCCCCTGCCAGTCAATTGGGTTGAGGTTTTGCTGACATATAACGAATTGTAAGTTTTGGAAATCATTTTATCTAGTTCTGTTTGCTATAACTATCACTTCTGAGATGTTCAATATTGAGAATGGAATTAATCTGCAAGGCAGAAAGTGCAATCAAGACAACGGAGCGAACGATCGACTTGTAACATATAGTGTTCAAAAAACAATTAACTAACGGTAAAGATAATTTCCCTGTCCCCAAAACCACAAGGCATACATTCTGGTCCAACTCGGCTTGTGACCACTTTGTAGCACAACCGATATGTCAGTCGCTTCACTCGTCAACTGTCTCACTCAGCGCGACTAACACCTCCAGGGTAAGAATTGAGTAAGAGGCCAACTCAAACGGCCTACGTGCTCATTGGTTTATCTGCTTAAACGGTTTTCTTCCGTTCAAAATAACGGCGTGTTATGATGCTTTTTGTATTGGTTCACCCGATACACAAGAAGCTGACTATCTTACCGGTTGATTTATCTTCAGGTTAGATCAGTCCGGTGGCCCAAAAGTACAACACTATGTTTCAGTCACGTGCACATAAAATCCCATATTTCACCCAAAATTCATTGTAAAATCACAGATGACGATGACTGAAGCATTCATCAAGTATCCGTGTAGTTGTGCGAACATAGTAGATTGTTATTATATAGTATTCCTACTCGCCATCAGTTTAGCTCCATCATCCGAAACTAACTAGTATGTCGTACAAAATGTATCATTTTACCGGCAACAACTCAATAATCCACAGTGAAAGTAACCCAAGCAGAAACCATTTAACTGAAGTGTCTCAACAATGACTGTGTTTTCTGTAGAAGACATAAGCAAACGTCGTGGTTATCACGTTCAACAGTGGTGGGTTTACGTTCTAGATCGAAACTACAGTTAACCAAATTACTCTTCACTCGAGTTTACGAAACGTACTTTGATTAATCAACCTACTGTGTCTGGCGTATGTTTTTGAGATAAGTTACAAGGAGGTTATTTTTGGAATAAGAGGAATGGTCAAGCATGTGGTGTATTTTGGATTAGTATGCCGTACTTCGTAATTATGTGGTTGGCTATTTTCCGGCATCGGAACGGAAATCCACAAACAACTTTGATTTATTCAATTTCATTAAGGTCCTATAGTTGGACTCTGGCAATCCCACCTCGCAGCACTGTGTGTATGTGATATGACTATTTTTATGTAAATCTTTTGAACTTCGTAGTATTTTACCCCGTATGGTACGTCTGAATCTCCCGCGTTGTCGTGTGTTAGTTTTAAATTATACCCCTGGTACAGACTACTTTTTAGTAGTAAGTAGCAACGTCACATGTTCGAAACAATTTTCCAGCCATGAGTTCCACAACGTGGCTTATAGTGTTCGGTCATAAAAGAAAGAACGCCTACACCTGCAGACAAAAATGAAGTAACTATTTCTCCATCTGATATGTTTCAACTCTCACTGGTACTTATCTGAACAATGTTATTTCGTTTTGATAAGAAACTGGTATAGGAGAATTATGAACAAAGGTGGAAACGGATTTTGCACGATGTATCTCTCGAGCGCATTCCGCTGCATCTAATCAGGTACATACTGCATTCTGCGGGTTTATACAGCAAAGTTCAATGACCACTGTGTAGCTAAACAACAAAATCAACAATCACATAAGCACACGCACACTCCCACTCATCTGTGCACACCAGTTACCAGGTCAGTCTGATACCGATGAGCAGGAAAGTAACTTTTTGTTAAAGACTGGTCACCACAGAACTTGCGGCTTCATTATGTATGCAAGCCCTAAGTCAATAAGTTGGAGATGATGTGGCCTGATGTCTCTACTCCTATAACCATCTCACTGGCTGAAGTCGTCGCGTCTGTCATAGATATTACGCATCTTAACACACTTTCCTTATCAGTTTGGGCGGCTGTTTTATTCGAAACATAAAAACTGAACGTTCTTTACAGGTGAAAGAAGATCAGCTAAACATGGCTCAGAGGTATATGTAAACATAACGGTCAACAAGTATAATCGGAGTATTCCTCTCTTGGTATACCAGCATGCTACCCAACGTATTAAGCCAATGGCTACGGAAATCCCATCTTTATCAGCGCATTCAAATAGGCTTCATGAGAAAAACAAGGTTGGTAGCTGTCTGGTTATGACATTTTTAGATCTGCTCAATTTATTCATCATTTGTATATGCATTAAGCCATTTACATTGCATGTCAGCAAACAGTTCGTTGTTTCGACGTAAGGCATCCCCCACCCAATATTTCCTAACGTGCAGTGAAATACCATTCTCTGGCTACATGCGAACGAATGACGAATCTTCCTTTGAAATGAAAATCCCACTCAGCTTTTAACTGTCGATTTTATGCTGCACAGCATTTTGCCATTCTCTCGCGGAGGCTTCGGAGAAATCCATGCCTTTTTCAGGCTTTACAAATAAGTTGACACTGGAAAACAATTACTGCATCCTGAGAACTTGATGCGTCTTAACTACTGTGTTATTTCGGTGACTTTCTGCTGAACTAATTATACTTTTGCACGTAGCACTCGCAACCTAACCTCCTAGTTCTATTTTGTGTCCTAATAAAAACACCTGCGTCCTCTCATGTTGTTTTTATCCTCTCAACAGCCAGAAGCTGACTGACTGCCATCTTCTTGGTCGCGCGCAATTACCTAATTAGTCAAACTAACGAATGACTTAATCGGTAGATAATCTAAAATACACAGTTATCATATGGATAATTTCTGCAAAGCAAAACACTTACTCCAATGTTTTTTGCTAGTCTGTAATATGAAGAACAATAAAACGGAACAAAACGAATCGTGTACACCATATGGAAAAAGGGAATCGATAGTCAGCAGATGTAATACACAGGTACTGTGGACGATAACTGGATTAAACCGATATTGCATTAGTTAATTTCCTGCAAAGTAGGGTACATCTGTGGGGATAAAACTGGAGATATTAGAATGAGGTATATCTGTAACTTGTTACAATCATCCGGCGGTTTACCGCTAAAGTTTGGTAACATCGTTTCAAACATTGAATACCATTTCCTGGAATATAAATAACCATAGGATCTGGTAGAAATTTCCAAAACATGTTAGCCAACGACAGAAAAATAGAGAAATATATCAGTATAAAAACGCGTCATCAAATTTTGATAAGTTTGCAATGACGTTAAATAAAACGTCGAAGATCCAAGATTGAAAACATCCGAATGTATATCTTGTGATCATTTTAAACTTTGGTCAGTCAGGGTAACTTGAGTTCCCCCATACCCTGTACATTAAATTAACCTTCCCTGTCAATCAGCTTATTTTTCACAGACCAGAAAACGCTTACGTATGAGACGTCTGAATATCCTTGGCTAGAAGAGCAATTGGCGATCACTGCACTGTATTCCTTCAAGAAAACTTCAGGAATTTTCCGCCAAATTTCTACAATGCGTTTGAATTTGCTTTTGGTAGATAAAGTAATATATCATTGTTTTTTCGACGTAATCTTAGTATCAAGTAGCACA
>JTDE01000047.1:324581-341579 GCA_014338405.1 Paragonimus skrjabini miyazakii | reverse complement strand
CCTTTTGGTCAGGCTCATGGCTGTTATGATGATGATGATGAGAGCATAATGGAACGTACACAGGCATTATATACCCTTCCTTTCAGCGACAACCGGACGTCTTTTCGACGCCACAGATGACGCAGTTTGGCAAACGCAACTCGTGCCTTTGCAATCCTCGCTGATATCTCATCAGCAATATTACAGGCTGATGAGATAGTGCTACCCAAGTATGTGAAACTGAGACGTCGTCATCTTTTCCAGAATGGAAGGGAATCAAGTCAAAACACAAAGAACGGATCCGACGGCCGCCACGCCTCCAAGTATGTGCTGAAAACAGACAGACAACATATCGCATCATAATTATTCGATATTGTAACAAAGCGGGCTTCCGCTGTTTTGCCACAATCACATGATACGAAGAATTGTTATACCTTCGACAACAAAGTGTTAGAGGTTGGACTCCTAGTGGTCGCTTCAGAATGACTTCTATCTCGACCTCTTTACTGTGCAATTTGGTTAGGCTATATAATTGGTTATATATTTTGGTTATATATATAATTGGTTATATAATTGTCAGTTAAAAAGGATTTGCGAATTTTCCGTGAGGTAGCCACGCCGTTGTGATATAGAGTTATAATATAATTTGGTGGCCTGTCTGTGACAAATTCTTGAAGCAAATAGTGACAAACTGTTGTCCGGTTTCTAAGGGCAATGAATGACGTCTTAAACAAGTTGAACGGCTCACCAGTGGGTTGGTTGTAATACACTGCCATATGTTGAAGTCGTGCAATCGCTATTTCAATACTATTGTTTCTCCTCTTACGAATCAACAAAATTCGGCTAAAGTTTTCATAAACGACGATTTTACGCTCATAACACGAAATGCGTTATCCTATCTTCTATGGTAAAACCGGGAGGTTTCATTGAACCTTTGCTGAAAAAATTTGATTTCCATGTTAACCTGATTACTGGTGCAATTCTCGTTGTCATGTAAACCAACAGTAATAAGGGTGCTTTATCAAGCATAGATAAGACCACACGCAGCTTCCTTATCTGCTCGTGCGCAATGTTGTCTGATTTCTACATCCGTTGTTTTACATTGTATATGGACACAACTAGCCTTCTGACAACTAGCGGTACTTTTACATCTACCTACTGGATAGTTAAACAGTTCTAGTTTTCAAAGTGACCAACACCCACACTCGACCACAGCCCTTAAATTTAAAGAAGCCTTTCGGCTGGCCCACTTCGTACGGAAATACTAGATTCGAGTTTCGCTCTTATTAGAGCTTAATATTAGTGCATATCCTTGTCCAGATCGGAGTTTGTGCTATGACCCTCGTACTTTTCAGATTAACGTGTTAACCACAGTGCCACTAACCTCACACCGGGAATGACCGATTAATCCTATCTAAACATTCAACCCTAATCGGTAACCATACGATTAGGAACTTCTCGGTTAGGCTGAAATCACGGACTTCACTGAACCAACTAATCAACGTACAGAGTTTGGATTCAGTTTCAAGGATTGAAGTTAACAGGATAGTTTCCTTGTCACTAATCAGGATGACTTGGCATTCTGAACACTGTTCACACAGGCTTGTGGTTGAGGGTTTAAATATGATTGGTCAGTCACCTCTAATATGAGCTCATTGACATTTTGGTCAACAAGCTAGTCTCACAAATACGAGGTTCGGAATGCAAAATCCGGCTGAGACAAGGATATGCAGTGCTGTTGATCTCTAATAAGAACGAAACTCGAGTCCATTATGTCCGTACAAGGCGAGTCGGCTGAAAGACTAATCTGAATGTAAGGACTGTGATTGGATGTAGGTACTGTTCAGTTCCAAATAATCTAAGTCACTGAAATCATTTCAACTTCTAGTTTTCTTCGGTCTAGTACACGGTTATATAAAGCCGATGAAGTGATTGTAAGATCAACATTTAGCTATTTAGCGCTCCGTCATATGGAATATATTCCAGTCCTGACCATAAAAATAGTAGCGTAAGAATTGTTATGTGAACTGGACAACGGAGCATATCCGATTCGTGGGGTTCAATGTACCTGTTTGTCTGGTTAATCTCGGGCTGAAGCTTCGGTCTGACAGCGTCATAGAAGTTTGAATGAATAAGTTTCATAGTTTTTTCGGGAGTATTCTCAGTAAGACTTTCCCGTTTAGTGTGAGAGACTAAAAACAGTCTGCCTCAGATATTGTCTGACACATGTTAATGAACCATCAACCGTATAGGACCGAAGCATTCAAAGTCATCTAAACAGCAATCAACCCGCGCTTCCCTCGACATGCCAAGACGGCTACCATGAGAAGGAACACACCGTTTCTGCATATTCAAAAGAAGGAGGTCGTGTAGCTGGCAGCAACAGCTATATTTATGTTGACTCCATATCCCTTCCTGTTCCGGACAAAGTACACTTTGTTTAGACTAGGTATGCTAATAAACATGAGAGTGTTTAAGATCCGTGCCCTGATGCACATACATCAACAAACATCAACATGCATCAACCGCTCTGACCCGAATGCTAAACACATGGAAAGTAACCAGAGGCTATGTTTCCGGCAATCTTATTCAGTGCAACAACCGGCAAATTGCAACGAAGGTGAGCATTCTCTATTAGGTTATGGCTTTGTATTCCAAGTGATCTTCTGGCCACATTAAACGATCAACAGCAATAGATATGGTTAATGAAGTGAAGTTAAATTAACACACATCCTGCTGCATCAGAGTAATGTGTTGTCCGTTTGAACTTTTTCACTGTACAACAACTTGGAGGGTGAACTGGTCGATTTCTATTCATAGTATCCGCTTTGTTGATCCCTATCACATCAATAACAATGGGAAGGATGCTTCCATAGAAGAACCAATCACTTTGTCACAGTCAGTGTTACAGTACTCGCAAATTCGACCGCAAATTTGGGACGATCTAGCGACACCGAAAGTTGTGTGAACCTCTAGCTTCTTCGAGAGGTAAAATTCTATTTCAAGGAGAACGTTATTGAAACAAAGACGTTGCATCGATGACTAGTTCACTTGGTCCTGTTTTGGAAGACATCCTTACGACCTATCTACAAGGATTCCTACTAGCTACCATTGGAGAGATGATGCTCTATCGTCGATACGCAGACGGTGTGTTTGTAATTATCACCGGTAGAGAAGATGCAAGGAGTTTACATTCAGTGATGCGTCAAATGCATCCCAATACGTTACTGTTAATCTAACGTAAGACTGATCATTCTACTGTCTTTGTGGACATTCTGTCAGCGCAATTATCAGACGACACAGTATTTGAAATTCAACAGCTTTGGGCCAATTCTATGCAAACTTACTCTGGTTCGTACGTTATTTCATCATATCCGGAAAACATGCACTTCAGACACACTGCACAGTAAACTACAGTACTTGCAATCAGTGTAGCAATCGAAAGGCTATTTCCATGCATTCACTGAGTGGCCCAGAAAGACTGACCATGCTGCAACTCAACACATATAGGTGCTCGAGCTGAGTGACACGTCACGCTGGTATAACCCAGTCGGCGACTTCTAACAACAGCTGTTCGAACATTCTGTGCGGCCTCGGTCATGATTCAACCAGCCGAGTGCCAAACTGCCTGGCAGGGGCACCGCTACTTCCATACCTCAAAACTCGTCAAATTTACCGGTTTCACTGTGGGTGCCAGGTCACTTAGACAAATAGACTGGAACCACAACTGAGTAAACAAGTGGCTTAACATATACCTGCTTGGGTTGAACGTGAGTTGAAGCAGGCCCCAACACTTGTTGTTGTTCAACCAGTGCAACGCAAGCCACCAGTATCTCCGACCCCATGTCCCTTGTTAGCTCCTGGACATGAAGTGATCAGTACTGATGCTATCATAGTCATTAACGTAACCATCACTTGATGATTGCTTCAATTTGCCAAGGATTTTAGTGATCACAGTTGGTAACAGAAGGACATGATAGTCAGTCTTAAGCGGTGGTGGCAAATGAACAGTTGCATCCCTAATGTATGCATTTGTGGGTTGTGTGTGTTTGTGTGCATATGTGTCTTGTCTACAGTGGTGAATTTCTTTTCATTGACCTTGTCTAACTCTGTTATATAGACACCAACAAGGCAGTATGTACCTGATGAGGTGCAATGAAATTCGTCAGGTAATAAATCAAATGACGTGCGGTATGCTGTTTTTGATCTGATTAGAAATTCAAATCAGGGAACAACTGTTTTCAGAACTTATAACTGTCAAGATAATGATGGATGACCTATACAGTTCAATGATGAGTACCAGCAAGTTTTACCAAACAATTATCAAAAGTATAGGTTAGGTCGACTCAGAAACTAATGACATCATTGTCGTATTCACGTCCAGTTTCAAATGCACCACACAGCTGTTAGCTATATTTGGCGTGTTTTCATCCGGACTATCGTTTATTCTAGAGTACATGAGTGAATCCAAATCATGATCTCATCTGCTAACGAATCATGCTTTGACTTAATAAACAACGTTCCTGCGGTTCGCAAATGCAGGCAGATGACAAATTTACCAGATGCCGGTGAGACAGGTTTGTCAATCTAATGAACTCCGTCCTTCAGAATCTCAACTGTTGTTGGCCTCAAACCTCAAGAACATTAGAGGAAAGGGATGTTTAGTTTTGCTTATGCTCCATGTGCACAATAAACATTTTATCCCAAGAAAGTTCTCAAGGTTACCAAACGCTATACATACACGCCCGATTGATAAGAAAAATGTCATGAGTAAGTTCAGCCGTAGTCCCATCGCCCAACGGAAACCTCGATTGTAAAGATGAAAGGTTGAAATATGAACTGAATTTGTATCAGGATGTCATGATAATAAGCTTCTGTGTCTGCTTCACAAACCCAACGAGATAGGACATTTGTGGTGCTACTGAAGATGTAGTTGTCGCCTTCACCAACAAAGCGGGACTATCCGTTTTGACCGAATATTTCAGTGGACATTTTTATCGCTCTCTTACTGTTACTCGGTCTCCCCATATACATCCGAGTTGATGCTCACGTTTGTCAGCACACACCTACCCATGCAATCTAAATTCAGCCACTGTACAGCATGACTGAAACGTTTGAAGCCGCTCTATGTTGAAAGATATTGACAGTGTATAGTTAGGGGTTTCAACCAGCCTGAAAACCAGATACGCTTCACTTGACTTGGGTGGATCTGTAATCACTACCACATTGAAGAAAGAATCCATGCATATACGTGAGAACTGCGTCTCCAACAGCTGCATTTCATGATTGTGTTGTCAGTTTTGATTGGGTCCATCAATCATCAATTTCAGAGTCGAGTAATGCTAATGATGCGTTGCCTGACTATTTAACAGAATTCACCTCTTGCGAGATATACACTTAGGACTAAAATAACTGCATATTTTCTGCACTGTTGGTGTTTATAGTCAATCGGAGATATTGTTTAGTGCCAGCATATGAGCCATTAGTACGTAAGGAAATGGCGATTTGGATGTGAAGATCCACATAAGCTCCAACCCTACTTATATTTGAATAAATGTGTCAAATGTGAAAATTACTAGCTCACCTTGCTTTGCATTGATTTCCTAGTTCACCTACTCAAACATAAGGTATGAGGTTGTCACTCAATGACTCCAGAGGAAAACAAACGTAGGCACAATTGACTTAAAAGGAGTAGATCTGGTTCATTTTTTAAAATATTTTCTGTTTAACCAGTCCTTCCTCTGACTGGAAACACCAGGTACTATAGTGGTTTATCGAGGTTCAGTGGAATAAACTTTGCCATTGTTTGACTCAACAGTTGGCGAAGTGCTTACAATTGATTTGTCTATACAATGAATGGACTCCTAAGCATTTGCTGTTTTGTTCTCTTCCGTGACTGTGATGTGTGTTGATATGTAAACATATTGAACATTATTCTGTGAGTTTAGATGAAGTGAAGTCAAAATCATTCCGGTCTCCTTTACTTTTAAGGCCACTCCTACCCTTATACTAGAGCTTGTAAAAACTATTTTGATTTTATAGCAGATAAGCCAATATGTCAACCGTTATATTACTGTCTGTCCGGAGAAAAACGGAAGCGTTACAGTTTATCACCAGGGTTACACATTTTGGCTAATTGGACCAGAGTCAGCAACTTGTCTTCAGCTACTTTGGACGTGGATAAGACGAAGAATGAAACACTGAGCCTCCTCGAGTAATGTGAACACAGTGGTCAACAGTCACAACTTGGCAAGGGGAATCAATTTAAATATTTCCACAAAACTTGAGAACACGACAGACCTGAAACCGAATATAATAACCCAAAGTCAAACTCTCATGCAGAAAAATGATGAGAAGCAGTTAATCTTGAGTGCATACAATCGGCTCTTAACACCACATCACAAAGACGTTTCAGTACAAAAGGTTTTTCGGGTTGTACGCAAGAACTAAGATCGGGGAGGATTAGAAACTACTGCCATAAACACTTTCAAGTTGTATGTGTCTGACAATAGAAAACGTGGTCTTTGTCTTGTTACTAAAGTTACTTCACTAACGGTTGCTCTGGTGTATCTCAAGGGTAATCTGGTACGCGTTATTTGATCTCAATTTTAAACATCTATTCTGTTCTGCTGATGTAAGTGCATGAGCAGGTACTGTTTACATGGCAAAGAAAGCCTTTTTTACGCATGATAATGTACAGTTGGATTACTGTTCAGTTAAAATTACCGCAACATTTTCCCACGGTTTCCTGACGTCTTACGCTGGTGTCGTCGTTTCTTTTCTCTGTAGATATCATGAAACCATTGAGTTATATACTGATTAATTTCCTCTAAACTTTCCGATACTATCTCGAATGTACGTGTGTACGTTTCAACTAATTCCACCTTGTAAAATGCCAGTGAATCTTGAGAACACTACTTACCTGTAAATAAAAACGTGTGTTGCTCAACAACCTATAGCAGCTTCATTACCAGACTAAAACGTTTGGCAGACAGTCACCTGAATTCTGCGCTCTCTGTCTGCATGCACAGTCGCATTCTGTGCAATGTTCTTTTACAGTGATCATCTACCCACTGTCGGCGCGTTTTCCTGTGCCCATAATTGTCGGCTGATCGTCTGCCAAACTTTTTTCTTTCATCTGTTTCCTCCCGTTTCTATAGTAACTAAAACAAACTCTGAGGTGAGTGACATGAATGGAAGTATTTTATTCGCACCATTTTGAAAGTAACAGACGAAGTTGGGAGGATACCACAGGAAACTCTTCCTCTGTTAGTCGACCTATCAAAGATGAAAACGCAGAGTATGAATATACAAATGAAATAAAACATTAGAAAACGATAGTAAAAGCTAGTTGGCTACCTCCGACCTAGGTGTTTGTCTCTGGAACGGCAAACACAGAAGTCTAAAAGATGGAGTAACTGCAAGTCAGCAGTAGACATAATTTCATCAGAGTTTACAAATTATGGCACACAATCACTTTGCGTGCTCTTATTCAACAAAAAGATGTAACTAGCTTGAAAATAGAAACAATATATTTTGAATCAAGATTCGGTCAATCAACCTGGATTGTGAGCGACAATCAAAACAGCCAACTGCCCTTGAATCTATCAAGGATCGTACTGGTCAATATGTATTTTGCATTACGATAATTTTAATTTAGAGTTGTTCAACATAACATCAATGATAAAACAAAACTGATCTTGTGATCTATGGTTTGTTGTTTTCTGGTGATCTGCTACGGTTGTTAGATTATGAATGTAAACGGATATGTTCATTTCTATCTTCGCCATTACGATTCATTTTTCGCTAATAAAATTTACTCAATCTGCAATTGTAATACGGCCTTATACAAGTGGCATGTGGAATGATTTGTGAATAACACGAGGGTTTTGCTCCTGACCGGAAAATTGATATATTTATCAGTTTGTAACAAGTGGAATAAGATGGTTAAATTATGAATCTGTCAAAAAAATGACATCGCAACAGTGCTTGTTGAAGTAGCTTACCTTTTGAGATGTTTGTTTGTTTGACAATTTTGAAGAAATCATGTATTTTTTGTTAGCCAACATTTTAAAATTGCTGCCATTAGAAACGGTCTTCTGGAATCATTTACACACGATCGTTTGTCCCCGCTCCAAACATATTACTGTTGCTAATATAAATCACAAAGCTTTTGAGATCTTCTCTCGAGCGAATTATAGTTTTGAGATATTTCAAAGGAAATTTGTGTTTTTTTCTAATCATAGAACGTCAGCATCCATATTGGAACTGCAATTATTCGGTTTTTCCCTACAACATCACAGATGCAAGGGATGTTCTCCAGAAAGTTTTCCGCTTGTCCTAAAAACCAGACTGTTTGCACCAGCTTATTATCTTATAGCACAAATTACTTGGTTGGCAACAGTGATAAACCTGCAGATTATTCCGTTTCAGTGTTGATATAGAAAAAAACTAATAATGACAGACCTAATTCTTTTTCCAACTCGGTAATAAAATGAATTATAGGGAAACTGGAATTATTGTGATAAAATCTTAAAACTAATTATGTGTTTCAAGCCTCAGTGAACGGATGGACTGCTGGATATTGTTTTTTCACTACTGTGAGAAAGGACAACTCAAATTGCTATTAGATAATTTACAAATCCGAAAAACGTTTTAAAACTTGTGTAAGACCCCGTTCAACAATTCGTAAGTTGGGGATAGATTGTGAATAGTTGATAATCATGTGTACTACTGAGGCTTGTATTTTTACCCAGCTGTTCCTCCACGTTTGATATACCTAAGGAAGTTCAAACGTTTAGAGGTTTCAAGTCAGTTGGCGATTAAAAGTTAGACTGAGTGTGGTTGACATGATCCAATTTTCGGAACATCATAAAACATGTACATAAGTAATGATACATCAGTAGAAATACAGCAAATGAACCTGTACGATTGGATCGTATGATAAGAGCTGACTTAGTTGAGATCTTACGAACGCGTTTGCTACGAGTTGGGTGAAACACGAAACAACCGAGTAGAAAGGTGTGATCTGGGGTAAAGTGAAACTTTGCTTATACCTGTTAATTGTACATTATATTAAGTAGGAAAAATTTTGATGATTAATTTCAGCTTGTTTTCGCGCTGCAGACCTTTCGTAACCTGTATGAGCTAGAAAGCGTGTTAAGCGTACAGTCGTTCAACAGATCCTGTGTATTTACCGTGACAGTAGTCGTGGCCAAGAACAGTATCGAACAGTGAACAAGATAACGTGCATGTAACACTGACACAAGTGTTAACGATAGAGTTGGAAAACTCTACCACGCACAGCATTGAAAGTTGATTCAACTAACAGCCGTTCTTATAGTTCACGTTACCATTTGGAAGATAAGATGAATGAATTTCATCGTCTAATACAAAATGATAGGGAGTAAGTACCATAGACAGTTAGATCACATGATCAACGACTTTATCGCTGCTTATGTGTAAACAGCTGTAATGAATATGTGCCAGCGGGCTTACTGTAGTTAGTTCAGTGGCGGAAGAGCAATCAGCCAATTTTGGATTACGTCGGTCGGATTTTTACAGCATAAGGTAACAGGTCAGAAATGAAAACTATCGAAGATTTGGGTCACTTCTCGGTCGGAATCGCTGAGTCCCGTAGATTTGGTATACAAAGGAAAAGACAGGAATGAAGCTGGTACACCCAGTGAGGTAAGTTTCTTCTGGAGTTAATTCACGTAGAAGTGGTAAAACCGTTCAAAACTCCATCACGTAATAAGGCATGCGTGGTCGTTGAATTGATAAGGTAGATCAAAGCTATATTCGCAAGTATTGCATTGAACAGGCTTACATGCTAGTCTAGTTGTGTAACTGTGACTAAAAAAATGTATAATTTGGAAAAAAGATTAACACATTACAAACTTGAAAATTTTGTATACTTATGTCAATGAGCAGTGTATAATTGTCCTGCATGGAATACACGGTATAATGTTATTGACAATTTCAGTCGGAATAAAAGAGTAACATGTGGTTGAGTCATAAAGAAACTGTATTTTGTGACCTACATTTGGAAGCAATGGCCTTACCTATATATTTAGACCACTTAACATGTCAAAGTATGTTGATGATACTTCCCCAGATAAGTTATCATAAGAAGTACGTATTTAATGTGTAGAATTTGCTGCAAGCACACAACAGCTTTCCTGGTCGTTGACATTCATCATATTTGTGGTCAATGAACTTCAACCACATATCTCACAATGGAAATGACAGATGCTGACATTTTTAGTATGTAAATCATTTGATATGTTTGACCACTGAACAAGTGCAAGTTAAGACATTATACATCGCAACCTCACAGTATTCTCTAGGACCTTGAAATAGACTAATTTCTGCACATTGTCAATGGACGCTTGACGCTGACCTACGATTTCCACTTAAATATGGCTAATCGCAGTAATTGACTACACCTAGTACCGTTTTCCTCTTGAAGCTCACATGCGCTGCCCACAATTTCGAGTGATAAAAAAGTTTTATCTGAATGTCAGTATATGAATACTGCAGTGAATCGTGTGATCCATATCGGATTTGTTAAGTATACCCCGTTTCTTATGACTTTTATAGTGTGCATATACTCATATACCGATTGTGTTGTCCCTGCAATAAATGTTCAGGGTCTGTTGATTACTAGTAATTAACCTCTCTCTGTATCCTTAAAAAGTTTATCAAATTCCATTTCGTTAAGCTACGTTTGACAGTTTAGAACCTATACACTTCTTGTCTAGAGCAATCGTCTGCGTACGATCTCCCTCCCTCTCTCTTTCTGAATTCTATCCACATTGTTAAGGAAGACCAGTTGCAGACATTTTTGTTATGTCAAACGTGTTTCTGTCTACACTGTTATTTCTTGCTTTGAATAAATTTTAGTTAGCAATCTTTGTTCCACATTATGAAGAAACTGTTCTGGGGTTATTCGTTCAATCCAAACGAACTACATTTAACTCATTTTGAACAGCCACAGGTTTACAACTGTTATAAGAAACGTCAAAGAACAGCTTCCATTTGAATTCTGCAATAAACCTAAAAGTAATCCTTTATTATTGCCAGATTTTCTTAAACACTGAATGCAGAAATAGAAATTTGGCCGTACTATTTTGCTTTTCAATTTCTATTGTTTACATAAGCTTTTCAATCACATTTGCTTCCAATCGTTTCTAAATTCATCCATTCCACAACATATTATGATTATATGTGTCCTCTCCAAATTGTGGATGACCAGTGGACATTACTTTTTTCGCAGAAAACAGATGCCAAACTGTCTTTCTTCTGATCAATATCTCAGTTGTCAGTATACATAAGCAATTGCTATTTCAAAGGTACTTATTGCATCTTCAACAATCAGTGCTCTCACGCCTCCACAGTGTTTTTGAATGTTTACAAACATAACGTTTTGGCACGGGTCTCAATACGAGGACATGCTATCCAAACTAAACGATGAATACCGAGTGTGAATAAAGTCACCCAAATTATGTGTTAACATTCTAAGTATTCTTCTCGTTCACACGTGTTCAGAGTTATCGATTACTATGTCTCATGAGCAGTGCTTACCGTATAGTAAAATCAAAACTTCAATCTCGGTTATACTGATTCTCCTGTTATTCGCACCTGACCAGCATAAAAAGTAACTAACGGATTATACTTAAAGCAACCAGTTATTTTCCGACCTATTTTCATGTTTCTTATGATGCATATTCTACAGCCTAGTAGCAGGGTTGTTTGAGCAATAGTAACATGATTTTGACCGAAGTACAAAGCAGTATGACAAAACTCGTGGTAATTTCCAAGTAGTGGACTGAAGGTAAGGCACTGTATTCACATCACTTGAATTAGTTATGCGCGACCCCATTGTTCACAATTTAACCCAACAGTAGTCCTGATAGCGTGACCTAGTTATATGTGGCAATTACTTTCCAAAAATGCTTTCTTGACTAGCGGTAAGAAAGAAAGAAACTTTATAAATGAAATTCAAAACTTGAGCTACCAAAGTGTACTTCAAAAAGATAAACCCAGCATTTCCACCAACCAAGTAAGAGAAACCAGGTAGATCAGACAATGACGAGTACAACTGAGAAGACCCGTGGACAGACGATTCCCAGGATCATTTGGTGGATTCCACATGAAACAGTGGGATGGGTGAATGATTGAGTACAAATGTGTAGTTTCTGATCTTATAGCCTGGCTTCTTAGGTCAGCTGGTGGAGCACTGTTAGGTTTTGGGACAGTGTTTTTTACCAATTTGGATCCAGTCGAGGTGCAGAATTTTCACAGTTAGATGTCTACTAAATTATCCAGTCTCCCAAATTTCTCATTGGTAATACGATTGCGAAAATGCGCAAACTGGTCACTCGTGAACTTTTGCGAATAAATGTCTAAACTGGAAATCAGTTTTTCGTAATTAAACTCAAAATCTGGTTGGTGGCATGAATATGTGACTTTACGGCAGTAACTTTCTTTCTCACTAGGAAATCCCTGTATGCATTACGAAATGTGTACCTCCAACCTGAACTGGGACAACGTTATTGCGTCAGAAGTGATTTCAAAAATCCAAGCACGAAATGTGTTACATTAAATTCCTGATTAAACATTGAACCACTCGGGAACGTTCTGATACGCATTAGCTTCAATAATCTTTAGTAACTTGTCATGTGTGTCACACTGTCAGGGTCTACACCAAGTTAACATATCTCCAGAAAAGCAACCATATGTTTTTCTCACATAATTAGAAACGAATTGCGATTAAGAACAAGCCGAATATTGATGTACATGCACCTACATCAAACCACTGTTTAAGACTAAGCTAAATCTATTTTCACAAGCGGTTTAAAATTGGTGACCGGGGCGTTCAACATGATAAGTCCCAAATGCATTCAAAGTAGGCAACTAGTGATCATTCAGAGGCCATAGACAGATACCTGAAAGAGCATACTCAAAAGAGAAGCTAGCGTAGATTATCAGTTATCCATTAAGACCGCCGGAATGTGTCCTATCTACTTTTGCACAATATATACAAACATCATCTTGTGTACTCACATTGCGATAAAGGTTGAAAAACATATCACCCGGAGAGTATATCCGTGGAATTATTGGATATAGGGTTACAATAACCTTATATGGTTATATACGTTGGTAAATTCAGTTAGGTGACTTTAATGACCGCAAAACGTTTGGAAAATGGTTTAGTAAATGTAACCTTGGTTGACGAGCTAAGTAAACAGATGTCAAGTCAATCTGGTTAGATAATTTTAACATGAGTTAGCAAAACATACCATGAGAACAAGCGTCGAGTTTTCCAAGAAACCTGACAAGTTTTTCCGTTGGATTATTGTTTGATCTAAGCGTACTGTTGTTTTGCGTTGGTTTTTATTTTGTTACTGATGGGTGAGAAAATACAAGTAAGAATTTACTCATGTGCCTGTATTTTTTTATATTTGGATGAAACGGATGCAGTGTCCTATACTCATATTATGCACATTCGTGATTAATGTTTCTAATGATTACCGTTTTATCCACAAGAATGTCATTCGGAAAGTTACTGAACATTCATGCTTAACAACTGTTTCTATGACCTTGTTTCGTCATATCTTCGAGCAATCTTTGACTTAGGTATAACATTGTTTCTTGTAGTCGAATCCCATGTTTCAGACAATCCATTTACTTTTCCGCTCTCTTGACAAATAGGTTGTCACGGTGTAGCGCATTAGCGATGATGCCAGATGCTACCCTTCATTAGTGGTAACAACGATAGCTAGCAATCACACAGTTCAGGGTTTGAGACCAGTTAGCGCTGCCTGTGTGTTATAAGTTTACCCATCTTGAAAGTATTCAGTCCATGTGTGACATCACACCCAAAGTATTCAAAAATCTTGTTGTACAAATACTATACTTGTGGCTTGTAATCAGTGCAGAGCTGATTAATTTTGTAGTAAATACGCAGACTGAAAATTATTCCACATTTTTGAACAGTATAAACGCTAAACATAAACTATAGAGAAATGAAACGTCATTTTTGAGCGGTATAACAAACTGATCCCGTGACAATTTTTACGGACGCAAAAGTGAAATACTTTCCACCTCCGACGGTTTATACCATTAAGTACTCAGTTAATTTCACAGTTTGTGAACCTGCGCTAACCGATAGTAACTCAAACTGTATAGAAGAGTTGTTATACTGAATAATCACATAGTAAGCCAATACATCAAATTAACGATTGCCTCGTTGTTTCAAATGAAAACTTCCATTTTTGAAAGCGATAACTGACCAATTGAGCAACCACTACAATTCCTTGTTTGTAGACGATTACAAATAGTGGCAACTCTTTAATAAGAAGCAGAAACACTACCGGTTAGTTCACAAACACAGTTGAAAAGTTATTTTTATTGTATGAATGAGAAGTGTATGCTAAACTTATTGTGAAAATAATGGATATCGTAAGTAGCACGCCTAGCCAGTTGGTTGCCTTCCTCTTCGGATTAGTCTGTCAGTGACCGAATCTAAAGGATGACTGTTCTTGAATGATATCACAGGTGGCTTGCGCTGCATCACTTGTGGTCCCACTCGGAGAGAACAAACTAGTCAGAGACTTCAACATGACGTTTATTGAAAAAAACTGAAAAAATCAAAGGCAACAGGTGAACATAACAAACGTTTTTGAAGAGAAGGGTGATTGATTTACGAAATAATAGAGGTAGGAGGTTAAGACAAACCAAATAATGCGGACCTGTTTATCGTTAGTTCAAGCTGAGTGGACTTTTCCGTTTACACTTGCTAATGGAATTTGTCATGTTAAACCCATGAAGTAACGTATGATATTCGCATCGTCATATTATTTCATTTTTCAACAATTATCCTCAATTGTCTCATGGTGACACAATGTACCTCTCCATGATATCAGTACTGTTCTCCTTTAGAAGCGCTTTTGTTTCAGTCTCAAATGTGTGTAGATTTATAGGAAAACTTTAAGCTATTTGGCATATCCGTAAAATATCTTGTCGGGCATGACAGCATTACAGACGCATAAATTAACAATATTATCAACGAATCTCATTTGCATGTATCTAACTAGTTTGGTGATGACATGTTATCTGGTCTGTTTAAATCTTTTTGCATTTTCGAGATAATACGTGCACATAGTTTCTGTGGTATTTACGTTTTTCTGCACAACTCCTTAGTGATTGTTTACCAAACCACAATTTCTGTCAACCATAAATTTGTATCTTAAGTGTTTGTTAAATGACTAGCTGTAAGTAAACCTCCTAATCGCTTTTGCATGTCGTTAACAGTAAAAGTTTATCGGTTGCGTTTAGTTATGCCTTTATACTTCATATTCCTACCATTTCTGTTATCGTATACCCGTATTACCAGCCATAAATCCACTTTTCACAGTGTTCAAACTAAAATATCGACTTTCAGTTAAATAGAGAATTTTTCGATTCAACCTCTGGTAACACATAAAGGTCTATGTTCGATAAATCCAAAGAAAAACTTGCGAACCATCAGCGTATAGAAGGTTCCTGATACTGTTTTAATGAATAAACCGTAATACTACTCACTGTTAAGATAGGTTATACGGGTCGCACATGCGTTCGATCGACACAAGTACAAGTTTGATAAACGATCCTTTTCTCGAAACAATAATGCAACTGAACATATATTTAGTTCAATTCACTCTTCGTAAGACAAAGTAAGTTGACAGGCAGAGATTGATACCTAACACACTGTTTTGCTGCAAACGGAGATAACAAAAATAGAAAAAAGTAATTGAAAAAATTGATCAGTAAATATAACAAAAATGTGTATTGCTTTACTAGCTCAAACTAGCAGGTTTAATGAGTTCGGAGATCTCGACCTGTCTAGGATGTCCTAATCACGGGGTTATCGATTGAAATTAACAGACAGTAAGTGTATCTCCATTTCGAGACGATCAGGTAACCTGATCATTACTCACAAGCGAAAGTGGTTGAGCTTTCATATATGATAATTCGGTCGTGCCTAACGTAAGGTCAATGGCGCAGTGGTAAACACAGTTGCCTCATGAACAGCGTGTCCGTGGTTCAAGTCCCGCAGTGGCGATGATATGCACTACTGACGAGCTCTAATAAGAGCGAAACTCGAGTTTAGTGTTTCTTTTTGAAAGGGGCCGACTGAAAATTCTATGGGAATGTGAAAGCTGCGATCACTTGTGGATGGTGTTCAATCTAAATGACAACCTAAACAAACGAGTACAAGAAGGAAGTAACTATAGTTCAGAGAAGTTACTAGCTCAAACTGATTGATTTCTCTGAAATTTTATGGCATTCAAACAGTTTTAATAAAGCCTAATAGAAGAAATTTTTAAAATTTGGGTAAATTTGGTTTTCCCATAAACAATACAAAGGTAAGCAAAGCAACCTTTTCCCGTAACAAATTTGAACAGAGAAGTCAGAAACAGTTTTCTGCACAATGTATCTCTCGAGCACATTTCGCTGCATCTCATCAGGTACATACTGCAGTTTTGTATACCCCCAAGGAAGAAAAACAGCATCGAGTCACAGGCCCAGTTCGAGCTTTTGTTTGACCAGCTCTCACAACTCAGTCCAGTATCAGAAGACGCTCGCAGTTGGTTTAAAGCCAGGTTAGTCGACCTTGAGCACCAATACAGAGTTACGTCCTCCAAACAGAACACAATCCTGACTCCGAAACATATTAATGCCCCTTCTGGGCTACGAACTAATGAAAGCCTGATAATCCTACAAGCAGACAAAGGCTCCGGCGTTGTGGTCATGGATAAGGCTGACTATATATCACGGATGCAGCCCTTATTAAATGACAACCAAATTCCTTCAGGATGATTCAGCAGACAATGCTGCTGAAATGGAACGACGCATTAACAAAGAAGTACCGGCATTGCTGGAAGGACACTTCATTGATCAGTCTTTGGCGAAGTCAGTTACACCTAGAGGATCACATACTCCCCAACTATATTGTCTGCCCTAACTTCATAA
>JTDE01000047.1:294501-309369 GCA_014338405.1 Paragonimus skrjabini miyazakii | reverse complement strand
CAGTTGGTCAACTAATCACGTTGCACAACTTGCGATGGTTGGGTCACGTACTTTGTATTTCACCTTGTCGTTTGCCATACCGAGCATTATATACTGAGGTTATCAACAGTTGGGTAAAACCGCGTGGTGGTCAACCAACAACGTGGTCAAGAAATATGAAGACCTTGGCTACTCCACTGAGCAAAGTGGGTAAGTGTCGCCTGCCTGGATGGAGTCCTCGTGATCACTCAAACCGCCGTTTGGAGACGTTATCCGAGATGGCGATGTGTCGCAGTCAATGGCGTACCTGCATCTATATCATTTCTAGCTCTTCCATTTAGTCTTCTTTGAATAATGTTCAACCTTCTTAGTAGCGCTTTCTTTTAAGATATTTCACGTCAGTGTTGAGGTGAACGGCGGCCCGAGCCAAATTGCTCTCTGGTCAGGCTCATGGCTGCTATGGTGATGATAATGATGCTGAGTTCACTTTAGTTCAGAGGGTGTTATCATTACGAAGGAATTTTACCAGTTGTTCCCGCATCCACGTGGTCCCAAAGTTTACGATTTCATCTACAAAAATGTCTCAATTTCGTTTGTCTGGCCAGGTCAGAGGTTCGAGCGAATAGATGCACTGCTTACAGACTGTTGTTCTCCTCTCCCGACTGTCTACTCCTGCCATATTGAAACGTTTGGGTCATGCACAATCGGTCAATGCTTGGGATTTTTGGTCGTGTTATTTGTTTCATTTGCCTGTGTTTTATGACAACACATTTCTTGAGTAAACGAGGTGCTATACAACTCATACTGTCCGTTCAGCAGCAGCCGTTGAGGTAGTGCGTTAGGTAGGAAGCAACTTCAGTGGTTAACACACAATTAACTATTAAGTAAAATCTGATGCAACCAAAAATACAGCACCGGTGTGGCAAAGTGCACGTTTTTACTGATCCCACTCATCGTTTTTAGTAATCTGCCCACCTTTAAACGATATACGAATGATAGTCAACATTCTTATCCTCACTTTGTGATCCGACGGTGCTTGCAGCAACCGTTATACTTCCAAGTACTGAAAGTTCTAAACGAGCTGTCTTTGTGAAACAAGCTTTGCTTGATGTGGGTACGTCGATATCATTATCTCTGGTGCAATAAATGAAAGTTTATTCATTAAACACAGGATAACATTTCTTTTTTCCAATACAAAATAATTACGAATGAGTGCATCGTTTCAGTTAGAAATCCGCTAGTTATTATTGTAATACAATTGCACAAAATTCAGCATATCGACTGATTATCATCTCTCGTATGACAATCAAACTTCTACTGCAATCTTACAACCATTCATTGGTAAATTGACGTGAGACTCAAAGTATCACTGTCATGCATCAGTACTTAAAGTGTTTTACTTTTATGACAATTCAAGTCGGTTATGGTTCATAAAATTTTGTTCTATTCACTTTGTGAACATATAGTTTTTGACATTCTGAACGAAGGATGGATACAATTGAATATCTCGTTCATAATGAATCACCGATTTTTCTTATGTGTTCCACGGCGGTGTGTTCAGTTATGTCAATCGGATGCCAAATGTACTGCTCTTGAAACTACAGTTTCCCCTATCAGAATTAGTACTCAATTTAATGTGCAGTTATTAGTAAATCAAACAAAAAATTATGTTGAGTTTTGGTTGCGATAATTAGCTGGGAAACGGATACACCTGACAGAAACTGAAAAGAATAATGCACATTCTGAATGGGAACAATTTCTTTATGTGAAGTAACATGTAAGCCGTAATACTAAGAACATAATGTTCACATACAAACAACAATATTGTGAAAAGTTGATACAGTATTACAAAAATAGTGTTCAAAACTTACCTAAGGACAACTTGTCAAATTTAGCAAATTATTTGCCCGGGAGTCAAATATATAGAGTTTTTGCTAATAAACGTTTGAGTGTTTAAACTAACTTTAGTTGATTATTGCTCACACTTTACTTAGCTCTCTCATACAGGGGTAAGTTCACCTGGCTTACGTCGAAAAGAAGCATCAACCTTTTGCCAACCTCCACTTTGTGGTTGTCCGGTTTACTTTTCAAAAGGATAACTTTACTGATTACAGAACCCGTGACCTCACACTGAATCAACTGTGAAAACTTCGGACTTCGAATGAATTCGAACCAACGACAGAAATAACATGCCCAGACGTGGCAAATTCTCAACCAGTTGAGCCACGAAACCATAATGGATGCTCAGAAATTTCACGATTTTTCAGCAGTATAGCTCCAGTGCGTATCAGTGGAGTTAGTGGATTCCCGTGTAAACCGACCGAGAAGTCCTGTTTGGTAAGTCAATCTATTGGATCATCGGGAGAATTCAATACGACACAGTGGATTGAGTGGGTAAATAGGTCCAAATTTTACATTTTTGAGCTTCCGGTGTGGCTTCGTAACTCAGCTGGTTGAGTATTTGCCGCGTCTGGGCATGTTATTTCTGTCACTGATTCGAATCCAGCCGAAGTCCGGATATTTTTTAACTGAGTCTCTTGTAATTTAACCAATCTGCAAAGTTACTTATCAGCACTAATGAATCTCATATAATCTTTCGAAATTGCCTGTATATGATTGATAAGATTGGGGGAAACATGAAATGGTTTTAATAAATGATTACACAAAGGTGATCTACGGTTAAAGGGAAGTCACTAGTGAGTCAAAGCAGTGAACAAGATTGACTATTACATGAACGTACGAGGGGGGGTCAAAAAGTAATGCCAATTTTTTTAGTTCTGATGACGTTTTTCATAAAATTTCCTGAATTTTTTTCCAGTTCTAAATGATTATATCATTTACGTTGTGTAATAGTTTGTTTGTTACTTTTCATGTTTTTAGACTCACAAGAAAAATTCAAAATGGCTGTCACCTTAGAGCTGCGTCAAAAACAAAGAGCAGTGATTAACTTCCTTGTTGCTGAGAGGGAAACCCCCATGAACATTCACAGACGATTAGCAAATGTGTTTGAGGACAATACTGTAGATTATAGCAATGTATACAGGTGGGTTCGTTGTTTGAAGGATGAAAAGGTGGGAACTATTAGCGTAGCCGATAAACCCCGTTCTGGCCGTCCATCCGCGTCTGTCAATCCTGCCACTAAAGCAAAAGCAGATGCTCTGATCAGAAAAGACAGGCGTATAACTCTTGATGATTTGGCAGAAAACCTTGGAGTGAGCCATGGAAGTGCTAACGACATAGTCCAGTCACTTGGCTTTCCAAAAGTGTGTGCCCGCTGGTTACCGAGAGAGCTGACTACCGAACACAAGATTGACAGGGTCACTGCCTGCACTGAACTTCTTGAACAAAGTCAAAGAGACAACAACGGCATCTTCCATACTCATCAGATTTAGCACCTTCAGATTATCACCTCTTCGGCCCCATAAAAGAGGGTTTGAGAGGCAAACATTATTCCAGTGACGAGGAAGTGAAAACCACAGTGAAGAAGTGGCTCAAAGAACAGACAACAAAATTTTACGTGGCAGGGATACATGCGCTCATTCAAAGGTGGAACGCTGCTATTGAGCGTAATGGTGACTATGTTGAGAAGTAGGGATGTGATCCACAGGGGACCAGCTTTATTTTGATGTATAATACATGTTCCTGTGTTGGTAATTATACCTGTCCGAAATAAAATGGCTTTACTTTTTGACTCCCCCTCATATTAACCGAGACCGAAATATTGCCACAATATTTCAGCTTTTCGTTTCCTTTGTAAGTTGTCTTTTCAACAACTGCGTCGAGCAAATGCATCTGAACCGAACAACCTAACTTGTTCAGACTAGAATGACTGGGTGAATTACGGACTGGCAGTAAAATAGTATGTCTCATTAGATCAGGTAAAATGATTCGCTCTTTCGAAGTTATATTAAAGATCACTACAGTTGTTCTAAATAGTAACCACGATAAATAAGAAAGATGCCTTCCAGGTTGTTTACCGAGTGACAAGAAATCGATCATAAATGATGAGATTACACACGTCAACCCTTGCTGATGTCAGTAGTATCCGACTGTGCTCAAAAGAATTTCGTGTGGACATCAATCTCCGCTGGCCCACAATCAAACAAGCCCACTATTTCCACCACTGATTGCAAAAATGACAACAGTCATGCCGTCCATAACCTGCATCGATCTTTTTCTGACTTATCCTGTCTACTCTTCCCAGTTACACTGTATTGTGTTTAACCTAATGATCAAACACAGAAAACATGTCTTGCTGGCCACTATGTCGATCTTACGACTTCCCAAGCTCGCGTCGTGGTCTATGTAATTATAATCAGAGGTGAGTGACTAGGAGACTTTTGAAACAAGGAGGCCAGGTTTTGGAGAGCACTTTACTCCAGTTTGTTCACTTTAACTGGGCGTAGGGAACAATCCTTTAAATTTTCAGTAATGTTCCGGTAATACGTTACTTCATTATTTTTAAAAGCAAGCGGCAAACCGACAGTTATCGGATCATCAGTCTGTCGAGACGCGTTGGATGATTTTAAGAGGAATTCTGTTCAAGTGACCTAGTGCGGAAATAACAGAGACATATGTTCCTAACCAGCGATGTGAATTGCAGGAGATGCGTTGTACGATTGAGATGCTGTTATCTAATCGGCATATCCAGGATTTTCTGCGAACGTAACGAGCTGACGTATAACGTCCATTAAAAATTGTGGGACAGGTCTGATCAAGGAAAGTCACAAGTGATCAAATTGAGCATTGCAACCGATATTCCACAAAAAACCATCCGTACTGTGATTCATAGTTTTAGGTAATGAAGGGGGGTAATGAATGGGGGCATTTTACAAACTTTATGGTCACAAAAGTAAAAAATAATCCAATGAAAGACCATACCAAAAACTATACAATTCTGTACGCCAATTACTTGTCACCAAAACACATGATTCCATCACGGGACCGTTAATAAGACCCACGCTTTTTATGCAGTTCCCATTGTTTGGTTGTGTGCTGTCCATATATCATTGATTATCTTTGCGCACGTCGGACGGAAATAAATATATTGCTGGACTCTAACAGTGTTTGCTTGCTGTTTAACTGACATACATTTTATATATAAAATTATCAAAACCCTTTCTTCATGTCAACCATCTATGAAACTGTCTTGCTATCTTTAACCCGAGGATGAAAATTTGCATGCTATTTGAATATTTCAATATTTTTGAACGCCAGTTTCAACAGTCTATGATACCAATAACTGTGGAATATTACTATCCATATACTCCCTCGATATTGCAGCATCTGTCTAACATCAAGTCGCGTCAATTCCATAAAACGGCTTATGCCTTCTAGAGGGCAAATACACAACATTCATACAACCACAACCCCAGCAAATAAAATATCTACTAAAATTATTAATTTAACTAAACTGCCGGTCCCTTCAAAAACTTCCCAGGCACGGTAACAGAACGCTATGAATAAATGATTACAAATAACTATGAATAAATTCGGAATGGGACCGAGTCATCGATATGAATTCACTTTCAGGAAGGTCAGAATAAAGACAAACAGCGTCGGACAAAATTTTGTAGGTAATGGATCTGCTTGGCATAAATTATCATACTATCCCAGATTCAATGAAGTTATAAGGAAAATACCTTCGCAGTTCAATAGGTATCCCATAGATCTTCAAGGATTTCTGATGTCTTGGACTGGACGACCAGGAGAATAACCACAGTTGGAGTATGTATACATTCACCAGACGAGAATGAAAACGGTAATAGATATAAAATACAGAACATGAGTTTCCCCACTTTGGTAAAAATTTGTTAACACAAAAGGCTACCCTAACTTATAGCCTTACCTGACATACGAATTTTTAACAGATTCCAACCCTGGAAAGAAACTTGCTTCCGAACTGCATCTGAAGAAAAGTAGCAAAATGCTGTTCAAAGGTTATTTCTTTAAAAATAGAAAATAAAACATCAGTACAATTAGCTTAACCGAAGTTTAGCCCTAGATAGCTCGATGACATCTCCCGAAAAATTCTTATTTTGGTTGAGGATAGATGCTTTTGTTTGGAAAATCTCGCAAAATCTTATGAATACAAATGCCACAAGTTGACAGATTATGAAAAACCTGTAGAGGTCTCATAAGACTATGGCCTATTTCCTTAATGCTGGACTCACCGGGACAAAACTTTTTGTAAGACAGAAGGAATAGTTTAAAAAAATCAGGCTAATTATTTCCATATCCATAGTAAGAGTTTTAATTTCCTTATCGGCCAGAGTAAACATTCATATTCTGTCAACTGAAACACCTCCAATAAAGCCCAATAATGTTAACAAAAACATGTTTCGATCAGAGACAAATCGGGTCAAGTGTTTCGGTTACTGAACAAGAACGACTCTTAGTAATCATAAAATCTAATGTAAACTGTTTATCCATGGGGAATGATATGTACAAACTAATAACATTCTGTGCATAATCAACTAAGGACCGTTTTTAATGACATTTTTATCCTACACCTAGAACAGTACTCAACTTTTGGAACGGCACGTTTGGCAGTATACCACTGCGTTTTAAATATGATCGTAACAGAAGATAACAATGAACCTGGTGTAGAATGTGCGTCGCACTTCTGCTGGCTACAGCTGAATATGGAATTCAATTTTGTACGTCAGCAAAGTGAGTGCATGGATTTTGTTTAGTTCCTTCTTTTCTAACCCGGTGTCACCCAGCTATTTTTCAAAGCTTCTGTAAGAATAAGTCACCATATCGCTGTCTACCTGGAGTATTCCCCAAGAGATGACACCACCACTGAATTGACAATCGTGGCACATCATCATAACCCCCCACTGATACTATTGTACAGGAGGGTATCCTCCTTAAATCGTTTTTCCGTCTATAACAAAGATAGGGTTCTGCTGTGTACAGGTGCTGATTGGGCAGTATTCCGCATTACGTCAAGCGGATTTCTGTGACATATTCCAGAATTTGTCGAGCGTGTCCAAAGTGGTTGAGCATAGCAAATTACATGGCATATATCATGAAACTTTAACGCTTACGCCACTTTATGTTTACTAATGTGTGCCCGACTAGCACAATAAAACAGCAATGTAATTTGCTTGACAAGCATAATCCATTACCTATCTCCTCACGCTGGTAGGATCAGCTTGCAATCAAGATTACAATCACACCAATGTAACTGAGACTGAACCATGCTTTTTTGGCTGATCGTGAAATCTGTGTTCTGCTATGTTGTGAATACCGTTTTTGTACTGTCTGTTTGGTCCAGTTAACATTAGTGGCAGTCATATAAAACAGTAGGAATAAGCAGTTGGAAGCTAATTAGCTTGGTCACCGGAATATCAGATATTAAAACTTTAATGTTAAGAAAGATGATTACCACTGAGATAAATTTCAACCAGCCGTAATACTTTTGGGATAGAATGCCAACAGTTTTAACATAAAGCTGATAGTACAAAAATTAGGAGTATGAAACATGAAATAGACATTCGAAAACCTCTCAAACAAAACAATAAAACTGCATATGATTAGTCTCACTTGGCTCATCGACATATTTTACCATTCACAAGAACACTTTTGCAAAAAGAACAAGAAAGCTTCAAAATATCTAGGGGGAAGGCATTTACGCAGGTTTCTCAAAATTTAGAATCGTCAGTATATTAAATCTGAAACTGTGAGTACATTAACTAAAAAGTGGTTGACCTAGATTAAACATGTTACGAAACTGTTTGATGGTTATTCATTTACGAATGTTGAATTGTCATAAACCAAATCTATTTTGAGGTAAAAGGTTTCTACCAGAGATCAGTCCGAATCTTGAGAGTCACAGTGCAGAAGAGAGTTATTTTTTCGATGCCAACCCACTTGGCAGACCCTGCAGATTTACATTAGTATTTGTTAATATCAAAAATCAGTCCTCCAAATCCTACAGGCTGTTAATTTACCCATTTTATCATAATGCATTTTCTAAATCACTCTCTGATTGTTCGTATATCTCAGAATTGGTAACTCATACTTCTATTCAGGAATCTCGATTTTTGTGTGCATTCATGCAACTGTGTGTGCAGTTAGTAACCAATAATATGTAAATAATTCTCACTAACATTTCCATGTACACCTTATAGTGATAATGTGCGGATTGCTTGGAAAAGTACATAAAATAGAACACTGGTGAGTAGTCGGAGCTTTGGTTAACTTCAGTTTGAACATCACCCATAACTGATCGCAGTATTTGTGTTCAGACAAACTTTTCACTCAGCCTTTCTCAAAAAGAACACTAGACTTGAGTTTCGCCTTTGTTATTGCTAGTTAATTGTGCATATCCTTGCCACGGTCGAGACTCCATCCACGCTCCCATGAGGCGACCCTGTTGACCACCGCACCATTGAATCCTACCAAATAATATCAGATAGCACAATAGTTGGACATAAAACAGAAGTGTTTCACACATCAAAAACGGTCAAGGGACTGCCGGTTTGAAATGACATGTAATACCATCTGATTGTTAGAACCGTCACCAATGTTCTCTACTTGTCAACTAATTCGTTATTTTCGATGAATTTACTCCTAATTTGTAAAAGCAGGAAGGGGAGCTGTGATGATAGCCGTAACACTGTGGTGAGAATCCTCGGTAATAACGTCGTGCAATTTCCCGATGTGGTTTGAAAGTAGGTCGACAAGGGCTAATCGCTAGCTTGCTACAAGCACACCTCGGTAAACTTGAACGAACTAGAAAAGTGTTGTACAAGCAATGTTGTAAATGAATAATTAATATCCATTGCGAGATAATAAATTTTACTAAACTCTTCCGATTCGTCGTGATAAATGTTTTATGGTGGTCAGGCATTTACACAGAATTTAGACTGCCACAAAAAGCATACTCCGGAAATCATTGTTGTTCCGTTATGGAAACTTTAGACAATTTTCTAAGTAATAATTGCAGAAACCTATGAATGGACTCAGCATAACAAAAACAGTGCTGATGTACTTGTCATTTACATAGTGATCAGTATCAATTTATGTGCCCATAATGCTCTAAGTTAGCCAGCAGACCGCTCGAGAGCAGCAACCGTAAAATTACACACATCTTAGAAATCCGCTTCCAACGAGACATATTACTGATGAGTATTAGGGGATTTTGGTTTTCATATAGATCGATCACCCACAACTGATCGCAACTCTCGCATTCTTATAAAATTTCCATCCAGCTTCTTTTACAAGGAAACACTAGACTTGAGTTTCCCTCTCAATAGAGCGCGTCGGTAGTGCATATCTTTGCCATGGCCAAATGGTCTCTCCGAGCAGCAGACTGTTACACGGCGTCTCCAGTGCAATAAACTAATGAATCTTCATTCTCTGCAGCATTGTATCGTTTTGATCCAACCTGTTTGAGTCAGCATTTTAGGTGAGCAGGTTAGGCCGGACCACGTGGAATCTGCGATCAAAATTAAAGTGCAACGAAATGCAGGAGTGAACCGTGCTTTTTGCACGCCAAAAGTCACCTGACTGGCCAACGTTGATCGCGCCAACGGAAAGAATGTTTTTAAATAACATACATCAAAATCCATTGCTGTTATGAATGAAACTCGGCTAGACTCTCTCAGCTCAATAAGACACAAATTGGGCGGAAGTTGCGAAGGGAATGAATTTGAGGTTGGACTGCAACTGACTGAAAATTACTCGCTAAAATCATAAGTTTCGACAGGTTGGAGTGGGTCACTAACCATGTAAATACTGTTCGCAAATGAGATATACACTTACAGACAGACAACACATGTTGTCAGCCAAATGCATCGTTCACATATATCTTTAGTATGCCAATATTTACAATAATGCTTCTATATCGACGCACCTCAACATGTGAAGACCTGAATGGTTCAGATTCGTGAGAGATAAACATGGCGATTTCTTTGCAAAAAGTGTGCACTGCAGCAAAGCTATTCATTTTAACTATGTTCTTTGAATATAAACTATCAGAAATCCCTGAGGTTAGTTTCGTCAGCAGTAGAAAAATTATGGTCGAACTTTGTATAGTAATACGTCCAAAATAGTACTTCTTAAGATCTCTGGTGAGCGAAAATTCCCGAAAAATGAAACGGACGGATTCAGGTAACATTTCTAAATCATTGTTCAGCAAACATTACCCAAATCGTGTTCATTTTTTACAAGACAGTTTCACACTATAAACCCATGCTTCAGCATAATCACGTAATAGGTAAAGGGTACAGATAAAAGAAGGGGAAATTCCAAACGGGTGGATGTTCACCTTTGTCTGTGACAATATGGCGTTAAGGACCTATCGAAATCTCAGTTATGTATTCGAAGTAACAAAACTGACAATTATTTATTCTCATACTGTCACGTGAATACCAGTTGGATGATCACTGTTACATCTGATGTTAGTTTGTCTCCGAATCAGCGACTAAGCTCATAATGCTGAAGGAGTGAACACTTTGTTGACAACGTGTAACTTTATCTTGTCTTCGTATGACATTCCAATACAGACTTGGAACGATTTTAAGACATTTATTCTATCTATGAACCAGAGATTGAGCTAACTTGAAAACAGACGTCAAAACAGTCAAAATTAAAATTTATTTTCCGGCAAACCTAGTTGCATCTCACCATATTCATCTGCAGTGTTGTTGTTTATATAGCACCGTCAGATAAAGTTAGTATAAACAAATGTGAGGCCACACACGGTTGGCGGCGTCTGAAATGGATTAGTCTATCACAGTGACTGCAGTCAAAGAACTCTTGCGTTTAATCATCATTTTCACTCACGTTTGAGAGACACGATGCTTTTTGGTCATAATATAATGCTTGAGGAACAAGTAAACTCTGACAACATGAAACTGTTCCTTTGAATACTAACGTTTCGTAGCATAGGCTTAGCCAAGATTTAACCTGCTCCAAAAAATCAAAATCATTCTATGGATAGTAGACTCCTAGGAAAATCTCTGTACCAACAGCAGCAAAAGCAATCGTATTTAATACTTTCCCGTTAGTCATACTTAACCTGGTAAAAAAAATACAGGCTAAATGTTTTAAGCGTTTCACTTGAGTCGCACATTATGTCGAAAAATCAGCTCTCAATCTATTCAGTTAGCTTTATGGGCTGTTTAGAGAGAAACTTTAATCGCGCATCTCTATCATCGTTATATCAGCCAATTGTCAGCAAACAAGCATGAAAACTTGGTTCAATTGAACAGACTGTATCTAATAGCGCGGTTGTTAACCAAATTTGCATACTGACCTTTCGGCTACAGTATTAGAACCTCCACAATAGTTATCCTTTTATCCCGCTTGTCAAAATACAAAAAAATAACGCTCGGTGTTTTTTTGAAGAAAACGATTGCCAGGGAAATTTGGGAGCTTGCGTACACACAAAACAACTAGTATTTAGACAAACATTAAGTGCACTGGAAAATGTCAATAGTTGGGGATCCCGGTAAGGTTTACAAACAAAGGTATTTAAACGAACAAAATAAGAATGAGTTAACTGACCTCCACCGGTGCATTATGCTTAAAGATTTGTATAAAAGATCGACGCAGTAAAAATTTGATGATACACAATGGATCGACAACATGGACATTAATTGACAAGTTTCTAGCGAATGCGCATATTGACTGTTTGTGTTTCAATGGTACTGTTCTTTTCTGAGGGTCAATAAATAAATAAATAAATAAATAATCAATAATAAATAATAAATTAATAAATAATATATATATCGATAGGTATCTTACCTGAGGTTAATGGTCTGAGTGTACCTTTGTTTGCCAAACATCACATTTCGATTGTAAAGTCATCATCACCAAACACAATAAAAGCACCACTTCGTAGAAACTTGGGCATGCATAACTGGATAATTTTTAGTGTTTACATCCCATTACAGTAAAGTCTTTTTGCCCCGTCTTCTTTCCTTGATTCTTTGACCGGGAATTTGACTAGCTGGTTCTCGCTGCCTTTCTGTTTGAAATCCAATTGGTTATTTCCAGTTGCTGTTCCATCTTTGACTGGGTCAACCACCCAATATTCATAGTCGAGCTGTTGATAGATTGGTTGCAGTTTTTTATTTTTAACAGTATTCTTGTTACTCCAATCTCCTGTTGGTGTTTGACCATGTCAACGTACATGACTCACATCTTTATCTCACACTCGGCCATAGATATTGTTTAATTCAAAATGTGTGTTTAGCCCCTTAGTTAATAAATACCATGTTCCCAGAAATCATGTTGGTTGTTTGTTTGAGTAAGACTTTCCACAAAGCCGATGTTGAGCGTGTGTCTTATTTGATCCCCGTGAACGGACCTCGATGAAATTGAGTTGTGCTTCTTGATAACCAGTATGATGTTCATGTAGCCATGTCAACAGCTTTCGATGGTTTGATCGAATGTAATATTTGTTGCAGTCGTTCCACATGATTTTCTAAAACTCCTTACTTATTTCAATAGTTTTTAGTTAGTTCTTTGGTATTGGTGTATTATACAAAACCAAAAATCCAACAACGGTAAATACAACAATTGCGAAAAAATATTCGTTGGCTAGACTGAAAGAAACATAACAGAACGACTACATGGAAGGAAAGGTCACATGTTTGGTTTCATTATTACCTTATGTAACCGGCGCGCTGGACCACCTCCTCGTGGTGCCGACTGGGCGGTCTCGGTGCAAACCTTAACTGGCTAAGAGTTCAGCAACTCCAGATAGGGCCAACCGCTCTACCTGGTTTCAATCGTACTGGTCACACTCAATCAAGACAACGATCTTAGTGCCAGCACCTCCGTGCAGGCAATCATCAATACACAGGATAGGCGAGTGAAGTACCCCTGTTCAGAATGTGGCCGGATCTATAAATCGAACGCTGGCTGGTCGGCACATACTCGTATGCGTCGACGCAAGAATGGTCCAGATCAGGACGTGGACACCCAACCGGTCACAATCAGTGATTGCGTTGACTGTGGCCGCAGCTTTCCCACCAAAATTGGTCTCAGTCGACACAGAAGACATGCACATCCCGTCGAATGCCACTATGAGAAGCCCTTGTCCATGAAAACCGCCGGATTCAATTGGTCTCAGCAAGAATCGGCTTCTCTTATCAGATGTGCTGATGCATTGGTTCCGTCGTGTCCTACTCGACGCGAACTTCATCGTCGGCTCCTGTCACATTTCCCAGGTCGTACTTTGGAAAGCATTCGGACGCGTCCGTATGCGCTGAATTGGCAGAGGAATACTGCCCAGGCAGCCGATCCAACCACCGTCTCACAGACTAACACGACATTGGATATTGGGTCCCAAGCTGATGATCACTCTGAGTGGTTTACCTGTTTGATCCAAACAGTGATTACCTAACTGGAGTCCAATTGCGAGGCTTTCCCACACAATGATGAACTGCTAGCTATTGCCCGCGGTCTTCAGGCAGGCATTTTCACAGTGGTGCAAGCTAAATCGCTGTTGAACATGCACGCTTCGTTAGCTTTTCCGTACATCTGGCGACTTGTCACTCGACGACGTGGTCGTGTTTACGTCGGAACCCACCTGACCACGAAACAGATACGGAAGGCTAACTATGCAGCGATCCAAACGCTCTACTACCAGCGTAAGAAAGACGCCGCGTTTGCAGTTTTTCTGAAAACTGGCGAACTGCCTATAAGATCAACCGCGGCCTCCCAGGTAATTCCAACGAATACTGGTCCAAGGTACTATCGGCTCATCAACATGTTGATGAGCGACCATCTCGCACAATTCTGCCTCCGGACTGGTCATTGGTCGACCCGATCACTGAAAATGAAGTATCACGCATCTTGAAGCATATGGGAAACACCGCTCCGGGTTTGAACAAATTGTCGCCCAAACATTTGAAGCGTATGGAAGCTGATGCCTTGGCTGGATATTTCAACCTTTTCCTGCTAACTCATGATTGTCCAATCCATTTATGAGGCTCTCGCATCATGCTTGTACCCAAAGTGAACAATCCTTCATCTTCTACCGAGCTCAGACCTATCGCCCTAACTTCAACGCTGATACGTTGTTTCCACAAGATATTGGCCGATCGTTGGAATTCGGACTTGCAACTGCCTGCTCTCCAGTTTGCATTCCTACATCGTGACGGTTGCCTTGAGGCGACCTATCAGCTTGATGCACTGCTTAGAAACTCATGTACAACGTCTTCAAGTTTGTATGTGGCCTTTATCGACGTGTCCAAAGCGTTTGATTCTATCTCACAAGATTCGATCATCAGATCGGCCCGAGCCTTCGGTGCTCCTCCACCTCTAACACATTACATTGCCAAATCCTACATGAATGCTCCCGCCACGCTCAGTGACTCCGTTCTACGGTCCCAGCGTGGTGTTCGCCAGGGTGATCCATTGTCCCCGCTATTATTCATTATGGCAATGGATGAGGTGTTGGCTCTATCTCGACCGGAGCTTGGCTACCAGTTCTACGACACACTGGTTAGCGGTTTCGCTTACGCCGACGATATGATCCTTCTAGCTGAGAATACTACGCGTCTCTTTCAAAAGCTTGCAGCCGCCGCTAGTGCCCTGGAACTATTCGGACTGAAGATCAACACGCATAAGACTAAACTCATGGCCATCCGTGGTGACCGTAAACACAATGTAACTGCCATCTCCGATGAGTCTGTCCACTTCGGCCCGGACATTATCCACTCACTAAGCGCCTCTGACACGGTGACCTATCTAGGTATCCCATTCACCTGGAAGGGTAAAGCATTCACTAACCACCGTCTGCAACTTCGCACGATGCGGGATGAAACTACCAAGGCGCCCTTGAAGCCACACCAACGTCTTGAACTTCTGAGACAGCATCTGATCCCGAAGATGAATCAATCGTTAGTATTGAGCCGAGTCCAC
>JTDE01000047.1:219103-293681 GCA_014338405.1 Paragonimus skrjabini miyazakii | reverse complement strand
GTCCTCCATACTTTGGGCTATGATGTGAACTCTGTTTCTCATTCGCCTGTGACCATCTCTTTTCGTGGTATTATATTTCCTTCTTCAAGTAACGATATTCTTCGAATGGGACTGCCCTCCAATGCAGTCACCGATTCATTTCTACTGACTGTTCTAGGTTCCCTAAAAACCTACGACGCATTTATGCGGGGAACCTGGCGTTAACTGTTGCTACCTCTCTGACAGCTGTCTCACTATGAAGGACATTTTTCTGTTCCGATGCGTGAGCCTTGACTGTGATAGCACTTTTGTGTCCTGAAGAGCTTTTTGATTTTGTGAAACTGATCGTTCGCCTATGTATTTTTCATTATTTTTCATATATTTTATTTTACATTCGAAAACTGTTCAATATATACGCCGTATATAACTTTTCATTTGATGACTGGCCCATTAACGCTTGCTGTTCTCGTGAGAGGACTTGTCAACTGTTCAATGTTGTTAACTATGCAACGTTTCACATTTGACAGACAGCTTGTCTTCGCACTCAACTTTTTTATATCTCTGTTGCTTACTTTTGGTGTCACCGTTTGTTCTTTCTTTGAACGAAGATATGTATATTGCTCTTCAAAATAAACGATATGTATGCTTGCCTGGAACAACGGTACTGTGGAATCATGCAAATATTCATTACCTGCTGTGACAAAGAATCTACAGACCTCTGATTACGTTATCAATCAAGTTTATACTTTCAGAATCCCATTACAACATTCTGATCCAAAATTATTATGGTTCCCTGTAGCAGTTGCAATTAATCGAATAAATCCGTTACTGATTAAACATAGGTTGCTCAGTATACTGTCATTGACTTGGACTTGAGAACTGTTCTATAACCACCAATTTGTTTTTTGCTTTTAATGGATTGAACAAAACGGGATGTTATTGCAAATTCGTTGCTAATGGGTTAAATAGCGCGGTAAAAACTACGGTGCGCGTGTTGATTGACTTTTAATTGTGTAGCATAACGTGCTACTGTGTTGTTGACTCCGTTTTAGTTTTCGTTTGTGTAAGTCGTGTGCATGATTTACTGGGCCTTTGGCTCATGCCTGCTTGTATTGTTTCTTTTTACAGGACTGTTGCTGAAACCTCTACTTCGGAAGAACGCTGTCTGCCAGTGTCTCCAGGTTGCCAGAAATTTAGTCCACGAGTGTAACCGACAAACAGAGTGGAAACGGCCGGCTTGTATGCCATAGTACCGAGTTGGGCAGAATATCCAACAATTGTGCCAAACAACAGAGGCTAATTTCCAGCCAGAAATCCAGAGACAAACAAACTGTGGACGTTAATATCAGATCAAGAGAAAAGAGTCTGGTCTCTTAAGCAATATTAGCTATTTTAGATCTTGCCGACGGGTTTTAGCCAGCAGTAACATTCGTAGTTGTTTCTCACCACTTAATTCAATACTGAATACCCAACAGGTGTGCATGCAAGGAGACAGTATTTGTGTGCCGCTTTTGTTTTGCATTATGGTCTGACTGGCTGAAGCCCATGTAGACAGATCAATGTCAATATGTTCCTGAGTTCGTTTAGCTTATCCGAACCAGCACATCAGTAGTTACAGTTAACTGAGTTTTACGACAAAACAGGTAATCTGATTGCAAACTGATATAATGATTAAGCTCGTGATCGACAACGGAATCATTGACCGTTTCGCGATGATTGATAACAAAAATGTTGAATGATGTTTACAAACATGAGTAACATCCGCCAAAGTTACCAAAACTTTGAAAATTGAATTGCCGGCGAAAATTGTTAAGCACGAACTAAAAAATTGGAAGAAGAGGATAAGTCATGACGAGACTATTTATGATAGCAGCGCAGTCTTTCCTGAAAAACATTCAACTCCTTCACGAAGAAAGGAAAAATAATTGGACACGCAAGAATGGAGTTAGACGGTTTGGAAATAATTTTTTCAACAGCTGTGGAAGCATGGCGAAACTCGGTAGCAATCAGAAACATCCTCTTTTTCTCTCAGTCTGGCCCGGATGTTTTAGCTCTGCATTCACGATTACCGTTTTTTTGGGTTGTTCAAATGACACCTACCAGTATCCACCGTTTAACATCCTACACATTTGCACAATCAATAATCTGCTTCTCAAATAACTACGGGAACTAGATATTTTACGCCACAAGTTTTCAGTCGCATACCACAGCTAGTAATGGAAACTCAAACAGTTGCAGGGTATGGATGAATACAATTGTCCATCGGTCAACCACTAGGCTTTACAGGCAGTCAGTCATCACGAAAGAGGCCGCAACTTATGTTACAATATAGCGTTGGAGCAGTGCGTAAAGGATTGGTGTTGTCGGAGGAAGTATACAGATATTATCAGGGCCCCCTTTTTCAAAGGTTTCCCCATATTTTTGAATTTAATATATATAACATGGCTTACTGAATTATTCGTTCCTCTAAATGTACTCGCAAAAGCCAACAATTAGGTAAATTTAGAAGAGATCCATTTGCGAAAAATCTGGACTTTGGCTAGATTCGAACCAGCGACAGAAATACCTTGTCCAAACGCGACAAGCGCTCTACTAACTGAGCTACGAAGCTACGAAGCTACGAAGTTAGGTAAATACCAACTTGCGCAAGTTCCTTCCATTGCCTTTGCGAAAAAAGTGTTTACAGCTTGTAGATTGAAAACGGCGTAACAATCACCCATTTGCTCGGTTAGGTTTGGGACAGCTAATCAGATAGCCAAAGATTTATTTATGCGATATGACCTTACATATGTAGAAGTCAACTTTCCTGTGGTGTGACGAGATAAAGGTGATGCGGCTCAAAGTTCGTGCTAATTATAATTTCATGACAGTGGAATTGGGGATAAACTGAGTCCAACTGTGGAATATTTAAGTCTTACGCGAGGATCGACATTCCAGCTGGCAGATCGCCTGCCGACAATGGGAATGCTTGTTCCGTTACTGGTTAGTATGCAGTATAACCTCAGCTATGGAACGATTGAGCATCTTCCAAATAAATGATTGTATTACTCAATAACAGCTATTACGCAGACAGCGGATCACCCGAAAGGGTACATTAATTAAAAATGTTGTGTGACTTTCAGTCAGTAAAACTGAATAGATGGGTTATAACGTTCATACAGTGTTTTCCACAAAACTCCATCCTAAAACATGTATCAAAACAAGAGTGGGTGAAGTAGGCTAGAAAGTAATAGTCGTACATCTTTTGTTATGTTCTTTTGTTATGTTCCCTTGTATGAAAAACTGAGATTGTTTAGTTATTTTTCATTGATGAACATTAATGTTATTTAGTATTTCGACTGGTACTGCTTACTTTGTTTCCTGTTCTCTTAAAATAGACCGAAATGTGTACCAATAACATGACTTTAGAGGCGAATTGTAGTAATTCACGTCTCAGTAACCTCAGGTAGATTTTCCCAAAAACCTTTGGATATATAATCTCAGTCACCGTGTTCCCAAATGCTATTGGATTCCAGCGTGTTTAACGTGTAATAAACTTCTGTAGATTTCTGACTGTCGAGTTTTTTGAAAATCGCTTCAAAATTATGCTCGCGGCGACTCCTGCGTCATTTAGTTTTTAGGTCCAGTCTTCCGGTCAGTAGATATATTACCTCATTCAGTAATTCAATTTTGTCTAAGTTGATCAACAGTTTTCACCCTTCGCATTTTCCAGAGGTTCATAGGTTCATTAGTTGCTACAGGAGGAAGAAAGATATTTGCTTGCTTGCTGCTACTGCTATGATGAAGTTATATCGGACTGTTTGCAAATATAGAAGACAAAGGAACGAAAGTAACTGAAAGGAACTTTGAACAAAGTTACAGACAAGCAATTATATCGGCAACGTACAGTGAGACATACTGAAGTAAGTTTCCGTCAGATATGTGCACTTAATGACCTGTAGAACTGGGCTGGGTTGGCGGCCAAGTAAACTTAAATACGTGTGTGCTAACAGAGAATAATTCTAACACTCTCGGCCAATCCGGCTGTGACCTCAGGATTAGGTAGTGTTTCAGTGTAAACGAATTCTAACTTCTAAACGGGTCTGCTTACAAAAGAAATTACGCACTCCGTACTTTAACTTCAGCTAATGATCGATTAAACACTCCTCTCTGTTTGATGGAAAGAAACTAGCCGGTGGACGAAGTGGAATGTGAGGTATTCTGAATGTAGTTTGTGTCTCACTGAGATACATGTGAGGCATTGAGGATTGCCCCAATAATGCTAGTATCCCTGGGAAGTAGAGTCTCCTGGCGACCAAGACAATTTCAGTGACCCATCTGAAAAGTTTCAGTAAGCGTCAAGTTCTTTGTGAGATAAGATTAACATATTTGTTTATTTTTTGATATGTATGAAATCCTAAATCCCATACTACTCATTGGTGAACAACTATTATTTGTACTGTTCAGTAATGAATGTACTATTGTCTTACACCGGATTACTTAATTCTGGTTCACATGCACAAACAAGTAATCTAGTGTTGTCAACTATAGTAATCAGCATAATTTCGATAGCAAGTTTGCTTAACTTTACTTTTGCAAACACTTAACATCAAGTTATTTTCAGTAGACTACTGGTTTACAAATTTAACATGGTTTTTTAGTGTTCCGCATCTACCGGAAGCTTTAAAAATCACCAGAGGTTCGTGTCGTTGGTATAAAACAACATTTATTTCACGATTCTGGGTAGTTCAATACCGTAAATAGTAAATACTAAGGTTTTAGTATGAAGTATTACTGTGCGCCACTCTTGGTAAGGAACCAATATGACTGCTATACATTCACCTTGTCGTTGAAACTAATTCAGTTACTCAATTCTCAAGCCATCTGAATGGGCGCTGATCGCAATTGCAATTACGGAATTTCTCCTGAAAGACAGAATTACCAGCTCTATGAAAATGTTTATGAAACTTAACACAGGCAGAGATACTGATCAATACCATTTAAGCAGCTTCCTTTTATATGGCACATGCAATTAACAGGCTTACGGAGTATGAGTAATTCTCATTAAATCCATGCCGCTCCCGGGTCCTAATTTCGAAGCCTGTTACTTTTTACCTAACAGAGTCAGCCAATAACTTCTTCATTCCTCTGGGGACTACTGAAAGCAGCCTTAATGGCCAATAGTAAGCTGAGTATTTTGCGCACCCGTCTTTGAAGATGGGTGTGACTTTGAACTGTTTTCGCGTATGTTGTGCGCTTTCAGCTGAAAAAAAGCGGGCAAAACATACTGCTGTTGATGCTGTTAATATGGTAACGGTGATATCAGGATGACAAAAGATACCACGCCTTGGAAGCTGTTAATTTTTTAACCCGATTCTGATGTGCACTTGATTTAGGTTGCTTTCTATTTGCAATTATGCACACCTATATATTTTTACTCACTGTGTCGGCCTTTTCTTCACCTGTGTCAAAAAATCTACCAGATGGTTGAAGTCTAAAAATCGCAGTCTTATTGCTTGTGTACGCTTAAACATTTTTGAGAAAAACCATGTTGGTTGTAAAATGTATCTAGTATAACTGCAACCGTGGTATCACTACGACACCCGACATGTTCACAAATGTAATAATTGGCCTGTTGTAATGGGTATCTGCTTCATGCTAAAGAATTTAATATACTCATACCTTTAGTCATGCTCCTTATGCTACTCCGTTTTTATCAGATCGTGTAACACAACTGTTATTGGCATCGAAGTCTTTGTCAGCAAGACCTGCCAGTAATGCTGTAGTAAGAACGCAAGAGTAGAGCTGAACTTTGATGAGCAGTATTCGTATCGCTGCAAAATCTGTTTCGTTATAGCACTTTAGACCAACCGTCTGCAGAATAAATTTTCTAGTTGCATATAAGCAACTATATACAGTTGTCTTGTGATAGTGATGGCCAGATAGAATCGTCCCTTTTAAAGTTCCCACCATGTTACTCTCAATGGTATAAATATGGTCAATACGGTATGAGTCTTAAGTCATTTGGCATCGAGCATGATCTCCAGCATGCTTATATATGGTCCAGTTTCCAACACTATTTTGAAGGATTTCCAGACGAAGAAAATGCTGTAGCATTAAGTAGACGGTTTTAATGAAATCCTAGTCCCGATGCTTAAATCTCACCTACCAGATTTTGTTTGCAACACGTTTGTGTTGTTCTACTTATGGCGTTTTTTGGGGCTTCGTCGGAATTCTTATGAATAAATGGCTATTTGTATTTCACAATAATCGATTAAAGTTTAGAAAACCAACAAATATTTGGCAGATTGATTCAGGACCATCCAAAAGCGTCTTGTCAGGAAAACATGAGGTCTTTAGGTGTAAACCTGGGTGACCAGTTACAAGAATTCCCCTTGTCAATCTTTCCACCACTCTAGTCCACTACTACATCAAGTGTGTCAAAGTCGCCGCAGTGCATTTTTTCAATACACCAAGTCTCCATTATGCCTGTTCTATCCTCGCTGCCATCTAAACTGGCTGACCGACACAGCCGTTCCTCTTTCACCGCAAGCCTTTTCGCAATTTCCGCAGAAACAACCAACCCAACGTGGCTTGCCTGTCATCCGCTGCAAAGTTATTCATCCATCAACGTTTTGGCCCTGTTTACTCGTGTGTTGGCTGCCGCGACCCAGTATGCTTCTTCGGACTGGTCAAAAGCACGTGAAACTTCTGCGTTATAATACTCACCCCCATCGGTATAGTCCGTCATCCGCCAACTGCTTTGTTTACCAAAATTTGACCTATGATGTCAACAAGCCCATGACTGTTTGCAAACAATTTGCATTTCACTCTCTCCCAGTTAATAAGATGTAGTTATTTGGTTTATTGACTCTGTCCGCTAATCTATTTGCTCCCTCATTCAAAGTCAGTTGGTATCCGCCAGACTGACTGCTGTTCGCTTGAGTTTACCCGTCGTCTGTGTCATACTTTTCAACCAATCAATTTCACTGACCTTCCAATTACTAATAAGTAATACGGCATGGTTTTGTTCTAGTTGTCGGTTGCAACTATCACTACAATGTTTAAACTTCCTTTTGGTTTTTCTTCAACTCACACAACGACAATAGACAAACTCTGTCTCACCTATGCCAGGCAAGTCATATACAATGACAAAACTGTTTAAAGACCGCTAAATTCGTCTAAGCTTGTTCAGTTTGTTGAATAGTGAAGCCACATGAATATAAAACGGATGACATGGAACAGTTTCACTGTCAATGCGTGCATAGCAGATGAATCTGCTTGAGGTGATTCTTAGTAGAATAGATGTGAGTCGGGGTGTAGTTGAAATCTTCAACTGGATTCGCAAGTACATAGAGACCATCTATGGCAGTTACAGTGGCAATTGTGTTCGGATTCGTGACGGTGTACAACCGTCTCCACACAGACCTGGCATTTACCCGTCTGCCAGAATTATGTCTGATCACATTGGCCAATTTGGACCGGACGGAAAACCAAACTGCATGTGCTTCTCCCGTCATTGCTTCCATTAGAAAAATTACCTGTGGCAACCAAAGCGCGCTAAACAGGGCTGAATAGACTGGCCGAAAAAGACGCTTTGTGCCTGGTAGGTTAGATAGACTAGTGAGTGATGCTAGAAATTTTTACTGGTCTAGACAACTCAGTGTTCCAACAGAGACAACGAAGCTTTCTAAAGCTAACTTCTTGCTTGCAGTAATGCGGGTGCGTTTGGGCTCATCTGTTCCCTGAACTCCATACAACGATTACAGGTGGGTATATTTGTCTTGGTAAAAGCATACCTTGGTAGGGTTGTCACGTTTAATGATAATGTAATTCTGTGAATTAGTTCCGAAAATACAACTTGCTACATTTTTCATTGCAACGGGTAAAATTCTAGATCGTATTGTTTTACAACGTGTTAGAAATAGAAAAAGTGCACATATCCAAATGAGGGGACAAAGACTAACGCGCTAAGTTTCCTTTTCAAAAACCCGGTTGTACAAGAACTAACCAATTCGTAAAACAACACATTTAACGGATTGCTTAGAAAGTTCTCACCTGACTAACTAGCTCTAGTGGGAGATCAATATTTTTTTGATCCCATGGAGTTTCTTTAGCAGTTTAAGTCTTTGAAGAGACTGATCCCATACGGAACAATCTTTTGAACGTAATCCAATTCTACTTTAAAAAGTGTGACGTAGTTTGACCTCGAAATGTGAAACCTAATCTATGCAAATTATCTAATCTGAAAATGCTACAAATAACTCGGTATATTTAATGCCACTGGCTTCAACATTTTATTGTTTTCATGTGAACAAATGTCATGTGTATCACCTCAGTATACTTCAAAATACAAACTGACGATAGATTAGAAAATTACTTCAAACCTAATGTTATGCTCTGCATGAACCCCACTTATTTAACGAAGTCGGTCCCGTGCGATGAATCATATGTAATCTCAGCCCCCAAATGACACACTCCTGATTTGAACAATCATTGTGGAACTCACAGAGGTGTTTCTGGGAACCAACCCGTTACTGTATTAGAGATATTGTTTTGGTTCAATAAATTGCGTTTATTTGCGAATAGTTAAAAATAAATCTAAAGAACTGACCCCGTAAGTGTTCACTTCAGCGGGGATTACTTACAAGAAAGAAGGTCTTCCGTTAGTCTACTGTAATGATGAACTAACTTTAGGGTCGTTATTTCCCCAGTAAAATGAGTCAAACTTTTTCAGGTCGTACTCTGGAGAACGTTCGGATGCTTTTATATGCACTGAGCTGGTGAAAAGTACTGCTCCTATTGCCATTGCAGCGACCTTCCCACAGACAATTATGCGGTCGGATATTGAGGCCCTAGCTACTGAACACTCCGACTGATATTGTGTTTGGTCCAAACAGTGATAATCCAACTGAAGTCCAACAGCAAGGCTTACTTACATAGCAATAAATCGTTGCCAATCGCTCACCATCTTTATGCAGGCATGTTCACTATGATGCACGCAAAGTCTCTACCGAACGTGCAGGTCTCACAAGCTTTTCCGTACTCCAGACGACTAGTCAGCAGGTGGCATGCTGTTGTCGCTGCCCTAACCTATACAGATACGGAAGGCTAACTATGTTGGGATTCAAACCTTATACTACATTCTTTTCTGCAAACTAAAGAATTGACCGCAAAACGAACCGCGGCTTCTTGATTAATTCCAACCAGTAAATGTTACAGAGGTTATCGGTTTATCCGCACATCGTTGGGCTACGATCGCGTAAGATTCTGCTTCCGGACTGGTCCTTCGTCGACCCTATTACTTGAGTAGAGGAATTTCTTATACTGAAGTGGATGGAAAACACCACTCCAGGTTTGAACATATTGTTGCCAAACATTTGAAGTGCAGGAACGCTGGTGCCCGGGCCGGATATTTTAAATCCTTCCTGACAACTGAGAATTTTCCACTTCATCTGTGCCGTTCTCACACCCTGCTTGTTCAAGAAGTGAACAACCTTTCCTGTTCCGACGAACTGAGACTTATTACAGTATCTTCAACGTTGATACGTTGCTTTTACAAGATATTGGCCGACGGCTGGAAATCATGCTTGTAACTTCCAGTTTTCAATTCGTATTCATGCACTGTGATGGCTGCCTCAAGGCGACCTCATTAATACATGCAGTGCGTCTTGAAGTTTGTGTGCGGCTTTTATCGGCGTGCCCAAAGCGTTCGATTCTATCTCATAGGATTCGGTTATCAGGTCGACTCGAGCTTTCGTTGCTCCTCCACCCCTAACGCATTATGTTGCCGACTTCTATCGGAATGCTTCCGTCACGCTCAATTGCCCCATTTTCCAGTCCCAGCGTGGCGTTCGCCAGGGTGACCCACTGTCCCCGATTCTGTTCATTATGGCCGTGAATGAGGTGCTGGCTCTATCCCGAATGCAGCTTGGCTATCACTTCCATGATACACTGGTTAACGGGTTAGACTACGCCGACGACCTGGTCCTTCTAGCTGAGAATATTATGCGTCTCTTTGAGAAGCTTGCAGCCGCCGTTAGTGCTTTGAAATTATCCGGGCTGAAGATCAACACGCACAAGACTAAGCTCATGGTCATCCGCTGTAACCATAAACATAACGCAACCGTCGTATCTGATGAGTCCATCCACTTCGGCCCGGACATTATCCATTCACTAAGCGCCTCCGACACGGTGACCTATCTAGGTATCCCGTTCACCTGAAAGGGTAAAGCATTCACCAACTACCGTCTGCAACTTCGTACAATGCTGAATGAAACTACCCAAGCGTCTTTGAAGCCACACCAACGTCTTGAACTCCTGAGACAGCATCTAATCCCGAAGATGTATCACTCATTAGTGCTGAGCCGAGTCCAACGTAACACGCTCAAAGCTATGGACTGTACGATTCGTCAGTTTGTTTGGCACTGGCTTCGCCTTCTTAAGGACACACGAATCAGCTACATCCATACCCCAATTCGCTTGAGCGGTTTGGGCATCCCAAGCTTGTTTATCACTGTTCCCATCTCCCGCAAATCTCGAGTGGAGAAACTTCTCTCCAGCTAATGTCCAATTCTGCGGAATGTGGTCAAAGATAATTCGTTTGGCCCTATCTTGAGGGAAGTGAACATCTCAGTGCGCGTTCAGGGTGTAGTGGTGGCGAACGAGGAGGAAGTTCATGCGGCTGGAGGGATAAACTTTATCATCATCGGTAAAACATAAGTACCAAACCAGCTTAGAAAACTGTCTTGGTGGTACTCACTCCGAAGATCCTAATAGCTGCTGGACTCAAACTTCACAGGCCATTCAGAAAGCAGGTACTTGAGCGTGCGGTACAAGGATACATAAGTTTAACAAACGTTGGATCTCGGAGAAATCTCTGGAGTTGTTAGAAGCCAGACGGAAGCTTCCCCTGGTAGTTCACATAATAAGTCTAAAAGAGATACCCGTGGAAAACTGAAACGTAGTCTAAAGGTTGATCGTGGGGCTTGGTTGGTGGAAAAAGTTAAGGAAATGGAAACCGCTTTTGCCTCCGGGAACATCGGCAAACTCTTTAAGATGATCCATGCCACTGGTACCAGGCGACCGTCTGTTAGTGGAGCCATCGGCGAAGCAGATGACACACTAATCTATAATAAGTCCAGAAGATTAGAGCGTTGGGCAGAACACTTTGAGGGTAAATTTAGCTGACCTCCTTCTTCTACGGTGCTTTCTCCACAAACTTCTGATGAAACGCCCCGGTCGGTAGATTTAGAACCAACCATTGAGACTGAGGTTCGCAAATGCATCTCGGCTCTCAATCGTAATAGGGTTGCTGGTTCAGATGATATCGTGCCGGCACTTTTCAAAGAAGGTGGCGAGGCATTAAAAGTGGCTTTGACGCAGCTGTTTCAACTTGTGTGGATGACGGAGACCATCCCTCCATGCTGGGGTCACGTGATAATAGTTCCTATATTCAAAAAGGGTATCAGGAGTTCTTGTGAAAGCCATTAGGGAATTAGTTTGACCCCAGTCATTTCTAGGGTTCTGGCCTCAATTAGCCTTCGTCGACTCACTGCAGTTCGGGAGTTGAACATCAGAGAAGAACAGGCAGGGTTTCGTCCTGGCCGGGGATGTATAGATCATATTTTTACCCTTCGTCAAAGTTTGGAGCAGCGTCATGTATACCGCCGGTAAACAGTTGCCGTATTTCTCGACTATAAAGGTGCATTCGATTCGGTGGATCGATCTACACTTTTAGAGTCGCTTAAACGCAGGGGTGTACCGACCAAGTATGTGAACATATTGTCGACGCTTTACTCCCATACTTCGGCTCAGGTTAGGGTTTACGATGAGCTGTCTGACAGCTTCAGCACCAGAAGTGGCGTTCGTCAAGGCTGTCCCCTTTCACCATTTTTGTTTAATTTAGTCATGGACAAAATAATGGAGGACTGTTTGCGTCACTCAAATGATGCAGGTGTGGACCTCCTACCTGGTGGAAGGCTGACTGATCATGATTATGCTGACGATAAGGTGTTGCTGTTTGACAACTTTCAAGCGGCACAAGCAAGGCTGAATGCAATTTCGCGTTCTGCTAAGTACTTCGGAATGCGCTTTGCAGCCTCGAAATGCAAAGTGCTCCTGCAAGATTGCTGTGATTACGTAGGTTCAATGTTAGATAATGAAGTCATGGAGGTTGTTGACCGGTTTGTATACCTGGGAAGCTGCATTAATGGCGACGGCTGAGGTATAGGGAATGTAATAAAAGCACGTACTTCAAAGGCTAGAGCGGTGTTTACTAACCTGATGCAATTATGGCGACAGAAAGGTATCTCTTTGAAGCTTAAGGGTCGCGTAAATCAGACAACAGAGGGCTGTATTACTTTACGGCAACGAAACCCGGCCGCTCAGGATAGAAGACGTGAACCGTCTTCAGGTATTTGACCACCAATGTATACGTTCAGTCACTCGCATCGGGTGGCACCAGCGAGTAAGCAACGAGGAGGTTAGGAAGCGGATGTTTGGCACTGATTTTCAAACGAGTCTTTTTGTACAATCAGAGTTAGATGGTTAAGCCATGTACTAACGATGCTAGCTAATTGTTTGCCACACCGAGCACTGTTTGCCGACGCTGCGGTCGATTGGTGTAAGGTGTGGTGTTATGATGATGATGATGATGACCTGGCGTAGACAAATGAAATCGTTCACGAAGGGGTTGATCACTGTAGATCGGGTTCGTCTCCCGGGTTGGAGCCCTCGCGACTCAGAGAGTCGGTGGCTTGAAAGTTTAGATGAGATGGCGGCTAACCGGACTCAGTGGCGTGAATGTTGTCATTGTTTGTCAGAGTTGTCTGTGAAGTGAGTGCACTTAGTGACTCGGGGCAGTAAAAGCCGTAAGGGAGCTGTCTTGTTGATGACGCCTTAATGTCACTTACGGCTCGGTTGTTTGTTTGCGAGATGTAGGCGCCTTGATGTTGTATTTTTGAATATAGACTAGGTGCCCTCCCTTTCTTTCTTCCCTCTTCCTAAACAGGAATTGTTTCTGCTTCTTCCTGGTTGTGTGGCAGTTAGGCATCAGTGCGAACCACTGATGTATTGCTGTCTATGATGATGATGATGTTGTTGATGATGATGATGATGATGATAAGGATTCGCTAGATGGTCGTGGTCTTCAGGAGGTATCTTGCTCTCCACTTTCCAATCGTCGGCTTTCGAATCCAGACCGCATTATCCTCAGGATCTTTATTCGTGCCATCCATCTCTAATATGGTTTTCTGCGGACTAAAGTCCGGAATGCTCAAGGTATCCGAAGTGTCCACTCATTTCCCTGCCGTGGCAATTGTGGTCAACCAGAAAGCCCTACACATATCCTCTAATCTTGCTGATGCATTGTGTTTGGCACAACTGCGTGGTCAAAGTCCAGGTGAAAAATCTACGCAAGCTTGACTACACAGTCTTTGAGAAGCTACGAGTACCAACGGTGTATTCGTTCATCAAGCCCGACGTTAGCGCAGATCGTGGCGGTGCTGCAGTGCTGACGTCAGTATAATGGACGACTACTAGAATCAATTCGTCTGGACAAACATGGCTGTGTAGTGCGAGACTAACTCTCATAATAGCACTATTCAATTGGCCGTCCATATTGTGGGCTATGAGGTGTACTCTGTTTTTAATTCACCTGTGATCATCACTTTTCATGGCAACATGTTTCCCTCTTCTTGCGATGCGATACTTCGACAGGGACTGTCCTCCTACACAATCACTAATTTATGCATACTGATCGTCCTATGGTCCACGAAAACCTGCGATATATTTGTGCGAGAAACCTGGCGTTGACTGTTGCCATCATTCTGATGACTCTCTCATTATAAAAAAACTTTTCCCTCCCGATGAATTGGCCTTGATTGTGATAACACCTCTGTGGTCTTAAGAATTTCCACTTTTGAGAGATTCCATCTTTCTCCTTGTCCTTTCTCTCTGTTAACATAACACACCAGTGACTTTCATTAGGTTGTTGGAATTGTAAACGTTTGTTAGTCTCGTAGAATGACACCGATTGTTCAACTGTTAATCATGCAGCACCCTACACCGATGTCTCATTTTTTACAGTTGTATTGTTTAATTTTGGTGTCACTGCTTGCCCTTTCCTTGAATGAAGTTTCATGAGATGCCCCTTTGAAATGGATGATAAATTCTTCCGACGGTTTAATTAACTAGTATCTAAGGAAAACTTGGTATTACACAAATATTGCTTGGTCACATTCCACGGCAGTTACTTCAGACTGTCTAGACAATTAGAAGTTTTGCAGTTCCATCGACCATGATAGAAAGCGGAGTGAACGCTTTAAAGCATTTTGTGTTCTACCAAGGCAGAATAATTATACCAATCTCCACGGAATTACACTTGGAGGCGTCTTATACCACAAGAAGAACAGATTATCAGCGGGTCCTACCTGATGAAGACGTTAATCATAGCAACTGAATTAACTATACTACTACATTTGCGCGTACGTCAGTATCATCTGTATGTTTCACGATCGGGTTGATGTTACCAAGGAGGGTAACCCGCGTTATTTCGCTTTAGAAGCAACACGAACCCAAAATGAACAGGCTGGTGATTTGTAGACGATAAGCTGGTGGATTCCTGATGATCTCAGCTGTCAAAATTCAAGCAACCCATTTACTAGGTCGGATCATCTGGTCATATTTGGAAGTTGAAAAACACGACGACTGATCAGCTAAGTTTGTTGGAAATCAACCTGCTTAGAGAATTAAGGGACTGCACTAACTAAGAGAAGAGTACACAAAATTATCATGGTGCTACGTTGTGTTTTGAGCTGGCTGACTGGCCAAATAGCTCATAGTTATTTCCAGTAAAGTTTTCGGTGAAAATCTGTGCAGTTTAATCAAAAACTTCTGAAAGAATTAAATCCACAAGGATAACCTACAAATTATTTCAAAGCCCGCATCTCCTAAATTTGTAACAGCTGTTCGGAAGAAACAGCGTATGCCGATTGATACGTAACACCAGTTATTTTGGGTAATTTTCATTTGGAACCTGTGTCCTTCTATGAAACGGCCTGGATCCTAGCTTCAAATTAGTTGATGAATGCAACGGCTGCAAATCTGTAAGTGTGATAGTTCAAAATGAGAAAACTACGTGCCAGTTCTGGATCAGGATATTGCAAGCTCTATCTAAATGAGTTTGGAAAACGCTTTGATCAACCAACGAGATGATGAAGATAACTTGAAAAGAGCCATCTTCATTGATCATGAATTTTCAACTGAAGGTGCAAACGGGAACAACGCAACAAAATTTTTTGGCATGAAATTTTTCATGGCCAAGGGTGAATCAGTACCAGTGAAACAAATTACCTATTGTTTACACGTTATTTTTAATTGCAACATTAACTTTCTTGTAGACTTTCAAATAAAACAGTTTACGGTTACAGGCAGAAGCATATGTAAGAAAACAGCAAATTTTCTGTTCGGGAACAAAAGGTAATTGTGTTTTTAGGATTTTACAACTGCTGTTTTGATAGGAAATTAGTCCTAAAATTCGACCAATCCGTTTCCGTCCGGGTGATTGAGATGCCTGTGACTAACATTTCTGTGGAATCCCTGTGCACAGCTGTAGCCGAAGCTATTTCACTACAACCACATCCAACATTTTAAGTAGTAGTGAATACCTCAAACCAAATTAACGTGTTTTTGCTCTTTATGCTACTTACCTATGGAGAGCGCATTTCTGGGTGGTTCCGTTTCGATACACACTAAAACGCTTGACCCAGAACCGAAAAGAGAAAAGACGTCGTGACAGCGCTTATTGGGAGGACGAGTCAAATGAAAATTAGATCACAGTGGATCTAAATTTATAACCCGAAATGATTACCAAAATAAGGATAGCAAATCAAACGAGACGATCGTATATGACAGTCAGGGCGTTAGAATGAATCACGTAATAGGGGATATCAAAAAGTAACGCGAAAAAACAGTTCGGATAACTTGTAGGCGTTCGATCGCACAACTGTAATTTGGTGAACTGAGTGAAATTGACCAGTTGAATGAAGTGATGCAAAGCAGTCCACCCGAACCCGGATCGATCATTCGATTCGATGTGATACTCTCTGACTGTTTCGTTAAGAGATACATGTCCTAACACTGATATTCAGCTTCTAACATCCGTGTTAACATTAGCGTGATAAACATTTTCATAGGAAAATTCTTGAACATTTAAAAGCATTTCAATAAGTTGTCATTTACGTGTTATTGTTAGGCATTAGCATATATGAAATGTACATAATATTACAAAAAGCAAGCCTTATGGCTGGCTTCTGAATATCCATCGGTTTTGCTAGAAAAAGCAATTTATCAAGATTTATTTGTTCCAAGGAGTACCGGTTAACACTGACAGGTAAATTTCACTTAGGTTGATATATAGATTGAACATCACCCACAATCGGTCTCAGATGCTGCATTCAGATAAACGCTCCAGTCGACCGCTTTCGAAAAAAAACCACTAGACTCGAGTTTCGCTCTTATTAGAGGTCGTCAGTAGTGCATATCCTCACTATTGTCGGGACTAAAACCACGGACATGCTGTTCATGAGGCAACCGTGTTTACCATTGCGCCATTGACCTCACATTAAGCACGATGTGAAAACTCAACCATTTTCGCTTGCGAGTAATGATCAGTTTGCCCGATCGCCTCGAGAGGAGACACAGTTACTGTTTGTTAACTCTAATCGATGACCCCTTGACTAGGACTTCTCTGCAAGTTGAAATCACAGAAATCATTGACTTGTTGAGCAGTATTTTATTACTGATGAGTAGTAGGGGGTTTTGATTTTCATATAAATTGAACATCACATTTCATTTATAATCAACAGTTTGTATTATAGCAGTCCTTCTCCTTTACAGCTCATTTTAGCACATTTTAGAATGACAAGAGTTTTGTAGGGAAATATGATAATGTACTTGATAGACACAATAATACTTAAAATCATTAATTGCTTTTAAACTACTAAATCATTTACTCAAATGTATTCCAACTGTTTTTCAAAATAAATACACGTGGGGGAAAAAGGCGTTATCGTGCTTTTTCTTCTAAAGACAACACGCTATACTTTTGGAGACACTAGAATTGACGCCAGCACTAGCTTGGCTGAAAGTTTCGTGTGAAAATACAGTGAAACATGATTTCAATTGACTTTATTCTTTCCTCGTTTTGAGCTACAAAATTTGTTCTATCATAGTTTTTGCAGGACAGATGCGTATACTTTTGTAAAAGTGTCGGATAAATAACGCAAGCCGAATCTTTTTCTTGTGATGATTATGTCAATCAAGACTAAATGCTTGAACGGTGCCGAACTATTTTTACTGCTGCTATCGTAGTATTTTTCTTTTGTGAATATATTTAGCAAAGAATTCAGTTCATTTACGAAAGCAAGGTTATCTAAATTGCTACTATGACTGTACGAATAAGTGAGCATAGAAGAAACATGATATCACAAAACTGTCATTCTTTCTTATGCGCATTTAATGGATAGCTATTTGTTTGATTCACATAAGCAAACATGTGCTGATGAAGTTTGCACTCGTTAACGAAAGTTTTCTTTGTCAAGCTTACGTTTGACTTAAAAACAGATTGACGCTTTGTTCTGCATTAGGTTTCTTGACTGTTGCATAAATAAATCTCACATTTTCTAATGTTTATTACTCTTTTAATTATTCGGCTTCGTAAATAATTTTCATTAGAAACCAGGCTCCAACTTTTGAATTCGCTTCATCTAGTCCCCGGAATTTATTTTCAGAGTACATTCAGGCAACTACCAGTGAGTTACTTTTAGTCAGCTTAACGATAAGTCAGCCCAAGGTTTTCACGTTGTTTTCATTGTTTCTTTTAGGAACTAATTACTACGGGAACCAGGATTACTCTGTAATTCCTTTGAATGAAGAGAGTTACTGGTTGACATTAGATTAACCCTGAGGTAAGTTTTAAGTGAGTAGGTGAATTTCACGATTATACGACTATCGATGCAAACAGCATTTCAAGCATTCCCCTTGACAATCCTAAAAATGTAACTAATCACAAAATAGTTTAGTGTATATTTCTTGCTAACACAAATTAGACAGTTAAAAATATGTATTGAGCTACCTATCATCATCATCATCATAACAGGCATGAGCCTGACCGAAAGGTACTGTGGCTCAGGCCGCCTTTCACCTCAACAGTGGCGTGAAATATCCTAAAAGGAAACGTCACTAAGAAGGTAGAACATTATTAAAAGTAGACTAAGCTGAAAAACTAGAAATGGTATGGATACAAGTATACCATTGACTGCGACACATCGCCATCTCGGATAACGTCTCTAATCAGCGGTTTGAGTGATCACGAGGACCCCATCCAGGCAGGCGACACCTACCCACTTTGCTCAATGAAGCAGTCAGGGTCTTCATCTTTCGTGACCACGTTGCTGGTTAATCACCATGCGGTTTTACCCAACTGTTGGTCCAACAGAGGGGAGAAAGAGAACAACTGAATAATATTTTAAATTCAGTATCAATGACAAAAATGATTTATCACATAAATACAATCGTAGATTTCATGTAGTTGAATATTTCATACAATATGTGTGAATGTAGATGACAGAAGTGTAGTCACCTTTGAAGACAACAGACGTAAACAATGCCAAACCAAAATGTTGATTATTTGATGGTAGATTATGCAAAACATTTATATTCATTCAATGATTTATCGGGACAAGAGTGATAACAAGAATTCTTAGTTAGTAATCTGAACCAAACAGCCTAAATTTTAGTCTTGAAACGTTAAGCAGCTCGGTATCCTAAGGCCATTCAACGGTTTAGAAAGCACCAATTTAATAGTAAATTTCAGCGTACAAGAAAATTGATAGACGTCAATTAGAATAATTAAAAGACCAGTATTCAGAGTAGGGTTAAAAAGACTAACTTCAGTCAAATATGGGAAATTAGGCCGTTTTTGATTTACCAATGGAATCTGTTCTGTTCTGTACGTTCCTGAGAAAGCTTCACTGCGTTTAAAGTTATTCTGTGGATGTTGTTCATGTGGATAAAAAGCAAGAATTGAACTACATATTAATAAGGGGTTATCTTAGACAACTTCCATAAACAAGTTGCAAAAACATCACCTGAATTTGAGAACTACATAATGTATCTAAACAATCTCTAGCAAACAAGCCTGGCGATCTTTAGGAGGCAAGTCTTGTATACTAACTTACGTTAAACTATCGTTTGAATCTCGAGGCAAATCATATTCATGCACTATTGTGTGCAAATTCTGAGTTATTCAATATGAGAAATACACAGTGTTTACACTAGATTTTACTGCGTTCTCAAGATTCTGTTTCATTTAACTCGGTTTCATTTTAACAGTCTCATCAAGACAAGGTCAAGTCAAGTCGCGACACTTTAATATTCAACATACTGTAGCAGTTAGAAATACGTATTGACAATCGTAACTGTACTCAGCTCAAACCCGAGGCTAGTTTCAACGCAATGGCAACAACACAGCAAGCAAACCATGGAAGTCGTAATGCAATCCGTATTATATATACAACGTAATTATTCATGCATTTAAACAACATTATCACATTATTCAGTTACGATTTATAATCACTACATTTACTCTCAGCAATAGCAAACGTAATACGTGCACATTGTACAGGACAGATAAATGGAGGAATAAAAACGATGACCGCTCTTCAATTCACAAACCGTATTGTCATTAATACCATGCGACCCGGTGTGCTGGTTTAAGTTACCAGCGGACAACATAATCGCGAACACAGTTTACCTAACTGTTCTAGCTCTCACGTTGTCTACCATCTCGCTTGAAGTTGCAATGATGTTTACAGAGGTATAACATATCGACAGATATCTCACCGAATATTAAAATAGGTCACAAATTGGCTAAGACGACTGATGACACAACAAACTATAACCAGTAAATCGTTGCTCAATATCCCAAACCATTGGTTGTAAGAAATCTCTACAGCAGGTCAGCCAGTTGACCTACTCAACTCATTCAGTGTATTGTTACAAAATCCTAAACCAAATCTATCGGCCATTACAGAAATTATACTGGCCAGAACTCGCCGAAGCCGTTGTATTCACTAAAGTGTTTACAGCAACCCACCGAGCTGTGTAATGTTGGTAATGTACTACTCGATGTGAATATCAACGTGTCGACTTCCTCTCTCTCTATACATGTGTGTATCTTACATAATCTGTATGTTTGACATGTTACTAATGATAGTAAACGAAGTGTTAACATGCCATAGTATATGCCCCCATTCTGTTCAGATTTGTTCAACCGAAGTTCATACGAGAAATCTCACAAAGGTCGAACAAAACAGCCTAACTTTGAACTCATTTGTGGGTGACTTTCCGTTTACCCTTCTTAACATGCCACAAATCAAATTCCATTTTCTACAACCAACATTATTGTACATTCATTGTTTTCTTTGCGCTCAACATAATACACTTTTCACGCGACAAGGTGATTGTGTGGTTGAGTACGTGAACATCTTTTGGCAAGATGGAACAGTCACGTGAGCAAAAGGGTTGCGAGTTCAACTGTTGTTTAGTTAACCGATTCTTTTCATTATACCAACGAGAAAGATGCTAGTCAAACAATCTGCCAACTAACTGATAAGAAGTGAGATTTGGCTGACTTCCAGAACGATTTGAGTGCAGTCCTCGTGTTTAGATAGACTATCTAGACCGCCCCTTCCGAACAGAAGCATTAGACCCGAGTTTTAGTTTTCTTAAAGCTTGTCAGTAATGCACATCCATACCACGGCCTAAATTTAGAATCCCTGCGCGCTTTCATGAAGCAATCGTGTTGATTACTTTGTCACTGACCTCATATTAGGCGTGATTGGTTTATTATATATAAACTCCCAAACAATTTCGCTTCTTAGTAACGCTCTGATTGCCTGATACTCGTGTTGGGAGACAGTTACTCTCTGTCAATTCCGGTCGATAACTCCATGATTAGGAATTCCGAGATACGTTGAAATCACCGATTTCATTGAAGCAGATGTGGCAAGGAGATGCGTTATTGACAGTCGCTAACAAGAGCAAAACTTGAGTCAATTGCTTATTTCGAAACAGGTTGGCTAGAAAGTCTATGTGAAGGCTACAACCAAATATGAGTTATGTTCAACCTGAACCCTACCAAACGCTTAGAAGTTGACCCAGTACGGTAAGATACTAGGTGATGAGGTTTGTCGGTTTCATTACTATCCGATTGCGTAACCCTGACCTCAGCGCTCAGAAGAGGCTACTGCAAACATCTAATTTCAACCAGTAACCCATCAACCTCGCAGTTCGGAAATGAGTACGTAATGTTCATTAAATACTCAATCGTCACACTACATTTACTATCTTTAGTTTTTGACATGGTTATTAATTTCTTATTTCCTCCGTCAATTATCAACATGAAGCATGCCTTGCTTGTTGCTTTACTGGTACCCTAACTTCATTGGATCTTTTCGAATGAGTAACATTTAGTTATTGCTATTTGGGTGTCGTGTAACACATCAATATTATACATCACTTCAGGTACTATTACAGCAACATTAACATAGGCAGAAGAAACAAGATTACACTAAATGATGACTGAACATCTTTCAAAATTGCTGATCAAATTGGTGATCCACTCGAGTGAACTGGCACAACAGACAACGAACAAACCAGCCCTAATGTTTGTTTACCTATCCATGTAAAGGATCAACATGTAGATTTTTCTACTTCCTTCTTCAGGGTGAAACTTTGCCTATCTTCAGTAACACTACGTTGAATGGACAGTATATCAACCGACTTTATGTGTACAAAAATAGATTACACAGGCTGCTTAATTGCTTTCGATAGACTAGCATGTTCTGCTTTATTCGATAGCCTGATAAACTTACAACAAGTAACTTATAAAAAGAACAATTAACATATCACGAAATTTTTTTTATTATTTTGTTGTTAAATAACTAGGGATTAAATATTGTTTTAAATACTGTTTCAAATGACAGTTTTCATGCTAGACAACATTGTTCTGGTGTATTTACATCTGTTGTTCTTCATTCGATGGATGTCCTAATAATAGGCAATTCTTTAACTTAATGTTATGAAGACAAAATCCACATTCGATAGCAGCTACGTTAATAATTGGATGTGTTTTATCGGTCCACTTCAACAGAACTCGAGTAGAGCACAGAATATATAGTTGTCTCAAGAGGAGATAAGCAAGTACTCGTCTGTGAGCTGCACTGAATCAATCACATGATCATGCACATTTTGTTATTCTCAAGTTAGCAAACTCAATGAAATTACCGCTCAGGTCGCAAAGTAATACCATTATGATATAATGAAAAGACAAATATTAACTCGTCAGACATCATTTATTTGAGAACCAGCAAAAAATGATACTGTAATGGTGATAAACATTTTCAGTGATGTGCTGACACCGGGTTGCTAATAAGGATGATTTCTAGTGTGACGTTACTGATCTTTCTGTCAATTATATAACAAATAATCAAAGACTTTTGTAGCCGGAAAAGCAAGCTACCCAACTCTATCAAAACTATGCAAGTGGACACATTGCGTGAGCATATATAAAAGCATAAACCTGCAGAGTTTTTCGTGTAAGGCGATCAGTGCGCAAACTCAAAAGTAGTCTAACATTCATTAGAACAAACATATGACAATACAGAATGAAATAGATCAATATTTTCCACACATACGTTTATGTTCTTGCACTTGGTAGAATCAACTTATTCAAGGCACAGAGTGGTTGTTTTCCAATAGAAAGATTTTTCTTAACAGCTTGTATATTTGCTTGATTAAAGGGCTATTCAAATAGAGTACATCTGTTCTTTCTTTGTTAGATTTAATTTGTTTACAGAAGCCGATTATTTTGCATCGTGTATTCCATCATAGAATTACTAACAAGTACGTTTTGTGCTACAGAAAATCATTTTGAAGACTAATTTTCCGCCAATTCCTCCCGATACCTATGACGTGGCGTTATAACTCAGTTATCAAGAAATATTAATCATTCATACATGCAATTATTGCAGTTAACATCAAACCGAGTTCCCTGAAGGGGAACCAATATTAAACTAGACAACGAAAATTTCTGACGGTCAACTCACCGCCGAAATCCGACATTTTTATTTTCTCTTTTGGCTGCTCATATCTACTGAGAATTTTCGAGAATAACCTTTGTCTTAACTTTTATGATATATATTGTGCTTTATTATGTTTTCTGCATGACAAAAAGCGGGCAGAATCTTCTTTTTGATTCCGAGAGATTACAATTGCCTTAATACTTGTAGTAACCAGTCTGAGTACGTTGGCGTCATAGAGATCTTTAGACAGATTCATTCAGTCGACAAAGCGAAGATGCTTTTCAGGTTCTAGCCTGTCAGTATCCACCGACTCCATAACAAACTTTACATTTAAGTACAAGAGAATGAAATCGACAAATGCACTCTTTGTCTGGAGACGGATAAAATATATTGCTTGCTTGGTGCTAGTGTCCGTTTGAAGTTCACCGATTTGTGACATAGTAAACAAAACTCAACATATATACTTGTCCATAAGCAAACGCAGGGTCGATGCACAGCATAATAACTAGAGGCTGAGTCAAAAATGGCTAGCGCAAAAGAATTACTAAGGAAAACACCCAATTAAGAACTCAACGTGCTCTTTGTAGATGGCAGTTGAAAAGCAGTTATCACTTTTAGTGAGTGAATGACTTGAGTAGTGTATTCAATCATATGATTACAACAGAGTGAAAACTATTTTGCTGTTTAAGACCGCAACGATTTCTGATAAATCGATTGAATGACATCACTTGTAATACACTATATGTGATTACTGAACTGTTGGGCTCAAGGGAAATCATCTATACTTTTATGCGATAAAGACACCCTAATATCAACTGCTAAACATATGGGGTGCAAAAATGAAGATATATACTTTAGCGGTTCTTAAAGAACAGAATTACTTTAATATTTTATTTATTATACACAGATTACTTACGTAGTAAAAACAAATTAACGATAATTACCTGTGAATGGAAAAAGTGAACTATATTTACTGATTTTTTGTAGCCATACTGTTAGGTAAATTAACCCAAATGAATATGGAATTTGTATCAAACTGAATTTAGCGCAGAAAAAACTTACTTGCAGTTTATGTTATATAGTCAGAAAACAAATTTTACTAGTTGATTTCATTTTATCTATTCATATCACTTTTGAAAGAGACTAGTGCCCAAACGTGAAAAGAATAACAGTTCTGAGCTGAAACTAACAAATCGATCTGGATTGTAATTCCTGTATACACAGGAAGACATTTACCGGTCACAGGTCACATGACCGATATCACATAATCGCCTACTATATAAATAGGTAATAAGGGTTTACAAATTCAGAAATATTGTCAGGCATTATTGTTAAGCGTTAGATAACTACCTTTATGTCTTGATATTTTTTAACTAAGCTGGAATTGGAAATTGTGTTCTAATGCTTATTGACTGAGCAAACAGACTGTAGTTCTAATTGCTTCCTTGAGTCAAGCTTGTTTAATATGGAAAGAACATGAAGTGATAAACGTGTTACGACGTTATAAGAAAAACGGCATTGTCTGAGTTATCGGAAGACAAAGACACAGGCAGCAAAATGAATCTATGTTGATGTGCATAGACATACGTAACATGAACGTTAGTGGTTTCTGTCCTCCACCTTATCAGACAGCGTCCTCAGCCAAGGCCTGGAATTCCCTACCGAGACTGGTTTCTGTGTAGCCACTTTCATACCCCAAACCTAAGTTATACGCTAGTCACCTAGCTCCCGCTTTCAATTTGACTCAACACTCGCAGACAAAGGACGACATGGTAGACGGTAAGTTGGCGTTTGAAAGTGACCAAGACAATGAAGCTTGTAAAAGGAAATCAGTCTGCTCAGGGAACGTCAGAGTCTGCCTATCCCAAAGACATGTCCGGGAACTTCGTGACTACTGAGGCGGCGATCTCGCCACAAGCCTCTAATGCATCGTAGAAGCAAATGATCGATAACGGACATTGTGAATATTTTCCTCGTGAATGGACGGAGTTTTTTATAGTAGGACAAGTCTTATAGTATACACTGTACACTCGGCTTTTTGCACAAACCGATAACCTGCCGACGTCACAGATAGAATATGTTAGCGAACGCCGTCCGATCCTTTGTTGTGATGTCTGTGATCTCATCAGACATTCCGCTAGCTCTGTTGCAGCCCCCAAGGTACATAAACTTCTCGACTACTGCCAACGGCTCACCACCAAGAGTGAGAGTAGACACGTAGCCCTACCAATCTTGAAACATCACTTTGCAGTCAGTAGATACAAAGGCCACGCAGAACTAACGAATTGAAACCTCCAGCCTGTCTAAGAATTTCTGGGTTTTCTTTGACCCTTCTCAGGTTAGAGCGATGTTTTCTGCGTACTCTGTATCTCGAAATCGAGTGCCTGGGAGCAGTCTTAAATCATCATATTTGCACTCCGTCAGGACACACAACAGGATCTCGTCTACTTCAAACCTGATTAGGAAACGTGAGGCTGTATAAAGTTATCGCATACCACTTGAGACTATAAAGATCCGCGATACGTTGCCATAAGCCCTAACCCTACTCGAGGTCTGACAGTGAGTTGCTTCCAGTAGGTTCACATATTTTTCAGTCACACTTATCCTTGATAGACAATCCCAGACTTGGGTCATTTAGTGATCTGATGCTCATCGTACTCGACTTTGTCCATTTTGTTGGCAGCTCTACGAAAATTTTCAGAGGCATAGGTGAAGGAATTGATCACATTCATCATTGATTGCACTGTTCGCGTCGAGTACCCAAAACAGTATCGGCAAGCTCTACGTAGGAACGGTAGCGACATAAAAAGCACAATATGGAAAAGCTACTGCCTGAACCAGCCTGATATTCATGATAGCAGAATTGTCGAGTTTGAGCGAAGTAGTGCGCAGTGAGAATTAACAGTGAAAAACCTCATAGATCAGGGATGAGAACTGTTCAATTCTTTCGTTAAGTAGGTGATTATCAAGCAGACTCAGAAGAAACGAGCCTGACTATTATGTAGTCTCTGTCCTTCCAGGCTGCAGGAAGAATTTTCGAGTCATCCAGAAGTGTACTTGAACAACTTTTCCGGTTTACAACTTGACCGTCTCACAGTGGAGGTGCCATCACTCGGTTCTAAGTTTTGCTGCTTATAACGTAAAAAAGAAAGTCTATAGCATGAATTGCTACTTGGGACTCTTTTTGGTCAATCGTATGATTTGACCTCACGTTTGTTAGATGACCCTCAGCTATTTAAAACCACGCTTGTTAACGGCTACCAGCTACATTGTAAACGTATGTCGACAAAGTAAGAGCTTATGACTAAGGAGCACATGCACTCATTGAAGAAGCTTCAGCAGAATCCAGATATCCTCCTCAGCAGATCAGATAAAGCAGCTGGAATTGTTATCCTGAATAGAGGCGACTACATCGAGAAAGTGAATGATATGTTTGCAGACTAGACCAAGCTTTGTAGAATTGCCGACGAAATTGACAAAACCGAGTATTCCGAACAACAGATTACCAAGTGTCTTAAGTCATTAAAGGAAGAAAAGCTGACAAACCCCGCCACTCAAAAGCAAATACGACCACATGGTTCTACTATACCCTTTATTTATGGGCTACCAAAAGTCCACAAACCTGGTGTACCGGTTCGTCTAATACTTGATACGATGAATTCATGTTACCACTCAACGGCGAAGTGGCTAGTAAAATTGCTTGAACCCGTCCAAAAAGCGATTGCCCGCTCAGTCTACGTGATACGTTTGAATGTGTCGAATGCATACGGAACGTTAACATGAATTCACAGAATGCATGCTCATTGGACGTAATGTTATTACTTACAAACGTGTCGCCGCTAGAAACTGTCAATTTTATCTGTGACTACTTGTCTGAGGCTGGACTTTATGCTGGATTGCAATATTGAAATTGAAAGAGCTTCCGCCCCGATGCACATCAGATTTACAACTGTTATTCAGCGGTGTGCTATGTCGACAGACAGATGATGTTTCAGTGGTATCCACTTTCGGACCTCTTCTGGCCAGTATATCAATGGAAAGCTTGAATACACCATGCTTCAATCTACCATCAGCCAGTTTATTCAGTACCAACGGCACGTGGACATTTATTTATCTTTACTACCTTGGATACTAATATTTGTACAGTAATTGATAGATTCAGTCGTGCCCGAAGGTCAGTTAAGTTTATGCCTGTGAAGGAGACTGAAAACCGAATATCTCTTTTAGTTGTATACTTACGTCGACGACTAGACGGCACTGTTCGAAGCATAATTCATTGCAGGAATATCCGGACAGATTAGTAAACAAACTTTTACAGTGTTGTACTCTTAAAACAAAACAGAAACGTAACGCGTTGCCTGACTGGCAGAGCATACAGAATTTGTTCGGCGGATACACTAGACAATGAAGCCGATTTCGTACAGAACACACTCCGTGACAAGGGCTACCCGGAACGATCTATCACTAAAAACATGATTAGCACTTCACCTGAACCTAAAGTGCGGAATTTAAAAAAATTCTGTTTATTCGAGTGCCACAGAGTCCTTTGCCAAATGGGATGTTGTGATGCATGCATCATTCGACCGACAGCCAATGGCCAAATCGGTGCATACATCTTTTGAATTAGACTCATCCATTCAAGGTATTCGCCTTACCCTTTCTACCCATTGTGGATGGTGGTTACGGTAGCGCTTCTTAGGCCTCTCTTGAAAGGTGTCCATGGTTTGAGGAGACCAGAGGTAATTATAAGCCGTAGGTACAGCAAGCCAGATGGACAGCAAATTATCCATGGGCTAACATGCCCCCCTTTTTGGCGTTTAAAACCCTTTTACGGCAGGGCAACATATGCCATATTACAGTACCGTCAAAGAGTTTAATATGTTATAGAAGACTCAGCTACCAACTGTGAATCCATCATGCTGTGGTCAAACTAACACTCATTGTCCACGACTGCTTATTTGTCAGGATAGCCGGGTTTCTTTCACAGTTAGTTCCCATGCGGAAGACCATTTACCAGTCCGCAGCCTGGAGACGTGCTTAACAGAACTGAATTAATGCACCGGTTTAACCGAATAACAAGCATCACCAGTGAGTCGGCAGTCAACTAAATTCAGAAGCCAACAAGGTATTGCAGACAGTAATGCACAGTTTAAAAAAATGCTGAATTATGGCCAGCCATAAAAACGTTAGCTTGAATAGTTTAAAAGTTGCAACTTAGAGCGTTCAGCGGGTTCAGCGGGTTGGTGACGGAAGTGGAAAGCAGGAATTTCCACTGATTTTTATCTCATAACTGTGAATCAAGGGATAGAAGATAAGCCTGAAGTAAAAAGCAGATGTAATATCCGAAAAACAAGAAGAAAAATCGGTTCAAACGAACCCTAAACGTGGACAAAGAATCTAAAGAGGCAATACCGTCATACAGAGCGTCCCAGACTTTGCAAGCGAGCAACAATAAGATACTACATCGACAATTTTATCGTTTATTCTGAAGCTCCTGTCTGAATTCGCGACTCTTAATTCACTATTCTTGGGGGTTCTAAGCATAAATTATAAATATGAGCATTACTACTTCTTGTAGGTTGGTTATTCAATGAGTACAAGGCTTTGTAATAGACCCTGCATACGAATGCACAGTTAGTGACGCGATAAGAGAGTGACTAAATTTTCACTCGTTTTACACTGAGAAATTCCTAGAAAACTGTCACGAACTGGCATGCCAGCTGAGATGTTACTCAGTCGAGGAAGTATACATAAATGATTAGGATTGTACGTTGTAGTGTGTTCACAATCACGAACACGAACCAAGATTTGGCAATTGGAGATTTTCTGGAACAAAACAGGATACAGGTAAATAATTCTGGTTGTACTTTATCAAATAAATTGATAACCACATTCTGAGTAATTTCAAAATAAGTTTGTGAGCTGTCAGTTACTATAGTAAAAACTTGATGAGTACATATTCGAGATTATTCTATGTGTCTTTTTAAAGTTTCCTGTTAGTTCCCCATAAGACAACCTTCTAAGAGATAGTTTATACTGTGTATAAAAGTTATATCTGACAAATAAAACATTCGAACAGACTGATTACTTGAAACACGTTTCCGGGAGGAATATTGTACCATGTTTTCTGGAACGTTGCAATTTTGCTGCATTAACGTATATCTTGGTTTTTGAGAGTGTAATTATTCATACTCTCTATCTTAACTCTTAGACTGTTGTTAGGCACATTTATTTTACAGTATTATACCTTTTTTAAAACGATATATTTTGAAATGATCTGCCTCTCACCAGCGACACTAATGTATAACATGAAATGTCGTCAGGTATTCCCGTCGTATAACATTTGACTAACGTCTAGCGAATTGTCGACTGTAGTGCGTTCTAACTGTTAGTTAAAATGCAATTGACATTGCTATTCATCACACGACAACCAATCAAGTTTGTTCTGCCAAATGCACATCATGCCGCGCAATCCCGAAAGCAGCCAATCTAATGTATGATAGCCAGTTCGTTTGCTGATAAACTAAGTACATTTTTATCTGTTTTATTCTATAAAAACTAGTGCCTATACCTGCAACACAACTTTCTTTGGCTATACCCTCCTGTTCAAGATGGTCACTGTTACCTATATATATATTCATTGCAAAGGAACATATCGGTACGGAGTTTGACAGCTTTCTGCCAGACATTCCCCGTCTGCCTCAAACTGACTAGATTTGCACGAACTGTTTACAAATGTACATGCAAAAATTGCGGAGGTTGTGCTTATGTTTATTAATGGTGCACGACCCAGTCACGTGAGTGATCTTATCCTGTTGGCACCTATCTCGAGTTCACGATCAAATTTCATGAGAAAACTCTGGACCACAAGTAACAACAGTGAGTTGACCGATTTGTTTCATTTATGTGGCATGATTTAAACAGGCGATTTGGATATTCATTTTTGAAACTCAATAGGTGACCAGCTCGATTGTACTAGAGAGCCAGAAGTTTCAATCCCTTTTTCTCACTTTAAAGTGACATAAAGTTTGTTCGTTCGACTTTAGAAAAATCAACTGGGGTAACATTTCCTAAATATGAGGTAAATTTAACTAGCAAAATGCATCTGTTAGGAATATAAGTAAAGCAGTGATTTCATTGAACGTCCCTGACTAGACTGTGTAAGCGAAATGTTCGTTATGGATAACTAGACTAATTTTAAATTTTATCTGCTTACCACAACCTGATCTCCAATATTTCCTCTACATATCTAAGTGGTTCTCAAAACACTTTCGGGAACATGTTTGTGGACATAATTGTGGTTTTCAGGTCATCAATTCATTCAATGCATCTACGTTTACCGAGTGGTCTGGATTATAGCCTGTTATTAGCCGAACATCGCAAAGTATTGGTCTGAAATGGATATTTCAACCACAACTCATCGTGTCTGTTATGACCGAAAGTAAAATTGGAACCATGTTGTTTTTGAGATAATTGTACTGGCCACCGTTCCAATTTGCACACATTATGCATGGTTCAAGTTCGGTCACGCTATCCTATGTGCACTTCTGTCATCTCGAGTACCACATGATTGAGCATCATGTTCAAATATCGGTCGACTGAACAGCCGATGCAGATTTTAAGCAGTAGTTCATTTTCACACCTTAGAAACACAACCTGTGTGTACTGTAATTGTACGTTTTGAAAAAAATCTTTTTTTCTCACTACAAGTCTTCAAGAGCTATTGAGTGATTCCAAGTTTCTGTGCACTTTGGTCTACAAGTAGACCAGACTGAGACATTCTACCTCAGACTGAGAATGACTTGCTGTTGTGTTGCCAATGACCCCACTGACTTGATTTACGATTGACAAGACTATGTGTAAATGAGAAACATAAGTTTGCTGTTGTTTTCATTCTGACCAGCGGTAAAAGTCTGCATGGATGACATAATCTTTGCAGTCCTTGGTGTACATTACTTTGGAGTAAGTGACGACGTGTTTACTTCTGTTGTAGTACACACGCTAAGCGTAATATAGTCAGGTTGATTTTTGGTCAACTGGCAAGCATTCTTTGTTGCCATAATTACGAGCTTTATATCTGTCGATGAAGCAATGTTCACTCATTTGAATTATTGTGTCTGCTGAATGCGTACGACAAAGTGAAGCGTTGTAATCTACATAAAAGATGGTCAGCAGTGATAAATATTACACAGTGCAACCTAAGGCAGGCTGTGTCCATCCTCATTAACAGGGTAAACATTATATGAAAATTCTTACAGCGTAAGTGATACTCGTAGAATTGGTGGCCGAGTGGACAAGAACACTGTCTCGTAAGACGAAGGGTACTCACTTCGAAACCTCATTCAAACCACTTCCATCTGATGAGTCTACTCAATAATAGAACCGGTCGTTGAGTGTCTGTTCCAAGATGAGCACCGAGAAGCATTATAAACAATCACACGGTGCTCCCTCTAGACAAATTATATGTAACCCTCCATAACTTTGTTCTTAAACGCCCTACAACTTGACGGATTAACAGTCAACGGCAGATGCTTACCCCCTAGACTAGTGACTTCTTTTGTCCGCGGTTCAATCATTTTGACTAATTTATACATATATTCTTTTTGTCGATCTGTCCGTTCTTGGATTATTGAAATATCAACGGCAGCGTGAGCCACCGCACTCACGGGTGAAGCTCAACAACAAACAGGACAGTGCACCTCATTCTGCAGTAACGTACTCGGAAACAGCGGACAGTTATTGATTAAGCGCTCACAGCAGTTACGCTTTAACACATCCGATCTCCCGGTAATGAAACAGTTTGACTAAGTTAGCAATCTTCTAATGGCAAAGCAACAATTCATAATTCTTGTTAGTTCAGTGCTCCTGACAGACTGGAAAGCTGTAGATTTTAGTCAACGAGAGTCCGCAGCTTTCAGGAGTTTACAATTGTCACGAGTAAATTGACACAGCTGTGTACGTGTATTTAAGAGGGCAATAAAACAAAGGTGATGACATTTCTGGCTGGAATTAGTTACGTGATCTCTGGCTCATCTCTGGTTGTTCTTGAACGACTGTATTATATATGAAGCCTGTGATGCTTCAGTGTTATCGACGGCGGCACCCGCAGTGGTATTTTATTGACTCGGCAGAAGATGATCACGATACACACGTTTCAGATAAACATTCTGAGAGTGAACTAGTAGCTGACGCTCCGAACCGTAATCGCTCATTTTTGTAATGTTGGTAGCTGCTGCGAAAAGTTTGTAAGTAAGTATTTAAAGTCTATCACGACCAGGAAGGCTGCCGTTAGTGACACTGTGAAATTTTGTAGATTAGTCACTCAAACACTTCTTGAAACTTACCGCACTGTACCAGAATGAGATCGGAGACTTCGACCCTTCTAGGAAGTTCTAATTGGGGGTTATCGATTGGAGACAACAGGACAGTTACTGTGTCTCCTCTTGACGCAACCGGGTAACCTGAGCATTACTCACAAGCGAAAGTGGTTGAGCGTTAGCATATGATAACTCAGTCGTGTCTAGTGTGAGGTCAATGGCACATTGGTCAACGCGGTTGCCTCGTGAAAGCGTGGCCCGTATTCTAGTCTTGCCCATGGCAAGAATATACATTACTAACGGGCTCTAATGGGAGCGAAACTCAAATCTAGTGCTTCTTTTCGAACGAAGCCGACTGGATAGTCTATGAGAATGCGACAGCTGCAATCAATTGTTCAACTTGAAATTAACCAAATCCACGGCTACTCATAAGTAACCTAGAAGATATTAGTCACCGGCTAGACACAGCTCCTGAATTTTCAAACGTCAACGAACTTAAAGTCATCCTCTGGAGAATGTTTGCCTGTCATCGACCAACGTTCACAAAGCAGTGCATTGTTGGTTAACCAAGAAGATCATTTCAATCTAAATATGTCACCTGGCATTTGAATGCAAAAATGAAAAGTTCTTCAGACGTGCGAATATTATTATGTACATATAATATAAGCATCACAGACTATCAAGCAAAGCAAAGCTTTCAACAAAGAGATGGTTTGCTAATGTTTGCAACATGTTGGAAGTCTATTCAGCACAATATGCAATTGATGTGTTAATTATAGCAGTATTTTCTAGGCTTAACGGTGGTTCCTATAGGGCTGAAGTCTTCTCACCTGTTAGTCTACTGTACACCTAAGTGTATCCAAAAAGCGTTTTGTGTTGAGTGAAATTTATTGGAAGTAGCAATGTGCTTGAATTCTGATATCGCGCAATTCCTTAATGTCATATTGAACTTGATTTCTAGAAGTGTGGTTTACTTATCACACAACAGACCACTAAGCAAACGCGATTAAACACAGGTCACAGTTCATGTGTTGAAAGAGGTCATCAAATTGTACGCGAAAAGTGATAGCTGTCAGTCATCAAATATATAGTATCAAGGCTTATTTTATACAACACGCGAATATGGAAGCGTATCGATTAAGTTATAATCAAGCTGACTAACTATCACACGTTAATTTACTCATTCTTTGAATGTATCAATAGACTACAAACCAACCATTGAATCGTCCAGTTTTTGTTAGTTTCAGAATAAGTCAGATGTGGAAACCCTTTACACAATGTGAATAATAGTTTTGTTCATTCGCTTGTCGTGTTTTTTTCATTTTCTCTTAATTGAGAAACATGAAATGTAACCAACACCAAGTTCGGACAAATTGACGCCTCAAACAGTAGCTTGCAAACAAAATTTCCCAACCTACAATGCAACGGTCGTGGTTAATCCTCAATGGCTAGTCAGTCGTACAATCAAACGTTGTGTAACACGCTGGTATTTTTCATTAGGCAAAGAGTGATAGGTGCGTAAAGTTGGAACAACTCTCACACTAATTAACCCAAAGTATCTTACTGTCGGTTATAGTTCTCATGTAAATGGCAAAGGAATTCCAGGCCAATAGTGAGATAGGTTAAGAAAATCTTGCACGAACATCTGTGAACAGCCTAAAACAATCAGTTAATGCGGAGTGCTTTACTTGTAAGTTGCATGAGTCGCTTCGACAAAAAAGAATTAGTGAGTTGTTCCTGTGTATACAGTGATGGTAAAAGACGACATCCGTAGTATTTGTGACAGACTCTGACAAATGAATCTGACAGCTATATTGCATTCATAGATTTTTTTGTTTCTCGTAAGCAAGTAGTATGCGAAACAAGTAACACGACATGCTCATTAAGGTTTTCATTGAAAAATACAAGATTGAGCTGAGTACAAATTAAACAGAATTTGGTTACGCTGTTCGTTGTTGAAGGCATTACCTTTTGTTTCAAGTAGTGTTTGCCTAATAGAGATAGATTCTAATGTAGAAAAACAAGAATGTATATCGAAGTAAAACAATTTCACAAGCAAGCTGCCCATCTCAATCTCATTTGAACCACACTATTCTGAAAGACATTTATAATACAAGCTGGTCATAAGATGAAATTGGTGCAATATGTCTCACATGATCAGACGTTCTGTGAACCTGTTGACGATATTTTTATTGTCATGAAACAACATAAATAACAGGGCGTATACAGTCAATAACGGATCTTACAAATGGGTAACGACATATAGAAAATGCCTTCAGAAATACTATATAAAATGTCTGGTGATCTCTACAAACGGTATGCAGCAGTAGCGGATCGTGATTTAAAGTGATACACAAATACATACATGCTAAATGTATGGAAATGTGTCAACATTGAGTGTTACTTTGCATGCTGCTTCGTGAAATGCGAATGATGTTTGTTACTATCGAGTGAAAACAAAGCATCCGCAGATTCTGAGGCGATCACAGCTAAGTTACCAACATTTGATCACTCAGGCGAGATAGATATATCGTGCTGCTTCAGGATGGTTAAAAACACTTACCTCTAAACAATGTCATTTGCATATCTGTAAGACACGGTACTCTCTCGTGACGACATTTTTCCAATGTAAGCTAAGACTAGAAAATTTTACCTAGTAACCTGATCGGTGTATCAGATTGAGGTATCACGTGAGAAGACGCCTGTGTACTGTGTTCTATTTGTGAAGTATCCACTGTGTAAACTAACTGGGCTCCGTTGACCACCGTAAGCTTGTAACCGTTTAAATACTGTTGCTTCGGTTACACAATCGAACGCAATTTCATTACCAACAAACATGTTTGTGATGGTAAATTTTTTATCTGTTCCTACCGGAATGACGTAGGCGTAACCAATAACAATCTCAAGTATCACTCTTGAACGTCGATAAGTATGCGGTTGAAGATAACTAATAGACGAGTGGATATTCTGACAAGTTAAATTTTACCAAACAACTCTAGTTTTACAAAAGTACATTTGTCTCGAAGCGACTTTGGAAATAATATTAGAAAATGGAGTCATTCAAAATACCAGGGTTTATAGCAGCCGTCCTAAACTATATTGCCACGTTTTACGACCCTGTTAACGAAGACTTTGAGGGATGAAATGATATACAGTCTCATAGAGACAGCCCACCATTTCACATTGGAACGACGATTTGTTCTTATCCTTAACGCCTAGTGTTGAATGGCAAAATATGTTTCGCTCCATGCTTGAGGGTTTTCATCTCTAATAGCTGGACATGTTAGTTCAGTGTAGTCTGACCTGGTTTGTAAACATGGCCATCTTCGAGGTTGACCTGACTTTTCACACCTCACCGAGTAATATTCGTCATTGTCGACAGCTCAAGGTCATGCCTACTGCGAAATGTGAACGAACGTTGATGTATTGCGACGACAGTGTTGTGTCGTACAGAAACTGTAGGGTCAACGTTTTCTTTCTGACATTTAATTCCCAGTCGTAGACTAACCATTAAAGAGTGAACTTTGCATAGTTCACAGAGTATCATTATTTTGTTGTTAACAAACGTTTGTTTCCAGTTGAGAACAGACCACAGAAGGTGTCTGTCAGACCTTTCACATTGATAGTTGATAAGCTGAAAAACACCTACACATAATTTATGTCCAAGTAGCCTTCATATCATTCGTTTGCAAACAGACGGTTGAATGGCAAAGCATCCTAGGATCACAATATACTTGATACCACGAAATCATCAACTTCACAAACCTTGACGTGGTAACCACGGAATGCACACAACTTTACCTGCAACTTTTGTAGCAAAAATTCGTTTTATGTCCAAAAGAGAACATAAATGTTATCTGTAGAACGTGTTACAAATTTTCTCATCAAATCATGCCTCGCGGTTACTGATTTTAGCTCTTTGCAATTGTTCGTTGCTGTCATGTCGAATGGTTGCTTGCCCATGCTTTGGACCCGTCGTTGTAGGTTTTCCACGTTCCAATCTGTCAACCTACAATGCTCCGTATACATGCCCTCAGTAAGCTACCGTCAACGATGCGACAAAGCAGCAATCAATTTGCCAAAATGAGCAAGCTTTAATTTCTATTCACATCGTGAACGAACGATCCAGCAGGTCAAGAAAAGCTATTTTACTGTCAGACATGTTCACCTCGTTTTTTGTGCAAAACATCCTAAGCTTATTTTCTGTGTCAACCTTTGTAAATGAAAATTACCAACTTAAACATGCCTGTCGGTTTTAACGGAAATTTTGGTAGCAGTGCAACATAACATTATCTGAACGTCAGGAAGTAATCCATGGTGGTAGATTTAAAAGTAGTAGGAAATGCCTAGGAAAAATAACCCAAAGCTGATTGTTTAAAATTCAACTTTACTTGTGGTTGTTTTGATCTCATGGGCTAAATAATAGACATCACAAAATTTTCCGACAAAATGTATTTAATCATAGGTACTTTTGTTTGGAAGTTTACAAAGGTTGAAGTTTTCCCGTTGCAACACGCGTTCCTTTTGACGCTTATCGGAAACAACAAGTTTCGTTTTGAACAACATGTCAGTTTGTTGTAAAACCGATAACCACAAATTTTATCTTGTTTCGGTCGTCCGACTTATCCATTGTTTTGTGTCTGTAATGATGACGACCGATAAACATGCTTTAAATCAAGGGGGCTCATTTTGCTGGTTTAATCATTTGATTAGTCAATATTTGCTTGAAGGTGATCAGTTAGATTAGCCGACTCAGCCGTGTTTTCTAGATAGTGAATTGTGTTACCTAAAATATTGTTTCTACTACGCACTGAAAGCAAATGTAAAATCAGTCACGGGGACATGGTTTACTCTGAGATAAATGTAAACTTTGATTGATCCTCAATTTCAAATGATCTGGATAGATTGTATAACTCACAATTTCAGGATGTCTCCTATTGCATAAAATCTGATTCGTTTTTACAGTCGATCTTTCAGCATTAAATTCCCGATAAGGAGCATCTCAGTAGTGAAAAACATTTAGGATCAACTACAGCCAATTTTCTCGTTTAAGTGAAATGTTTGACAACCATAGCCCTGGAGTGTCGCTGCTGTTAACAGGGTTGTCACATTTTATTCACTAACGGACCAAAGTAGACTATAGCTAGTTCTAGTTCTAACATTGCTCAACAATCCTCATCCGAAAAGTTTAGTGCATCCATTGTGTTCACAATGAAAGCGGTGGAGGTTCATCCAGTAAAATTTAAACAAGTGAATGTGCTTCGTGAATTTAAGAATTTTTCTGTCAAGCGTTTTTGCTCAAAGTAACTCTTTGTTGTATTACGCTATATGTCTAGGCACGTCAACGCTACTTTTTCACGATAGTACACATATTTGGAGAATAAACCTGTTGAACTGTGGAGAAGTAGGTGAACGAGTTACCGGAAGACGATATGCCAAACAAGTTCATTTTTGACGTTTAATCATCACGATGAAGTAAGAAACGAAAACAACACCCACTATCTCATCAACAGTAATTAGCGCTATATCAACATCAAGAACCGGCTTCAACTATTAAAGTAAAGTTGAGTAGCCACCACACCATTTATTCTTCCCACTGGAAGACAAGCCGCATTACCAGAAGGCCTACTTTGGTGACGAACACAACATAACGTTCCAAGAGAACTAACGGTTATTTTTAGACCCGTTTCCAATTCATCGTTTAGTCACATCGCACATAACATCAGTAAGCTGCGGTTTGTAGAAAGACGCTCCCTTCTTTAGTTGGCTTTCGATGTTTACGTGTATAATGTAGCGTACATAATTTTAGTTGATCGACCAAGGTTTGACACGTTAGTTTGCCTGAAATTTTTCAGATTTAATGAAGCATTAGCATAATTTCCAAGCCAAAGTGAAAATGAGATTACAGGATGATTTGCTTCCAAAGATATATATTTGTTTTATTAGCTAACTACACAAGAATGTAAGTAATCTAGTGGCGAATAAATGATCCATGACGACTGTCAATCTTTGTTTAGTAAAGTAGATCTAATGTATTATTAAAAGGAACCTATATGAACACGTCCCAGTTAATAGTATGTTGACAGCTAGTTACTTATAATACCATTTTCCCTGTCGCTTTTCCTACTGTATCCGAGGTTAGAATTTTTAGTTTGACTTGCTAAAGAATGGACTAAGTTTGATCCGCTTCTTTATATTTTAGTATATAAGTGATTTAACTTTGAAAAATCACCGCCCGTTTTACAACAAAAAGAAATTTTTTACTGTTACATGGTCAAATTATTTTATACAAATTAAGTTGGAGCAAACAGTTTTTGAAAATCGGCCTCTTGGACTGCACTATTTGTGCCGGTGTAATGATAATGTTCAATTATTTGTTCAATCTCAAAATGACTTTCTTCACCCTAATAAAATGTCCCCCTAAACACTTAAAAACAAACTGTTTGAAACGAGTTAGATAGGATGAGTTACAATACTCGTTATTTCCTTGTTGTCACACTGGTTGGGGAATAGCATACGGTGGATGATTTGTCAAAGCAAAGGAAATGTGAAAGAATGAGGAGCGGAAAATTACCACACAAGCGTGTTAATAACCAGCAAGGCAACACATTTATAAACTTCCCACGTCAAATGTGTGCCACAAACGTGTCGTGGAAGTAGACACAATCTTAAATCATGTTTCCAACGGATATATTGGAGTTAACTCTGGACACCAAGACCAGTAACACACCTCAGCTTAAGGAATTAGCCCGCTTGAAGCTGCAGTTTCAAAACATTTCACAGTGAATAGCTGCTACGAGCCTAGCATCGTCTGGAATGGTTTGCTTCCGAGAAAGTAGGACTTTTGTCAGACGTGTGCAATGTATTAAAATCTGACTTGGGATACCCAGATCCCTAAGCAATGGACCATTGTCAGCCCCTTGGCTGCCTCTTTGTGACGTGTCCTTGAACAGGTTTGGTGAGTTCCAGGACGTTTCGGACAGCTAATATGTCTAGAATGATGTTTGCAGAGGGGAACGCTGCAGTAAAACAAAAATTTCACTCGAAGTGAACAATCATAACCTGTTCTGTTTAGCCATTGTTAGTCAACTTTTGCATAAATACAACTGTCGATCAGCAGCCTTTTTAATGTACAGTTGCATATGGTGAAAGTCAGGTCGGTACTACCAACTTAATGTTGGATGTAATTTTAATCAGTTATATAGTACTCAAATCCGTGTTTTACTGGTTTCCACATAACTTGGCTTTAGATAGTATGATTGATGCCTACGCCACTATTGTAGTGTGTGTGATTTACAGTGTAAGTTAAAAATCCTTGATGAATCAAAACCAATCAGAGGAAATTATTCCGAGGCCAGAATTAAATCTTGTACAGCTCCACTGTTGGTTGAATACAGACCACATAGCTGTTCCTTCTTCTTAGCTTAGCCAGATTACGCCGTATTCGGAGAATCTAGTTAAGAATGCAACAGCCATCTAGGGATCGTACTTTAGATGCTGTCTTTCAATAGACTTTACCATTTCCCAAACATTTTGCAGACAACTAGTGTTGACCGCATCAACAACTAATTTTTTACTTCAGAAAAAGGCGTAATCGAGCGAGTTGACACGCATGAATTTCCCTCATGAAAGTCATCCTGAAGTCTGTTGAGTAGCTCTGTCCAATACAATTCATAAGTTAAATTTTACATTACTTTTCAGACCATCTAAGTTAGAGCCATTAGCTAGACGTTCACACGACTATCCTTTCACGTGTCTTTGAAGAAAGGTGTTACCGTCTATACTTTCCAAGACTTTAATGTAAGGTCAGCCAATAGTGTATGAATAATATTCACTTTGTTGATTTGCAACTTCAGCAACACAGTTTCCTTACACAATGGGCGGCAGAAAATTCCGATTATATCCCTTTGTTTTGTAGTAGATTCTTTAGTTTGATTACAGATACACTCATTTTTATCCCCTCTTTTAACCGGAGATAATCCTGAATGTGTTATTGATGCATGGTGTATATTTGGCTGTGGTTCACCTAATGGAGTGACAAACCCCGTCTGTATGGTCAAATCATATGAGATTTAAAACTAGTTTATTGCAAAGCTTAATCGTTGCTATTGAGTACCCTTAAGTTTGCTCATGCTTCATGAACAAGCTGACGTTAATGTGAGATCCAATCCCGTTCATACTTTTTAAGTTTTAATCGACACATCTAAGAGTTCAGCTACGTTTGCCTATGAGTCACACAAATCAGCCGGCCCGGCTAGGTCAATAAAAGACTATTGGGAACGGAGTTTGTGCTCATTATTGCCCCAAAGCATTCAGTTTACAACTATTAATTACTGATGAGAAGTCGGGGATTTGGTTAATTTCAAGTTGGACATCACCCACAAATGAGCGCAGCTGTCGCATTTCCATAGACGCTCCAGTCGGCCGCTTCCGAAAGAAACCACTAGACTCGAGTTCCGCCCTCATTAGAGCCCGGCAGTTGTGCATATCCTCGTCACTGCCGAGACTAGAACTCCAGCCACGCTGTTCACGAGGCAACCCTGTTTACCACGACGCCATTGACCTCACATTAAGCACGACCGGATTATCATATGTGAACACTCAACCACTTTTGCTTGTGAGTAATGAACAGGTTGCCCGATCGTCTCGGTAGGAGACACAGTTACTGTCTGTTTTAAGTTAACCGATATAATGTGTGAGCAACCCTATCCTGTTCTTAGTGACACTAGTTTCATACTGTCTGAGAAGTTATTGCCGCCTTTTGGAGACTGAATTCTGCTAGATGGGTATTCTTATTCTGGGCAATTTTAAAAACTCACTTTCAATGGCAACTTGTAAATGACAATACGGGCTAAGTTCGACGCTGAAATTTGGTCGTACACCTCAAGTACTCTGTGCATAATTGCTTCAGCTATCGCCTTACATGTGAATGAATTTTTAACCCAGTTCCATATTACTAAGTAAACTATGTGGGAAAATGCAATATCGGTTACGGCAGCCACTTCGATGAAGATATTTGTCATACAAAATGGTTTCTTTTCGTTTACTTGCCAACTAATCATCTTCTGCGCATACAGAGTGTTCTCGAGTCCAAGCCCCTGTTGCCGTAGTTGGTTAAAACGGACAACCTGAGGTGAATTGTGTTCATTCACACTAAAAGGACGAAATGGAAAAAATAACTCTAAGTGCAAAGTCATCCATCGCAAGTGTTGCTCATCGAACTGGTGACCGAGTGGATATGAGTGTTGACTCATAACATGAAGGATAGCCGGTTCGATTCCCATCCAGATTGTCTCTACCTGTTTAGTATAGACGAGGATGAAGCATCAGAGATAATTACCGAGTCCTCTCCACCCGACTGAATGTGTTCCTAAAAATGTTTACACAGTTTAGCATCCAACGTTACTTTGAAAATTTCCGAATTGGTAATTTCAAACATCCAATGGTTATAACCCTTCAAATTTATGCGAAAGTTGCGCAAACGTTGAAGACAGTAGGTTTTACAAGGCTCACTCGCTAATTTTATACTCAGAAAGACATCAGATGACTGTTGTCCAAGCGAGTGATGTGGTAGTTCATGCAAATTAACAACAGACTGACTGTGAAACAACTTAAAGTGTCCGTATCGTATGGAAAACCCGTGTAAAAATTCGAGAGAAAATTAACGTCATTATCTGGATCATTTTATTTTACACAGACGGATCATCAGTGAGTTCTGTTTAACCTTCATACAGGTGTGAACCACAACAGTTCAAACCTACTTCATTTCGTTAAGAAAGTATTCGAATATTTTACTTACTGGTTGAATCTAATTTAGGTGATGTAAGAAGTGAACGCTTTAGATTTTTGATGTTGATTATTTTGACGATCTTTTAATCTTCATTTTGTTGGCCAGTCGCATTTATCTGAATCCCGAACTTCAGATCAGGTGTGCATTTAGTTGACTAGCAAACTCTTCTAAAGTCAAAACGTAGGGCAGTACGATAGCGGGACTATACATGCCTGGCCTTCTGTATTTTCTAGTAAAAATACGTTTTACCGCCTTTGATTGCACCCCCAAAGACTGTGTCTGCCGGTTTAAACGAAACGGCCAGACTAAGTGAATGGTTTGATTCGACTAAACGAGCAACAACTGAAGCTGAACAAAACATTATTTATCCTCGAGCTGGTCAGGTTAAACAATGGTCCGGATACTATCAGGTGATTGTCATCTTGTGAGGCCATTGCAATTCGCTTACAGCCCCTCTATCCCCCCGATTATGCGTTCAAAAAACCTTGTCAAAGCAATGAATCTCCCATGACTATGTATTCATATTCCCGAACAGGTTCAAAAGCTTTTACAACCCGTGTGGTTAATGTTATATAACTAACCCTTATGCATCGGACCTCGTTGACATCAGGGCTTACTAGCTCTCACTCTATTGATATACACCTGCCGTCCACATGGTTTGTTTGAAAGTGTTTGTTATATAAACAGTCGAAAGAGATTAATATTGAATAACCGCAAACCTGCTGCTTGTTTGTTAGTGAATGGCTGACGTCGTGCAAAAAACTGATCGTTACACCCGACGTTCGTATTTTAAATTTTGCACTATCCGCCTGTTGAAAAACTGTCACTCATTTTTGCTTTCTAGTGCTCTTCCCATACTTCGAAAGTTCTTCTCGAAATGACCGAGTTCAGTTTTTTAAACAGATTCATTAAAGGCAAAGTATACAAGTCAACGAATGGTATCAATAGTTTTGACCAATTTATCGATTAGGGTGATCGTAGATAAGTGTTATCAACGGTGAGTCATTTGGGTATGATTTGAGTGGTCCGTTACATCAAGTTGGTTCCTTGACTAAGCTGTGCAAATTGGTCATAGAGCAAAGTCAACTGAGTCCGTGGCAAGAGCACTACCTGAATAAACCATGGCATGTTGTGTAAAATTTGGTCAATTAGCCTGATTTAGCTAAACGAGACAGTGTGAAGTATTCTTATTCATAGCTATTCATTTCTATACTTCCCTGAGAGTTATTGAAGTTTGCACAATAAAATTCATATTTATGGAATCAATGACAATGATCACTATGCTCTCCGAAAATAGTTAATACGACCGAGCATTTACAACAACCAAACCGGAGTTTAATGTTTTCCTTCATAATTGTTTAGTCAAAAAACTGCATACCGTTAATAGTTTTTGGAAAAATCACACTTTGTATGCATACAATAACTGAAGGTGTGATACACTGAATTGAGCTTTAGAACTGGTCATAACCGGAAAAATAAACCAGACTTCTAATTCACATAACCAAAAGTTTTCACACCAGTCCGTTCCCTCAACGCGAGAGTAGACTGTCTTTCCATTAGAGTATACTGTGCACACAGTCTAACCGTTTCTTAATCCACTGTTACTGTTGTTGTGTATATCATCCTAGACAGTCCGAATGAAATAAATGAACCATGCATGACGGCAACTGCCCCAGAGGCATGCTTGTTCACTTGAAACATATCCACCTGAGTCACTTTACAGCCAATGGGTCTTTTTGTCGAGATGATATCCAACGTTTAATGTATAACGGTTGTCTTCCTCTGAGTATTCTTTCCATCATGAACACAAGTGATTCGGATACGGCTGTTACCTTAAGATGAGAGCACATCACTGAGTTAGATCATTCAGACAGGAGGCTAACGTGTTTAACCAAGCTAAAGTTGACATACTATGACTAGCTTGTATTCGACTGACCGCTTCTGACTGATCGTCTTACGCAACGTAACCACTCACTCGAGAATAATAATTGACAGATTCAGCACTGGAGTTGATAACTAATTTTGATTGAGTGATTCTTGAATTATTTGGTATTCCGATGGAAAAACAAACGTATGTAAGAGCATACGGACAACTCAAACACGAACAACTTCAGCAACGTATAGGTAGTTGTTTATATTTACGAACTTTTCCGTTTTAATAGGTCATGAATATTCAACCTATGGAGATTGTGACAAGGGGTGTACAAAAACACTTTAAGCCCAAAACCACTCTAAGATGACAATGCCATATATAAGGAGAAAGTGTTAATGAGAACACATCATTAGCAACACATTTGAGCTCATTCTATGAATATCAAACATTAAGGAAGAACTTGATTTAAATTACAAGTAGACTACTCATGAAATAATGGCTATTTGTTACGCTGTTTGCTATATTTGTTTACTTTTGCGTCCCAAGAACTCGAGATTATTTTGTCACGTCTGATGTCTATCAACGTATAGAAATCTTATTTGGGGGTCCCTCTAGCTAGGCATGCGTTTATAGTCACCTGTAGACACAGCTCATCAGACGGTAGCAGATGGAATTGTCATCATGTATGTGCGCCCCAGTTTTCAAGACAAAACATAGATGTAGTGACGTGTTATTGTCTTGGATACTTCATGCATACAAATGTTAGTTCGTGTTTTCTTTTACAAATGCTAGCCGATGACCATGTCCTACAACCCAACCTGACACAACTGTCAAACAGACCTAACAAAGCAGCTGTCACTTTTTTGAGCTGTGAAAGTTTTTTGTGTGAGAAATGAAAAATGCTTACATGGCCTCGATTTATCTGCTAAAAATGCAAACAGTTGTGAGTAAAAGCACGTACATGTGTGTCAAAATCATTTCTGGACAAATTTGGTATTTTCGATTTTGACTATATGAATATGTGTGACTCAGGTGTGAAACACAGAGCAAGGTCAGTGAGGCAGTACTTCAAGTAGACACAGAATTACATAGTTAGATCCTGACAAGGATACCCCTTGAATATAACCTATGACAAGATCGTTGTTGTACTTTAATGTGATCAACAAATGTAAACCAATTGAATGCGATCACTCACAAACAAATGTGGCTGAGCGTATTTTGCAAATAAGAATGCAAACGTGCCTAATGTGCTGTAAACAGCATAGTGATCAGCCTGAAATACTGGACTCACTTCAACTATTAAAAAACATGTTTGTTTATTATTCGGGACGATTTGTTTCTTCGTATGTAATATCCTATCCGAAGTGACTGAACCAAATACATCACTTAAGAAGTACTGTTATAAATTATATCATAAGTAATGTACATTCGATGCTCGGAATTGACCGGATGCACCCAACCGGTTTTGTCACTCACCATCGATAAACGACTTGCATGTATACTTCCATGAAGACTACATTTGCTGAAGTTTGAAAACAACAGCGAAGTTTGGTATTATTTTTGCCTTTATTCAGACTAAATCTAGTCCGATTTTGTGTGTAGGTCTCAAGAGTACTCAGAAGAACAGTGCATAAACTGAATCAGCTTCATTGTCAAAGTTCTACACATTCCTTGCAAGTGCTCCTGACATTTGTAGTGTACTGCAGAATTTATTGTCCAGAATAAATTTCAAAACTACTGCATAAACCAGTTACTACTTCCAGACAAGAAGGAGTTTTCTTTACCCAAATTTACTTATGACCAGTAAATTTTCTTGGAGGGGATTTAACTTCACATTGAAAAAATATGTTGCTGAATATCAAAGTTTATTTTTATAACTCGGCAGTCTATTCTGTAAACTCGTTGTTTACGTAACGTGCAGCTTGCTTACCACTTTCGTAAGCAAGTGTGTTTTTATCATTCTTGCGAGCATAGGATATTGTTATTCCTTGGTGATGTCCTTCTTGTAGAGCTTATCAACGAGGAACACTAGCATTCAACTAGAAAGTTGAACACAAAACTTAGACCTTCACTTTTGCCTCAGCGAACCAACTCAAAAGCTGAAGAGATCTGCGCTTTTAAGCTTTTGCATACAAACCCATGTGAGCAGTGTAGGTGAAAATATCTTTGAGAAAATGCAACATTCCCGCTTTGTCAACTTCAACCTATATTTCTGATATTAAAAGGAGATTTGATTACATCCAACAAGCCCACTAAAACGACTGTGTTGTCTTATTTAATAACCGGTGGTTGGTAAGTTGAGTCTTTTCTCCAGAACTGGCCAAAAATTTATAACTCCGATCAGTATTTAGCTTATGGTCACCGTGTTTTAATTCGTGATGCTCGCCTTTGACTTACGACAGCCACTTTTCTCTCTGTGTCGTTGTTTTTCCGTTCCTTTTTCTGACGTTTTCCGGAAGGATAAACCTTTAAATGGACAATCGCATTACAGCTCGCACTGATTAACTGGAGCAAATAAGCGGTGTAGTACGCACTAGTTCCTCTATGTAGAACAAAAACACAAGTAACATATTTCACTGAATTATTTCAGATGTATTCATTGGAGATTTACCTTCAAAAGTTCAACCCATTCCGACATATTTTTGGCTGTCTCTATCGTTTTTTTTCCACCCTCTTCAGTTTCGGTTGGCACCACTCTAATAAGAAAAGATTACGACAACGACTACTGGACTGTCTTCTATCCCGGTTCATAAAACCTACATATTTATGTTGCATCAGCGTTGAAATTACTGTTGCCATTCTTTTACAGGAGTAAGCAGGTCTGTTGAATTGAGCGCTTAATGATAAATTTGGCCAAGTCTTGTGTGGTATATGTACTTCAGACGATCGGTCCACAACGCAGTCTGTATGTGTGATATCTGGTTCCGTCTGAACTCAGACAAGCTAAAATGACGAAAACTGTAGGAAGTGACAACCACACAGTGAGAACGGTGGGCGCGATTACATTACCGGAGCTCACTGTTTAATAATTGTGATCACGTATGGAGACTTACCAAGTTGTACAATACTAAGATGAGAACTTGCAGAAACAGCAATCGGTTAACTTCCACCTGTAGAACTAAAGAATTCAAGTCGGGGTCTCAGAAATCTCATCCGGAACATCTCGTCCAGAATCCGAATCACATGACCGCCAAACAGAACAAGGAGTATGTGGCCGGTATTTAAGTTTCTACGCTATTCTAAGGAGGTTCATCCCTTGAGTTTTCGACGAAACCAGACAAGTAATTCGTAAGTTCTCCAGAAAGACAGTTCTGGCCTTGCAGCTTAGTACGATCGGAATGACCACGACCAATCGGGTTATTGTAACGCCTGTCTAATGCTATCGTGGGTCGATGGCCAAAGCGGTTCACGTTTTTTGTAATGCGGTCCAACTACTCGAGCTTCCAGTTGCACCTTCCGTACTGTTCGGAACGGGTGATCATCACGGTGCTTCTCGCTCTTTCCAGGTCTTTGGCCGGTATTACCAAAGACCAGAACTGTCCGCAAGAAATACACATAGCATATTATCCAAGAGCCCATGTTCGCTTTTTGGTGCAGTATATAACATCTTCTGGAGGGAAAACATACGTCATATTGTAGCATCGTATAAGAGCTCTGTGTGGCCCAGTTAGGGGATACCTGGCTTCCCAGTCGCGAATCCACCACGCTGTGGTATTGCCACTGTACCTTGTCCTCGACTGTCAGTCCATCGAGCAAACGCGCTATACTCGCGACTAATTTTCATAGGGGAGACCATTATCCAAACCACAACACGGGAATATGTTCGGTGGCTTTTAACAGACGTACTTGGTTATTTAGGTATCAGGTTCAAAGCTTACTTATGGCTAACCAAATAGAGGTGTACGACTGATCCGGTTGCCGTTTGAACACGCTGTACCTAATCATGCACTTTGAGACAAAGTAAGAAACCGTTTTGTTCATCATAAAATTTTATTTTGTCTCCACTGCTTACTTATACAATATTTTGAAATATAAATTGTAGTTATAAAAGATAACGGTATGCCGCTGTAGTCTAATGTTATTGACTTCATTTAGGTGGCATAATCACCAAAATGTTGCTTCCACTTACATCACATGTGAACTACTCAAAGCAACCGGTGATAGAAGATAAACAGATCGATCGAATGATCGAATACATCTCTGTGAATGGCAGTTTACTGTAGCCGAGCACAATTCTGATAGGTATGCAGATTAATGATTACCCGTAGGTGATTAGCATGAAAAACTGGGTCTTGCAAAACAAATCTAGTAGTCGGTTACATTGTTACTACTAGTCTGAGTAGACTGGATGGACTGTAAGAATGTTGGTGATCATACAACGACTGTCATAACTAGTCAGCACGATATAATTACTGCTGTTTTATAGTAAGTTAGGCTGATGTGTATTTTCCGGTTGACACGTTGCCCTTCTCCGAAGTAAAAGAAAGTCTAGATACACTATTCAGCTCAGAACAGCATAAAGGTTATTTGAAATAAGACCAATATACAAATGCCGAGTTTTTTTGGGAGTGGAAATTTGTAACATGAAACTGTGTTTAGCTTAGTTGATGTTATACATACAGAACACGATACTACTTTTAAATATGATTCATTATGTTTGTTGCCTCTGAAAAGAAAACAAAATATCCATCTTAGTGAGTATATACCGATGTAATCAGAAAGGCAACATGTGTATTTCCGTGAAAAGTGCTCAACGACTTTTTAACATATTCGAATTAGTCAGGAATCACAGTTTAACGTCACTAACAGTCCGTTTAGTTAAGCTTGTTTCATAAGCCTATACATCAAAGTTCTACCTAATAAAACTGGAACTAAACAAAATGGTCGTTGCAGTCTACAAGGGAGTGTTATATATCGATGAGTGACGTTTCTTTTAACTTAGCGATTTTGTTATAGATCAGCTAGACAACGCTGGACACATAATAGAGTAGGCCTACGTTTTGTGAGGTTGACGTTTTTACATGTTGAACAGTGTTACTACGGGAAATTGTGTTTCAAACTTGATGAACCATTTACGGAGACTTTTTGGATATTTCATCAGGCTTGTCAAGAAGCGCGCCCGAGACACACAATGTTAAAGCTGTACATGTCTTGCAACTCAGGAATGACGCCCATCGAAAACAAACCAATTCAGAATAAGATCACGAGCAGATCGATAAAGTGCACAGTGTGACCTTTTTAAGTTGCTCTCCATCATAAATGTTTGCTACATTACGGTAGCATAAATGATGCGCAATTCTTGATGTGAACAGCATGCAAAATGAGGTCTGGCACCCTGAGTAACGGGACTTAGAAGCTGTACCGCGGCAACATCGGAAAGCAACTGTCTAGTTGCTTTCCGACTAAGCACAAAGAGCCAGCTTTGCAGTGAGAATGCCACGGAGTTTTCTGAGTCGGTACTAGAAAATAGCTCTGAAAATTAGTTACAAGTTATAGAACAACGTATTCCATTTTATGAGGGGTAATGTCCCTAAAAGAACACTCTGCGACGTGTTACGGAAATTTTGGATGAATCAGTGAGGTGCAGCTACGACAAGCTGAGGTAAATTTGTTTCAATAGTTTGTCTTTGTATTACCTGCGTGTGTACAATTCGCGAACTAATTGAAGTACACTTTAAACAACTGTACACACTAGTGTACATTGATACGAATAATTCTTTTAACATATTTGCTAGATTTCACATGGTTCACGTAAAAACGAGAGAAAAATTGTATATATTTAGAATAAACCAAAGTCTCCGTACGTAAAATACAAACGCTGTCAACCCGGGCTTTTCAGTTTTATTAAGCCATATTTTTTAAGCAATTTGGCACGCATGAACAAGGAAATAGGTGTTCAAATAATAGCCAGTTTGTTCAATGTAATAAAACAGTTTTTATAATATTTATTGTTTTCAGGGCAGTATCAAATAGTGATTAATTTACAAATGCGCAGTTTTCTTACAACCATTTGCGTTTTACTACTCGTAAGCTAATATTAATCCGTTTACCGCATCACAACGTTGCTTCTGCTGATTAAACTGACTGGAATAAGGTTTTATCTCCTAAATTGTAATTCAAATTAGTTTGCAATAAAATAAACATTTTCTATTTTATTTTTCCCAACGTCATATCAAAACAATCTTGAATACGTTCCAATCCATCGGTTCAGAAGATCTGTTTTATGGAAGACAGTAGCAGCAATCACAGTTGTAACATCATTCAGGACGTTGAACTCATACTTTATTCTGAACTATGGTCGCTGACCCAATGTTACAGTAAACAATATCCAACCTAAACGCTTGGATCAACAGCAGACAGATGTATGGCTTTCCAAAAACTCATAATTTTGGCATGCCTATTCAACTTATTCAGGCAGTGAATAATCTTCTGCCTCGACAACATACCAGGTGGTTAGTAGAAATTTGTTAACTCATTAGAAACGAAAAATCGTACATGGCCTCCGGGACATTTACGAACTCATCTCAATTCTGGAAATGGTAGATAGATCCAACACAAAATTGTTTTCCTTTGTTGTTCAATCGTTTAATGACGTATCCTTGATCGAGACAATCGAGTTTTGATGTGACTGTATTTTAGCTCCCCCGTGTTCAACATGTAAGACGACCTCGATCCGCAAAGAAATGATACTTTTTCACAAGCAGTAACAAATTTTATTCCACTGGTGGTGATAAAAATAAGTCATCAACATCATCATCTTCATGATGACTTCAAACCTAATCATAAGGTACGATGGCTGATGCCACCGACCATTTCAATAACAAACTGGAATATTTTAACGGAAGAGAACGTTATTAAAAGTCAATCTGATAGCAACAGAAAGTTCGCTTGGCTCATTCCCTACCAATATTTCAATGGCGAACTTGGAACAAGAAGTGTCAGACACAATCAGTTAGGCTGTTTTCTACAGCACATACCTGGATGATGTACTGATAGTTGCGAAAGATCAAGATCAAACCGAAAACCTCTTGACCAAGTATAACTCATTCCATACCAAAAATCATTTCACATACGATTAGTAACCTTTCTCGATGTATTAGTTATCGTAAATCTGAGACATATACTATACCGGAAACACACGAATCAGACAGTATCTCACTTTCCACAGCTTCTCATTTATGCAGTACAAGCGTTCTCTAGCTTCACTACTGTTTTACAGGGTTAGAAAATATGGTAGATGAGGAAAATAACAGAATTACTATTAACAAAAAATATGTTGCATTCGAATAACTATTCCAACAGGTTTTTCGGACATCACAACAAACTGCTTGTTCACAACGAGACTTAACTTCCTGTATAAAAGGAGACAATGATCATTGGGTTACTCTACACAAACGAGAATTTAATGAAGTCTTGCTTTGGGTTTACATCGAACCTAAAATATCATCCAGCTGCTTTTAATTGCATGCACAAAGGACATACCTTTGCTACCATTCACGAGGCCCGATCCTGTTCTCTTAATCATTCGTTGCATCTGCTTATACACTTGCAGATTTGTTAACCCAAACCTTGGGAGGACAAATGAACGACCAGAGAAGAGAACCAAAGAGCATCTAACAAAGAGATTACGCCAATAACTGAGTCAAGTGGACAAGAGCAATCAGTCAGTCAGTCGAATCTCCGCCTTACGGGTGACTAGGCATTTAGCTCAAATTTGAAACAGCCGATGTAGCTTTATCGTTCGTGTGATTAGAGCGTGCAACCACGTGAAATTGTTCCAGTTTGTTAAAGCCTTGTTAATTACTCGCCAAAAGCCTCTGTTGTGTCCCAAAAATGACTAAAAAGCTGCATCACGACTGCCTTGATTTTTTCAACCAGAATCAACATAGCTGTAGGAAGCCATGGGTAATCGTTCATTTGTTTCTCGTTAACTGTTCATTTACCCCAGTTTTGAGCGTTTACCTGTTCAAGTCTAAAATGAATGTACTAAATTCGTGCTTCAACTGCGTTGTCCAAAGTATAGTCACTTGCATCAGTACAGTATAACCTACCGGTTTCACTAATCAGCGAAATAAAAGAATAAGAAAGGAGTAGATATTTGTTGCTTTTCAGAATAGACACTTGTTCATTTTGTACACATATGGATATTTAAGTAGATTTTACATACAACGCTGGACTCACAACTTGGGCGATTGGTACGGCGAGCATGAAACCGAATAGTACTAGGGTGACCGCAGTATGAGAACCAATTTTTCGTAGGCACATATTGAGAATTGTGGCGCTTAGTAGTCGCTGGTTCATTAGACATTGAGTCAAATTTCTTGCCACTCCCAAACAATCTCAGCAGAAGTTACAAACTTGACTACTTAGTGTGTTTTCGCACCGTATTTCGCCAATACTTTTGTCTGGAGATATTCATCAGATTCTTAGGAACTGCAGGTATTCTGTTCACCCTTCCAACTATTTATGTTTATGCTGCTTGATATAAACAGAGAGATATCGGTTGGTCTTTTATTTGTTACCTAAACGGTGTACAGTTTTGGTATATGTCTAATTAACAGGATATCCCTAATACAATCTGTTACTTTTTGTCTATCACACCCATTTTGAGAGTAAGAAACATTATGTTGAGTATGGTACTGTATGCTGGTGGTCTACAAAAGCTGTGTGCGATTTTAAGTTCTACGCATTCAATGCATAAAGTATGTTCTGCGAACCCAGCTATCCCTTACAAAATGTGCCTGCGTTTAGCATAACCTATCAAGTCAGAAATAGCTTTGTAGAGTTATGGCATAAAATGATATCTCTAACTTGCAAACAGCACATGTTTGACCTCAGAGTATGTCAATTTTTGAACATCCTACCTGTGTCTGTTGCAACAGTGCAATCAGCTTTCGATATCACAGACAGACCTAACGTGTGTGTGAAAAACTCACCACAAAGCAGATAGTGCTGGGTGAAGCCATCCGTAAAAATCCTATAACCCTTCACAAATTCAACATTAAAGTACACGGAAAATAGTCAGACCGATGCACTGTCAACAGCAACTCTCTCCTAAGATGGATCTTGTGATCCAAGTTGCACAACCAATAGCCCTTAGAGTTCCCATCATCGTTGAACTGCCATTGTTGCTGAACATCGGTAATACCAAAGTCTGACGGTTTATAAGGTGTCCAGGGGATGTGAAAAAGTACAGAATAGTCTAAAGTGTTTAATCCAGTCGTTTGTTAAAAATAACTTGCAGTTCAAAGTCAGCAAATGCGAACTCATGAACATTCGCCATTACCATTGTACTGACTACTAGCTTGACTAGAATAAACTACTTGTATCAGTATACAAATAAAACCTAAGGACTCCGGTGATAAACAGACTGAATGTATCTGAAAATTTTGAAACAACCCATGAATTTATGAACATCTACTACCATAATAGGCTAATTGTGCTAAATGGCGTATTGTAACTCAAAACCAAGTGGATGTTAACTTGAACTTTCCAGTCATCCACAGTTTCACCCTATGTTTGCCCGGACAGTTACAAACAGCACTTACATTAGGTTGTCGTAAACTTATTGATTAGCATAATCAGATCTGGATTAAAAATTTGCAGTTTTTTGACTAGTTAATTCATTCGAGTGAACTGATCGTGTTTGAACAAGTTTTCAAAGAGTTTATTTTGCCAGAACGTTCATACCTGTATATCCCAATGTAAACCATATAATGATATGAACGGAAAATAAACGGAGGGAGCTTCAACTTCTTGAATATGGTGGGTTTAAACTGTTTTATAGTAACTTTCGGCAACAAATTGCTAAACACGTCACTTTAACAAGGTAGACCATCACAACTATCATGGAAACTATATCGTCCTGAGTCTAACTTTTATGTAGAGCCTGTTCACTGAGTAGGTGGTACTGTTTCACTCAGAACGTTAGGGTGTCGTTGTGGCTAAGATACCTAGGAAACTGTGAACTGAAAACATTTAGAAACCAACCTTTTTAAAATAAAGAATGATAAGAAATGTTTCGAGTAAATCTTTTTTCTTTGTAAAGCTTGTCTTCTATTGGAAAAAACAGCAGACTTTATACGCCAGTTGTCGTACCTAATCATTTAACGTAATATGACAAGACAACGGGGGTAGTTAAGCTTAAAGAACTTTGCCCCAAAACTGTAATACAAGGGTAGAGTCAACGTCAAAAACGAATGTAGTATACAAGTAGCAGGGTTCATTCTTTATGTCACAATAGTTATTCGTATTTAAATACGCTTTAAGCAGGTTTGTAGCTTTTGTCTTCCACGTCAAAGTTTTCCATTTGTTCCGTTCTTCATTGTTAATAAATAGACTCTTGAAACATCTAATCAACGTCTGTCTGAAAATTACTGTGTTTCCGTCGACCTTTTTCAGAAATATATCTTGCATGTTAACTCATCAAAATGATCATAATAATCCTTGGAAAGTCATCTGCCCAACCTTAACTCACCAGTTAATTTATACAAAAACAGCCATGGTGTAGGTATAACAAAAATAATATCTGTCTACATTTCTGTGAAGTATACCGAACGAAATGTCAAAATTCTCAGCCAGGCATAAGCTTGTGTTATTGATGATGGAATAACATTGTCATACGCAGTAAAGCCTCACACAAACACGCACACACGCAAGGCAATTGATCATTTTAAGGTTTGCGAATGTTATCACATTTGCCTTGCTGCCTGGGCTGTTGCTGGAAACATCAACAAAACTATCGACTGAAGCAATCGGTTCTTACCTTGCCCCTGTTTTCGGATTGTCTTGTATCTCTTCCATAAGTAATTATTCACAAGCATTGTCACCAAGTATTAGGTATTTATAATGCGAAGTTACCGGCAAGCTAATCGTTTATGTCACTAGGAGGGGGGTTTGCCCGATATGCCACCAACCTCACATAAACGGGCGCTTAACTCAAGTACGCACGCTTGCTTGAGCAATCAATATGCGGTCAACTTGAGTTTTCATAAAACTCAACCCCTCCAAGTGTTGTAGAAAATGTTTATGTGACCTGTTTTAGTGGTCATTATGTCACTCAAATGTACCGCTGCGATATGTCCGTTCATTCAGCCTATGATGGATCGTGAAGACAATTGCACATGAAGGAGTGGAGTGTGAATCGTGTGATTTGGCTATCCGCAACTTGTAGGTAGTATCCATACACATCACAAAAACTACTTAATTCAACTTAATTGGATCTTAGATTATCGAAATAAAAATCGATTGGTCCACTTGCTAAGTCTCCCTCACGTATGTGTAATATAAATTTGCGTCACAATGCGATGACTGTCTACGTGGTGTCCACCAAACTGACCGACTGATCGACAGCCAATAACAGATGCCTAATTGTACACAGAATTCTTGACTGAAAACGATAGGGTTTTGATTGCATTTTTTGGCGTCAGTGATTTCGTGAAACTGTAGTGACGAATCTAAAAAACGAATTAAAATTATCTTGTGATAGTACGCTTTACTTTGTGATGAATATCGTGTGAAATATTGAGCAGTTGAAGCTGTGAGGGACTCAGCTCAAAGGTTGCTGTGCATTGCCTACAAGTGTGTCTGTCGAAGATTGTATATAGGATAATTCAGTAGTGCCTCACGTGGATGGCCCGATGGGTTCAAGGTCAAATCCAGGTCACGAAAGTCATGTGTATTACTAGTGGGCTTAACAAAAACAAAACTCTAGTTTAGTCCATTTTTAAGATAGCTGGTTGAATAAAGCCCCCTGATCTCATGCTAATGATGTTCAGGTTAAAGAAAGTTGTGTGGTTATGGCACATCAAGAGGGGTGTTGCATTAGCTAGACAACTAAAGTTTAAACATCACTTAAGCTTGAACGCAGTCCTCGCAATTTGGATGAACCCTTGTTAGCTTGTACACCTGTGAAAATTCAATAGGTAAGAGCTTTACTTCTGATGGCTTTAATCAAATAGACATACCTGTCTTTCTGTTGGGAGCTCATTCTGTTTTCTTGCCTTATAGCAACCCAGTGGCCTTACAATGTAGATGCGGTCGATTCGAATCACTGAAAACATTTGTATACCAGAAATGATCGTATTGGATAATCCGAATTTCATTTATTAAGTAACTTGTGAGTAATGGGTATGTCAACAAGAATAACGTGGTTCCCATCCTTTCAACCTAAGCACTACATTGAAGGACAGATGGCTAATCATGAAGAGGTACAAAATGATGAAATCATCCATAGTTTGCTACCAACGGAGGAGCGGATAACATACTGTATTCGTACGTATGAGTTTCAAGATATGTTACTCGGCTGGGCGAAATACAACTCCCTTAGAAGTTGTTTTTCCAAACGGCTTACTTCAAGATAACCAAATTTTGCTTGAGAGTGAATCGAAGTTTGTGAGGTAGGTGCTTTATGGTGGTTTCTTCAGATATGCAGTCTGTGAGTTCAAAGGTGTAGAGACGGAACTCTCACTCACTGACGCGTCAAATTACGTTGAGTATTGACTAAACTGAAACTAGTAACCAAGCTATTGGTACTTGTCTAGCAACGAAGTAAACAGCACCTATCAAATCAGTGATAGACGTATTTATAGTTATCACCAGTTGGTGTAATAAAATGGTATGCCTGTACAAACTAGTTCTGAATATTTTATGACACACTGTGCTGCTTTCACATATTGATAATTGCTTTGAATACACATGAGACTTAAGTTATCATGCTCTGTGTTAACACAGTGCGATTCAGATGTCAGTCATGCGTAAAACGATGTATTCTGTGTGATATCAGATTGACAACCAAGAGTGAGGTTTCAGTTCCTCTTACAATGACCCACCTTATGTGCCACAGGTTCTTTACATGCGCAGCCAGAAAGCGCTGAACTGTTAAATTTTGTGTTGTCATTTCTCACTACTCATTCCTCAAAACTAAAACGATGGGGACTGCACATAATACTAATAGAACGGAATGAATGAAATCTAAATGAGCTGGTGGGCATAATGGGATAAACTCTTGGATTCGTGCTATTCAGCGACTTTCAGATAATAGTTTCTGTCTGCATAAGCCGGCCTGAGAAGTTAGCCTACGATGGCTTCGTCGATACATACGAGTCACGCGTTACTGCATTTCAGTTCACAGATATTTCAGATTAACTCATCTTTATTGGCCCTCTGTACAAAACATTTCAATCAAGTTGATTACTTTGACCAAACTTGACACGTGTTTGGGAAATCGTAACGTTACCAGCAAAATTACCTTCGGCTTCTCATTGTGAACCTTCAAATTGCTTAGAACAGATCATGGAAAAATCTTTAATCTGCATCTAATCTGTTCTTCAAATAAAAGATTTGCTGACTTCGAAACAAAAAAATGAATCGGTACATATGCTAGCTGGTTGCATGAAAATTTGTTGTGTGTTATCACTGGTAGACTTTAGTCTCCTATTTGCAAAATATATGAGAGTTGAAGCAATCCGAGTTAAACGTAGAAAAGACAGATATGTACGTAAGTTCGAAGTATTGGCAGTTGTTTGACGAACTGTAAAATATTTCAGGCGCTCTAAGTTCGCTGTTCATACCTGATGTTGTGTATTCAGTTCTTTATTTAATTAGGGGGATGAATGTAGAAAATGATCCAGTGAAAGAAAACTCTTGAACTGTGAAATGTATGAACTCCGAAGAAACTCTCAAATATTTGACTCAAGCATCAAAACAGAGCTTTGTGAGTTGACTATAGAGGAAGCAGTAGTTACGTGGTTTTAACTAACCGATACTCTAAAGCGCTAACAAAAGATCACATGTGATTGTCAATCTGAATTAAAGATAGCATTAATCTCACTAGGATTTAGTACAACACTTGTTCTTATCGGAAATGATTAAGAATGGGATATAGGGTGAACGGCAGTGTCTATTGAAATGATCATGTATAAAAATGGAAACCACGGCTGCAGCTTCGGTTTTGAGAAAAGAGTAACGATGCAGTGGACGAATATTCATGCATGTCTGAAGAAAAGGTGGAACAGGGCCAATATTATAGTTTGTTTCCTTAATATATCTTAACCCGAATGTACTAGTGACTGATGGAAATTCTTAGGGCCCGACTGTGTACGTGGTATATAATAGATGTTATCGGAGACACAATCACGCTATCTTACAAATTACTTTACAATACTTCTATAGTCATTTAAAGAAACAGCAGCCCACATCAACAGGAGCCTCCTTGACCTCATCATGACAACTAACGTGGAATCTGTTAAACATAATGACTTTGTCTTTAGTCTTGATAACATCAATATTTATTGAGGCAATCAAGAAAACAGCATTATAAAGAGCTGGACACTCTGTGATAGTTGAAATTAGCATAGAAGAAGGGAAGGTATCAACTATTAATCAACCATTGCCTAAAACGTCTGAACGTATCAACTTGAACGATCCTACCTTCACTTTCACGAACTAGTAAAGCCACAGGGGCTCGCATCATTTTGATAAAATGTCATGTTGTTTAAGAAACAGGTGAAAATTACGTTTATGTTCATGTGGTGCAATCCGTTGAACCCATTTTGATATTTAGGATGGGAAAGTACCAAAAGATTACTCTTTATTGCTAAGCCAAGATGTTGAACAATAGTTCTGATTACAAGGCTTTTTCTCCAACCAAGTTTATGTTGACAAATACACCACAAAATCTCGAACAACTTTACATTTATTAAGAGAATTTGACGCCAGGAAGTCAAAAAGGTGACAGTTTCACTGAAAGAAAATTGTTTCCCTGAAAAGTTTTTTAAGAGGCCATTACAAGAAAATAGATGACCTTGTAATAAACATTACAATGAATGTGGAATACTACAACCATTATAACGTTATGTATGCAGTAGTCATCAGAGCATTTTTTGTAAAGGAAAAACATTACAAACTACGTTTATTTATCTCATTACCGCTACTGTTTTGAGGCAACTATTGATTACATGTGTTGTTCATTGCAGCAACGATGCACATGTTTACACTGAGCAGGTCGTAAAATTATACCAGAGTAAATGGATGTCAAAGACTATGTAACACCTACTTAAAATCCAACGGATATTAAGCTGCATTCAAGAATTTTTCAGATTTTGGTCATTCTACTAAACTGGCGAAATTCAAAATAACTAGACGAAGGTATAGAACTTTACAATAGCATTTGTTGATGGCATCCGGTAAAGTCACATAAGCCAAGTTTGCCGTAAATGAATCTGACGCTTCTAACATATGACGGTTGATTTGGTTTACAAAAATTAGTCTATGCTAATCGTTGGATGGACTAACTGCTATTATCCATTCGTTATACTCAAAATATTTAACTTCCTGGTAATTTTGAATAAATGTTTGATCAGTTTTTTCTCGACTTTTCTGTTCCCTTAATTTACCACCACCATTAGTTTGGGTGTGATAATGACAGGTTCCTCTACACGTGTGATCTGGTATATTCACATTGATGCAGAACTTGCAACTTTTCTTGTCTAAGCCCAAGTCATGTGTACACCTGGTTCCTAGAGCTTGAGGAAGCATCTATGTCAGAGGCAAAACCTCATTCACAAATCCAACTACGGATTGCTAATAAGTCTCAAGTAAAATTATCTACTTACAAAGAGTTCTAAGCGTGGTTTTCTAAAAGTTGATTATTTTTTATGAAATTTTGAAGAGATCATCGTAAGAATCACTTTGAAACTTATTTAAGTTTTACCCATGGTTGGTTTGAACTGATTGCTACCATTCAAAGACGGTATTTGTATGTTAATTATGTGATAAAAATTACAAATTTCTCTAATGACTTCTTGACCGTTTTTATCCATTATTTCCTGAAAGAAACTTGCATAATTCGAAAATAATTTTCATTACAAAGTTTCTCGGTCACGTACAATTTTCTTTCACCTCCAATTTCGTTTCCAAAATTTTTCCAGTTACTATCGTTATGGTTACATTTTTTATGCTTCTCTGTCTCAATTTTTCAAGTTTATATATCAGCTTAAGATGTCTCGAAGGTTTTCTAACATGATTTTCTTCTCATAGATTAGGTTAATCTAAGTCAGCTACACCAATTTTTGAGCCAGAACACAGAATCGGAAACACTGTATTGGTCTTTCAACACTATTCGACAGCAAGCAACAAGCGGCCACTAATTTGGTCAAGTAAGCTAGTCATCATCTTACATCAATGAAGACTGAATGCATTCGTCAACATAGCGGTATATGGGATATGCATGTGTCATATCTCACAACCCTGTTTATCTCCAGCGTGATCCAACTGCTGAAGTCCACTGATCTTCGTTCACCGAACTCGATTAGAAAGCCCACATGTTTTGACCCTCGAACAGTGTTCGGATCTTAGCATAGCGTCTCCTTTCGGTTGGATCGCTTTATGAATGAACAGTAACATCACCGGAAAACCAGTGAATCATCACATACTGATAAAGACTCATGGAACGTGAAACCAGGATACAAGAAATTTACATTCTAAAACCTTAAGTTAGGCTGGTAGATAAATTTCGGCTTTAGTCCTCCCACCGAAAATTTACTGACTACTGATCATATAAAATTTCATTTGATCTAACCATTTGGCCACTTATGATGATTATGATATGAAAAGTGATAATCTTGTAACTTACACAGTAAGTCAATCTAATTTAGGTTGTGGACCAATTCTAACCTGATGTGCAAATTCAAGTCAGGTTTAGTCGAAAACTTGTTTTGTAAGCACCAAGAAGTGAATACCTATTGGTTACATAAGTACCTCTTGAGAACGCGAAAAATAACTGCCAATGATATTGATTTAAACTCCAGCCTTTTATGTAAACATTGGTGCTATCAAGAACCTTTGCTCGATAATGGATAACAGGTAAACTATACATAAGTATAAGGATAGCTGACTATTTATAACTGAACCTTGTAGAAATTTTAGATATGGCATTATAAAAACCGATGAAAAGGTGACGCTTGGGAACTAACACACGGTCCGAGACAAAAGCTTTACAATTTCAAAAAGAGGACACAACTCATCCCAGTGAAGATGGATAGAAGCGTTTCAATCGACTTCTGATGTAAGGCCTACCTTCAACCCCATTATTAGACTTTGGGGTTTACTTACATTATAGTGTTATTCAGTTTCATCTCCCAAAATAAACGGCTAATTACGAGTCGGGACATGAGTAAAGATACCACAAGTACTCTTCATTATTCAAGAACTACATACTACCAGTCAGTAAGTATGTGTGATAATAACGTTTCATTTTATAATCAATTGCGTATTCAGGCCAGAGTACGTCAAGTTGCCAAATCCACATAACAGATTATCAAAATTATCAAGGTTTTCATGTTACAATGGACAATCAGCTTCAGCTTGAAATGCATAAAACACTACAATGAGGCAAACAGTTGACAAATGCCGATATTTGCGGTTTTCCAACAAAATCTGGTCGTCCTCTTCATGTTTCGTTTATTTGTGGAAAGGATCTTAACTAGTTAGTAAATAAAAACCACCACCACCCTTACAAACTGGTTTGCGTGCCACAAAACTACAAGCCGATTGCAATTAGCAGGTATTTCGTCCTAATGAGATTGAATATAGAATGATTTTTTCGTAATGAGTTATTTTTTTACATAAACAAGTGTTATCTTTATCTTGATTACAAAATGTTACTTTCATATGGTTAACAAGTAAATAAAATAACCGAAAAACATTAAGTGAAATAAGTTAGTTCCCTAATTTTAATCAGTATTGAACTCGTGACCAGCAAAAAAACAAAATGCAACAATTCGCGAAGGAACTGATACATAAGTAAACTAATCAAGATCTCACATAACACTCACAGCTGAACAATACTGTCATGAAGTCCAGGGTGCACGCCACCAGAAATAAATCGATAAAGTTTCTTATTTGTATAAGATCCGGTTTTCGATTGGATTTAAGTCAACAGCAGGTACAATGTTCGGATATAATGATTGCTTTCTCAGCGCAGTTACAACTTAGCGGAGAGAACTCGGACATATAACATCTGGACTCATTTAACTGCTCATCGGACTGCTTCACACGAAATCTACCAAATTACCTTCTTCGCTGTGTGCTATGTGAAAAGCTGTGAACGCTCATTAGAACACTAAGCTGTCTCCTTTGCCGACATTGTGACTTGTGGTTAATAGCTGTCTTGTGGCAGAGTATTGAGCCCGTTGAGTGTCTCTCGACTACCTTGTGCTGTCATACTCATAAGTATTTTGTTATAGGTTTCCTGACTTTGGTTTCTAGCCTGCCTATGTTCAATCACTCTAAACCGTTCGTCAGCTAGAACAAATGTGACAGACGAACTTGCCCCCCGGAAACACCAATACTTTCTCGAGTGAAGATAGAGTATCTTTTCGAGTGAGTCTAACCCTACTGTATTCTAGCTGTGCCTCATGTTAGTGATAGCAAGTGTGTTTAACATGTGATCGTTTTTGAACAAAAACACAGTTTACAGTACTTTCCTACGACTCTCCACAATGTGTATTTTTCTGCCGACAAGCTTCACTGCTTATGGTTTAATTATTCTGGAAAATTAATCCCGCGAAGCCTCTTTTCACAGAATTGCTCACTTAGACCCTAATCTATCACCTGAATATATTTTTAATGTTCATTAAGCAGCTTGAGGACTAGTGAACAAATAATTGTCAACAACAATAAAGACACATAGGTGAACATGTTTTGGATAATTCATCTTCAGACCGGTACGATTATACAAGAAGTTAACACAGGTTGATCGGTCTATTACATCACGCTTGTCCATTGGTTTGACCGCGCACGCTGACCATCGATCCGGTGGATTTGTGGTTATGGTAGACACACCGCCTGAACAAACCGCTTTTGATGACATAGACGCCGGGTCAAGAAGCCTAATTCTGACAGTCTCGGCAGTACAAAGTGTTCTAATTCGGACAGCTTTTGATGGGTTGCCTGGCGCGCGATGCACCACTCTGAGGGCATGATCACTTTTCACCTGGTGCCCGCTTTCAACCAGATGAGCAGGGTTAGCACTGTTGACCGATCGTGATTCCCCGTGCCCCAACCACCATGGATGATGTCCTTGGGTTCGGTTCGAAACCTATCTTGACGTTCAACCAATATAACCTTTTCCACATGAACAAATGAATGAGTAGATACACACAGATGAGGTCTGAACTGTCAGTCTATCTTTGTTATAAAATCTGAGAATTGGGGATGTGGAGAATTGAATACGGAGTTCTGCTGAAGCATAGGTCCTGCTAATCGTCTGGTTGGGCCTGTTTGTCAGCCATTCGGCGGCAATTTCACCATTCAAAGGGTACTCGAATAAACACCGGCTTCTTTCTTACGTCATCCACTTCAGGCTTATGTGATATTCTGATCACATTCGCATAGACGCTCCAGTCGTCCCCTTTCGAAAACAGGCACTAGACTTGGGTTTCGCTCCCATTAGGGCTCGCCAGTAGTGTATATCCTTACCAATGCTGGGACTAGAACTTTGGCCATGCTGTTCCTGAGGCAACCGCGTTGACCATTGCGCCATTGGCTTCACGTTAGGCACGAATGAATTATCATATGTGAACACAATCACTCTCGCTTGTGAGTAATGATCATGTTGCCCAATCGTGTCAAGAGGAGATACAGTAACTTTCCAATCAACTCCAATCATTGCTTCGCGATTAGGACTTCCCTGCAAGTTGAAGTTACAAAAAATCATTAACTTGCTGAGCTGTATTTTGATTGCTGATTATGTTCAATTTATACGGGCAGAATATATGGGGGTCTATCAAAAGTATGATGGCAATCCTTTTGGACTTATTCAGTTATATAAAAATCTTTATTTTACCTGATTTTTCATCATTATTTGTCAGTTTCTCATTATTCGCCTGATCAACAGGCTTCACTCCAAGTAGAAGGCTTCAGGCGTAATAGAGGAATACCGGTCACTGATCGTAGAAGCAGGCCATTTTGTGGGTAATCTTCAATCAGTCTACATTGAAGAAAACAAATTTATCGTCGTTCATGTTGTGAACCTCATCCACCAAGTAGCGGAACAGAATAATACAATGAGACATCTTAGTTAATACTCCAATTTTTTTAACTTTGAATAGCCATATTTGTATCTTGCGTCAGATTTTGAGTTCCAGGATTGCACTTTGTCCAATTTTGCTTCCGTTATATGGGTGCTTATAATAAGCAATTTGTTGCAAACAGTTCTGAAGAACGCATTAATGTTTGGTAGCTACGTTTTTGCAGATAATGGACGTTTTGCACATAGTTCGCGCACTGAAGTACCTAATTTTCTAACTGCTGTTGTTTTGTATATCTGACTCCAAAGGGTCTACTGAACATTATGGACGGTCAACAGCACTTGAGTGAAGTACACAGACATACAGTCAGACTTGAAACCATACAAGATTACGAATTTAAGTCAGCAAGTAGCGAATGTTCGATAATTAAAACTTACTAGAAGAATACAAAACACACCTCGATGGTTTACTGCCTTGTCAGTTTGTTTGTTACTAAGCTCGTTGTACTCATCGTTTAAATCTTGATTAATAGGCAAAAACCACTTAGACCGTCATGTAAGTCTCAATTCTTACGTACAGGCATTCACATAGACTAACTTATAAAAATTTGGTTCATGTAGACATTTCCGTTTTAGACCCATGCTAAATGGAACACTACTCCTATATTGTACCAAGGGAATTCTCTTCGTACTGATGAACTTGTTACATCTGCTCAATTTACCTTTGCTGCTATGTAAACGTCTATCTAAAATATGGTTTCCACTGGATAAACACTTTAAGCAAACCAGTTACGTATTTGTAATGTAGACCTCCTTTATGTAGTTGAGTAACGCTACTGTCACCAGAAAACCTCATTCAAAATCGGAGAACAGTTGTTTTCACGTCTCAAGTAGAGAAAGCTAGCCAGGAATTCTAGAAAGAATTTTCTTGTTTTGGTACAGTTCCTTAGATTACTCACTCACTCAATTACTTAGCATTGTTTTGACAGTAACATTGGGTACACGTCAATTACTACTAGAAGTTACTTTTTCAGTTTTTATCAATAAAAACCAGAAAGAAACTAGTCTTAGCATCGTGGTATTCTGATAAAGTGCATCGAAAAACCACCACATTTCCACCATCTGAGTATCAAGGTCGAATCAGTTCGTCTATCCACGTAATGTAGCGTGACTATTTAAAACGTAGATAAAAGTCAAATGGAATTAAAGACAGGATTTCTAGTAAAACATATTATCGTACAATTGTTGAACCATATGTAAATCTTAAACTAATTTAGAACAGTACATTGAACAAAACGGGGCTGCGTTGTTTTAAAAACAAACCAAACTACCCTTAATTGTAGAAATGATCGATAATTAACTATGGATTTCGGCTGTTGTATATTAAAACATTCTTTCATTTAGTTGCCATCTTCATACTCAAATAAAACGTCTGGCACAAACCTTTTCTTAAGAAACATGAGGTTTGAGTTTTACTTTGAATATTTCCTATCAGTAACTTCTCTACTATGAGTTAAACGTTGGCTTACATCATCGTTTGGATAGTGTATTGGTCAATGATTGGTTGGTCTTACATTGGTCATAGGCATCTTGATGCTTCTAGAAGCTGAACTACAGTCGCTAGCCGGTAATGGTTTAATTTTTCCATAATCTTTGGGGGGAGACATAATAAGTGCTCATTAAATTTAAATTAACCAATGCAAAGTCACGACGTTTCACCTTTGTTTATATTGGTGAATAGCTATAACCTTCCCAAAACATTTTATTGCTACCTTTTCGTTTGTAACAAACAAACACCGTTTAATGGTTTGGTTGCAACTTTGGTGTCCACATAAACTTTTCAATGTAGTGTTAATTTTCTCGCAGAATATCTTGTCTCTTTAGAAGTCTGTCAGACATTCGTATATTGTTCTTTTCAAATCATCACAAACTGACCTGCATTTAACTTCAAAATATATTCGGGAGACCTAGTTTCTTTCTTAACGTGAGTGTTCGAAGTAGATTATAATTTAGATAACCATGCCGTAATCACACCGATAGACTGAAATTCTTCGATGTACAGCCAAGCTTTGTCTTAAATGGTCTAGTCCAGACACGGACTCTGATGTTATCTGCTAGATCTTAAAATTTCATCTAATGATGACAATTTGCGTGTAAAATGAGACCATGTTACACAGGCTGGAATACAGTCACTATCGATCTGTAAATAACTAGAAGATTTTACAGCCGCTAAATTAATTGTTACATTATTATTACAGCTAAATATGTTATTTAATTGGCGTCTGGCCGTGAAAATTTCATATCTTTTGTGTCTTATTTTAAACTTGTCTATATTATACTTCAAATATATTTTTGTAGTGGATAGCGCACATGTAGCGTATATATATAGGGACTACTATCTTACCCTGGTTGTGAGAAAATACCTTGTTTGTTCTATTTGGATTAAATATTGCCTGTTAATCCTTTATGATAGGTAAAATTCCACTGTCGCCCGTACACAACCACAGCAAAATCTTTGCCACACCAAGTTATAAAAGTAGACTATATAAACAATTGACAAACCAAAATTACTAGACAGCACAAGAAAGCATTTTGTGCACTCAGAGTATATTACGCAGTTGATTCTGTTTTATAATTATGTTTTCTAATTTTAAAAATTACCAGAATGTTTCTGCGGTCATTTATGACTTTTCGCGCAAATTCGCAATGCATAAATGTTTTTGTACTCGTCTGATTTTATCAGTTGTGGACAGTGTGAACGAAAAGTTGAGTCAACTGTCCAAATGTTATGTATCATTCTACTGTCTGCTTAACTACTAATCTCATCAACATGGTCTCTGATAGACCAAGCAAGCTAAGTGACTCTTCGCTGGCAATAAATCAGTGTTTGGTGGTGCTGTGTATCTTTTACACGATTGTGATGTAAAGGGAGAAAACCTTTTGGTTAAGGGTAGAAGAAAAGGGATGGATGAAACTGGTTTCCTAAGGGTTCTCCATCTAAATTTAGGCAACCATCACTGAAAACTCAACAAAATTTGAACAAACAACCCACAATAAATTGACATTGGAGTGTTATCTGCATGGCTGATTCTTCGTGGTTTGTATTGTCTTGTACTGCTACCAGTTACTGCTTTATGAGAAACCTCAGCCAAGTGCAGACAACATATACTCCACGGAATCTGATCAGTCACCCTGTCACATAATTTGATCAGCCAGAGACAGGATGAATCACGCATACCACGGATTTGAAAACGATCAAGAAATATCCTTCTTAATTCTTCGATGGCTGCCACCATTTCATTTAGTAACATCGTCGATTGGTGACGTGGTATCTTAAAGCTATGGAAAGACTGTATGAATTAGTCAGCAATAAGTTGGTCTTCTCAGCACATTGCCTAACCATCAGAATCTATCTGCATGCTATAAAAAGCAACCGCCTGAGTCTGGTCTAGCTTGCGTTCATTATATGGAGCCGAACAATGGCGGAGCTAGGTATAGTGAATCATATCAGTCAGCGTAATTGTCATAGAGTGTTAAGTGGTTCCTAGTTTCACACCACTATGTCTTATCATTCCATGTACCAATTACCGAAGGACCATTAAGTAGAACAGTGGATTTCACTATTTACTTTGCGATCTAACCTAGAATTTCCCACAGTAAACCTCGTTATTGTGTTCTTATGTCACTCGCGTCAATCGATGCATGCCTATCCGTTATTTATACGTATTTGTTTCCACATTGTGGTCAGTTCCTTTTGTTAGGAATATGAAATATCGAACCAAAAACATACATATCTGAAAGAGTAATGTAGTCATACTGAGACATGCAATAGTATTTACGTCAATATGAATAACGTATGATAAAAACCATGATGGGAATGAAACTTACATACATTGAGAGGATGTGAGTTTTAGGGTGCCAAATACTACCGTTGGTTTTGTTGATGTACTTCCAATCTCTATAAATATGAAAGTCACGGTCAACTGTGGACGATATTCTAAACCCTGTACCGCTTCTCACTAAGTAAACCATTTATCAACAAGTTTACTGAGTTTTTAGCTTAATCGTGGAAAGAAGTCTTAATCAAGAGTTCATTAATTGGAGTTAACAGAGAGCTACTGTAAGATTAGGAAATTTGAGCATGAGCCACGAGTGTATACGGCTGAACGTTCGTGTATGACGAAGAACATTGATTGATAGCTTGTAGATACAATAAAGTGGATTTGACAAAACGTGAGAATTTTGAGCATTGAAGACTGTGGATTAAATTCGTATCAAATAAGGGAATGACTGATTGAGAAAATGGAATTTCACCTGTTGATTATGACATTTACTCGAAGCTCAACACAATAAAGACATTTAACACCCGGCTAACGGGAACGTGAAGATGTTCAGCATAAACTTTATCCATTCGGAATGAATCAGGAGTTGACATTTCTAACTATGGGCACCCAGAATGCGTCTGAATCCAACTGTTGCTCCTGTTGCTATAATGTACCCACATTGGACTAGCCAAGAAGCTGGCTGAGTTTTGCTGTCAAGTCAAGTGGCTTAGCTTACAATGTACCTCCTAAGATTAACGCTTGAAATGGAAACTAATTTCCTAATAGGTAAAGAATTATAGCGACCATCGTTTCTATTCATTTATTGCTTATAAATTTTTAGTCGATAACCCTTTTATGACAAAGGTTGGACATCACATTTGTAAGTGGACGACCGGTCACCTTTTGCTATAGATTGAAAAATGACAAGGAAGCATTACAAACTAATCACAATGCTCATCTGTTGACATCTCATTCAAGTCCTGATGTCGTGTCAAGCTGAATGCTGTTCATTATGCTAAGGTTCTTCGATTTTAGGCCATAAAGTGGAGAAAGAAGTGTATCTAAATTCACTTAAACCTGTGTCACAGTTAGATTTGCAAGTTGCTGTTCACGAAATTTGTCTTTGGGGCGAGTTGTTTGCACATAAGAATAACAGATAGTTGATGCGATAAGTTGTGCATATATGTTGCAGATAACTGACCAGGTTCGACACTGTGCTGACTGTCGTGAAAGGAATTATTGGTTAACGGAGACGTGCTCAAACAATTGCGGATGAAAAACTGAATAGCCTAAACATAAGTATTGTAATAAGTCCTGAATAATTGGAACCACTCAATAGCTTACTGTTCATGTTTCTCATTTTAAAATTGTCCACCGGCCACAAACACAGATTTGTCCGCATAGTCAAAACGGCGAGAAATTTTGTGGCCTGTTTTGTTAACCAATTTTCCACCTAGTGTACAAGAAGACTAAAACACTTCGAGTAGTTCTGCATAGATCCTGGGTACGTCATACAGTTCCCTTTACCGATGGGACGCCAAATGGAGAAGAATTTACATTGTGTGAACCGATCATTTCTAGGTCATTGGTGGTAGTCAGCCTTTTGCCTCCAATACTCTGCACTGCACGTACGATGAATGTGACCCATATTAACATTTGGTCGTAATAACTACGAAACGGTGTTCTAAACTTTGGCAAGATAGAAAGCTTGAGTCTGTTCCTAGTCTTTCACCATTTTATAATCCGGTATGAGTTGACTGGTGGTGATGACCAAATACAATCCGAGTGTAAAATCTTGTTGACGGAGTGCCAGTCGGATAGCATCAATTGAGAAAATTCAGTATTTTGTAAATCGTTGTATTATTCTTTGAGGAGTTCTGTCAGCCAACGGAGTAAAGAATTATCCATGCTGTATTTCTTCCCTTGAAAAAAATACTTCCCCGAGACAGCGAAGGGAAGTTTTTCGACGTAAGTGTCGCTTCTTGGTTGATGAACTTTCTAACATCACGGTTCACTGCAATAATATCACTTCCAAGGAACAGTCGATGCATTTATTTACTCGTTACTAATACTTGGGCTTCATAAGGACTGGTTTCAATGTAAAAATGTATCAGGGGCCCTATGGTGGAATTATAATATTGACTAATCTTCTCTTGCAGTCCGTTGCGAAGAATACGACACTATCACATAAACGAAAAAGACTTACACCTCGGAAAACTTACAAGAATATTTATGAACGGTTCAGATTCAATCGCAGAAACTAACCACAGTGCTAATTCGTAACGCATCAGAAAACAGTTACCTTCATATAACAGTAAACCTACTTGTGGGTTTGTAAATCAACGTGGTGCTCGGGTTTCGACATGCGCCAATCAATATGTATTCAAACCAAGAAACTGTCCCCTGCATCCGTATCGGTTACAGATCTGATTTTAGAGCTCTAAATGAAGATTGCGCACGAATGGTTGACATAGTTCAATGATCCGTCTCACGATAATATGTAAACCAGCTTGTTTCAGTCCGATAAGACACGTGCTATTTTATTCTGCATGGAATTTGATTTAATGCAATCAGTAAAACCTGACCTTGAACATTAGCTGCTGTAAATACCTTGTACAAAACCGATCGTGCATCTTTAATATTTCTTGAACGCTAGCTTTTCTTCATAAACACTCTTCCTATATGTAAAGCAGCATTTTCCCGAAACAAATTTTAGTAGAGCAGTCAAAAACGTAAATGCGCACAATTTATGGCCTGGCAAATTTTTCTGCATATTATCAACTGCGTACTACAGAACAGGAGATTATAAACCGGAAAAAAACAAAGGTTTTCCTGTAGCCTCATGCACAATTTCGTCTGCATGAAAATAACATAACTGTAGAACAGTTGTCCAGTTGTCATTGTCAGTATTCACTGGCAATGAATGAGTAGATAATTAAGATATGCGTGTTCATTACACTGGGAATCATTTAAATTCGGACTAGTCGTTGAAGTAACTCTTTCTCCATTGTACTAGCCAAGAATTTGAGGCCAGTTAATAGTGACACGATAGCGGTGTCGCTACAACAACGGTTTATTGAATAGCTGTAATTTTTCATAGCTTGAGGAGATTAAAATATTTACTGGATTGTCTTACCTGTTACTTAAAATAATTTTATGGGATCAATAGAAAATAAGTTTAACAATTAGTGAAGTAAATACCACGTGATTGATGAGTAACACATCAGAAACAGTGTTAGTACCAGTTTCACTTTTTTCAATGTAGTTGTAACTACACCAATTTTGATACATCTGTCGGCTTCTTACATCAGAGGACGATTGAGTACATTTGAAAGGATTCGCAAAACGAAATTTAACGGTAAGTTTAGTTCACGCATATCATTGAATATTTTTTCTGTTAAGAATGTGCTAAGTGTAACGAGATTGCACACTCCAGTATATTAAACGAGAGTCGGTGTTCTGTCGCTCAGCGGTAAACCATCTCTGACTTCACCTAGAGTTTAACACTTTCCGTAATACTGTTCTACACTGGCAATTAGGCTTAACAGTAAAACTGATAATGGCCATGTTTAACAGACGAATGAAAAACGTATCGAGGTACTTTTGTCTGGTTTAATTCGAGTATATTTTTGTGGTTTCTACAACAGCAGGTTTTTTGTCAACGAAATTATGCTTAAATCATTCTCGTGTATCTAATAACTACCGATACTTTCTTGTCTGTACAGGTAAATATTTTGCGTCTGCGCTTAGGAGTACCTAGAATTAATGAGAATGCTATGCTGCTATTTTTCCTGCAAGACTGCACTGAGTTAATTGGACAACATCAATTGGGGTTGTATGAATGTAGTAGCCATTAGCTGTAAAAACAAAACATCCAGGAAAATGCTACTTCGATGAGACTGTTATGTCATTTCTTGACTTGTATGACGACTGGAATGTCTTTAGTTGTTAAAGCGTTCAGTTATATTGTGCCATGGAAAAGGAAACCGTTTAGAGGAATAATTAACCCATTTCTCTTGGGTAATAACTTGTCACGGACTGAACGGTTTACATGACGTCTTGTTTTGACTAGCGCAGCTAATCACAAAGTCCGGAGTTAAGCATTCAATATAAGCAGGCTTCTCACTCATCAGGGATGTGTACGCTGGCTTCCATAGTCTATTGTCATCTCCTGCCCTCAAAATCCTATTGACTCTCCATGACTCATTCCCAATCAGTTTATCGATCCAGATGACCGGAACAGAGTTCAATTTTTGTTTGAAGTCACTCGGAGCATGTAGAGGCCATTGGTTTTTGTCTGAATCCCGATGTGGTTCCGGGATTTTTGAATTTTTGATCTAACGGATTCGATAAATTTAGAAAGAAGGAAGCTCTTTAGTTGTCATTTGTGTTCATTCTTCCTGAACAATGCCCATTAATGGACCCTAGTTGCTCTGGCAATATTTGAAAGCTAGGGGTATCGAAATATTCTTCTTTGATGACATTTCCGTCCACTCTCGGCTGCTCGCTTTCCCACTGAAACCGTTAGCTTCCCACATATGAATTGAAGTTTCATCGTAATAAACAACGGGACACTTGACAGTCTTAATGAATATTTGGTTTGGCATTCTACCGCAGGTCTCTTCGTCAGCTAGCTTGAGTCGGGTACGTTGACTGTGGACAACCCGACCGTCCGTCGGCGCATACTTCTGAAACTTACAAAATACTTACCTAGAGTTTGCAGTCCAGTTACCTGTAAAGTGATTGAGAGAAGAGTTTGCCCGGATGAAACAGAAAGTGTATGGACATCAAGTTGAAAATTCGAAGCCACCCCCTTTGCTTGTGATTAACATATCACGTGATGCAGAAGTCTACTTTGACTGCAATGGTAGCAACGGAAGCTGTGGGATTTATAGTATTTCAAATTAAACCCACCCGAACTTGATCGCGTTCGGATAAGTCCTTCAGGCAGTCCACTACAAAGACAAACACTGGACTCGAGTTTTGTACTTATTAGAGTTCGCCAGTAGTTTATATCACCATCCGGACCGGAGTTTGCATTCTAGCTCTCGTACCTGTGAGATATATGTTAAACACACTAGGCATTACCAGATAATCCCATCCAAACGCTTAATTATAAACATGTGTGGATAGGGTTACTACTGTCAGATCACTCCGAAATGTTCTACTGGTGATACCTTGATCCAACTGGCTTCCTCAACGGAATGCAGCTAACGGTATCTTCTTGAATACATAGTGCAGAATCCGGATCTCTGACATACACGTTAGTTTCTATCTTTTTAGCTCAACAACCTACAGAAATATTGCGACTTGTTGAGCACATTTTGCTAGTTTTTCGCTAACCGACAGAGTGATGGTTGTTTTCAGCGTCATCAATATCATGTATAATAATTAAGCTCGTCTACCTTACACAAATCACGTTTGTTGTAACTATTTTCCTCTCTACAATGTTTAATTGATTAAACATAAGTTTCATCGATTCTCAATGTTTCAAATCAGCTTTAATCATCCGAGTGCTATTCATATAAGCACCACACTTCCATTACTGCTCCCAAAGTTTCGTAATGTTTGGCCTCAATTATATAATCAAACCATCAGTATTGTGTTCATTTGTCAAACCAAAATCCAAAAACAACCATATTTTTTCTGAGTATCTCTAATTTTCTACTAATCTCCCCTCATTCGGGCAAAATAGATTCATCTTCATTATGTCGTTCTCAGGGCACGTTTTGCCATAATGCTCTTTGACAGTTGACATACTTTTCCGGAATAAGAAGACAGTCTGTTCATCTTAAAAAATCTATCTCCAAAAGCAAGTGGATAAATTGTGCAATATATTGTCACTCATTCTATTATTCTACTGCATGACAAATTGATGAGAATTAGATAATGAGCAGTGGTTTTTTAACGATATCCTAAGTGAAATTCATTGGAACAAATAAGCATAATCCTAAAAATATGCTTGCAACAATAGTTTCATGATTCAAAGTTGCATAGATGCACTTTAACGAGAAGGTTTCATTGGACCTGCTTATGTTTATGATGTGTTTACACGATAATATCCTGATTTTTGTTGTAATATACCAATCTTAATCAGCAGTGTCATTAAGTCTCATGTCTTACCTGGAACCGAGCCTTTTCGGCTAACTGTCATAAACCAGTGGTTCATTAAATCTTTATATCTGCCTTTAACAAGCAGATTACGCGTCCAAACACTATTAAGATAACTGTTGTCTGATATCTTGGCAACGACTTGAACGGTAGTGAAAAAACCGCTCAAAGATTTACATTCTAAACAGAAGAATTCTGTATCCTTCTTTATCACTCAGGGCAACAGCAGAACATGAGCTTCGGTATAAAAGAGCCCGTGTATTCTGACTCCCTGAAGTATGTCTTGATGTAAGAATGTAAAACGTAGCCTCCAAGAACAAAACGTAATTACGAAGTGTTTAATTTCTTCAGTTACAGCATGCAAACAGTTAGTAATGTTGGAATCATAAAGTGCGCAAATAAATTTTCAAAAAACGAGGGTTCAGTCAGACCAAACTAACAAACTCCAAATCAATCGGAATCTGACATCATGGAATTCTTCTATCAGGGATTCAGCATTCTTATTTCACTTCACATTTTGACTCGTATA